>JAWWNJ010000024.1:1800000-2219356 GCA_037176885.1 Favolaschia claudopus | reverse complement strand
TGTCTCGACTTGATTTTCCTTAGGCTAGTAATCCTTCATGATCACCCCCAATACGCCCAACATCTTTGACGCTACTTCTTCGCCTGGTTGCTGGCCTGTGGCCCATCCTGCTGCTTATAAACGCGCCCCAAACTTCTTGAGTTACATGAAGCTGCTCGCGCTCGATGGCGTACGTTCTTCCAGAGGATCCTCCAGCGCGTCAAGGCTAAACATTTCTCCAGTTCTATGAGAAGTGCGCGAATTGTCGTGGCTTCAAATACGTTTGTCACAACGAAGGCTGGGGCAAACCATGTCTCGAGTGCAAGAACACTGGGAACATCTGCCCCTTCGCAGAACGCTCCGAATTCTTATGCCATATCAAGATGGAACGCGAGAAATTCCTTCATATTTCTGCGGGCCCTAGTGCGTTTCCTTCGACTGTCTCTACGAGTCGAACTAAAGTAATTTCAATTCAGACCGTGAGGAGGGCCTTATCCAGTTCTATGCCAACGCTCTCCAAGCTTTCATGGCGTTCGACCAGGCAGCCAACCTAAGGCTAAGAACTTTCGCCGCGACGGATTTGTAGGACCACTTATCCTTAATTTCCGACCCTTGGGCTGTTCAGTTCCTTGTTGATCATGTTGATCATCCTGACTTTGATTTTACTCTGGTAGAGAAACAGGCGATTATGTTCCAAGCCTCCATTGTTCCTGCACCTATGTAGTCCTGTACTTTTCCCTTAGTACACGATACACCTTAAATTTACGTCGCGCGACGGAATTTCCTTATTGAACTTGTTATGACAAGATTGACGTGTGAAGTCCTATCGAAGTCGTGACTCCGTCGATCTTTCTCCGTGACTTATGATCGAGTCGCGCAAATTCTGTCTTCTTAGTTCAATCGGATTCCTTTCCGCTTTGTAAATTATCTATAACCGATGTCCAGATTGCGTGTTCTGGTTCTATAGGCACGTGAGATCCTCGGTTTATCACGTTTTCTTCCCTTAGGCGGTGTATTTTTCCGCGTAGGCAAGGCAATCTCGTGACTTTTGATCGCGGTCACGTTTCTCAGGAACCCAGTAATTACGCGCGAGTCGAATCTCGACTCTGTATTCATAGGCTTTCGTGCCACGTCTTTTAACGTGTCCTAGGGAGTGACCAATGAAGCCCCGCCTGACTTTGACGCGATTTACTAGTCTCCTCCCCATTTCATAAAATTTAACTGTCCTCAGTTAACACGTATGACGCCTGGCCCTTCCTATAAAGAGTTCAAGTTCTTTCGACCATTCACCAGTCTCTTCGACGACTACCCTTCTCTAGTAGCATTAACAATGTCTCCCTCTATTCGCGCTCACCTCTCCACCGCTCAATATGAAACCCTTATTTCTATTGGGGACAAGGTTGCCGCGACTCGCTATCCCGACCGTTCCAAGCAGCGCGCCTTCCTTGACCAGCAAACCGTCCTCTTGGTGCGTTTGCTTAATTCCTAGGATTCGCATTGTTGCTGATTCTATGATTCAATTATTTTTCAGGATGGTATGTCGGCTCTCCTCCCTGAGATTGCCAAGGAGAAACCGCTCTACGACACCTACTTTGCCGTCAAGAACAGTTACCACCAGTCCGCTACCAATCCCAACGGTGCCATCGGTGGCCGCTACCCCGTTATCGTCGACCTCTGCGCTCGCATCAAGTACGAACGCGACCGTCTTCGTTCCGGCACCACTGCCACTCAACAAGCTCATCGTACTGAGCTCGAGGAAGCGCGCGCTGTCGCTGAGGATTTAGAGAGCAAGCCTTCTAAGAAGGGTAAAAGGCAAGGGGAGGTGAGTTTCGAATTAAATCCGTCGCGTTTGTCTAATAATTTAGGCAAAGGCGAAGAAGTCGAAGGCTACCGTCGAGGATCCAACGATTCTCCCTTCGACGATTCCGAACTGCCTCTCCCTACCGGTGAGCTCGACGATGTCATGATTGTCGATACTGAGCCGGTATGTACCTAGGTCTCGCCTCTCGACTCGAGGTTATTGACCAACTCTGCGATGCTCTTCGCGCTTTCCAGGTCGAGGCTACTGCGCCCTGGTTCTCGCTCGACTCAGTCTTTGGACGAGCGTCCTCATGTGAGCAACCCCCTTTCAAACTTTGAAAATCCTCGGGCAATTTGCTCGATTAATTCGTCGGGACAGCGTGCCTCTCAGTCGAGTAGTGCGCGCCCTTCCTCGGTACGCCTCTCATTTCTAAGAATGAAGGGTTTTGACCGAAGGGCTCCCCCTTATCTCAAGGCCATGGCTGTTCTTGCCCGTACTGACCCCGACTCAGTATCTGGACCCGTTCATGAGGACTTCCCGGTCCCACCACCTCGCAAGCGATCGCGGCCGTCCAACTTTGCCTATGAGGATTCCGCAGAACAGTATACCGGTGTGTTATCATCTTTCCCAGATTTTAAGTCGCGCTTATTTATTATTTAGCGACCGAGCTCGCCACTAACGGCGAAGCAGTCCAGAAAACTGTTGCCGAAGCTACTAAGCTCGTTGAAGCCAGCTCCTCCGATTGATAACCTTGGATCCCTTCGACTACAGGAGGCGGACCTCAGGAGCCGGATTGGATTTGCCAACTCGCAACTTCGATACACCCTCAATCACCGACAGCTCCTCGTCGATGAGCTCAAACGAGTTCTTGACCTTCAACACGACCGCTCCGCCAAAGCCCCCTCGACTTGAGATCCTCGAACGTCCTCAGAACCCAAAGTTCGTTTATTATTCGGGCTTTAGCTTTTCTGCGATTTTCAGCTGATTCTAGTTCTTTCGAATTAGCATCGAGTCCTCCAATCGCACCCATCGTCGTACTTCCAAGACTACTCATTGTCCTCATTGTGACACATCTCGCCATCACCTTGCTTTTTGCTAGTAATTTATTTTAGACGCCTCGAGTTTACCTATGCAAACCCTTCGCCCAACTCCTATTACTGTCTTTACTTGATCTCCCCGAGCAGTCCTATCCTCTTTGATACGCCCCAACTCGTGATACGTACACTCCTTCACCTCTGTTTCATTTCTTTATGCCTTATGCACCATGCAATATATGTCTTTACCGCGGTACTTTGCGTTTGAACCTTTCCCGGCAATCACCGCTAAGTTATCTCACGGTTGAACCTTTCTCCGAGATGACCGACGAGGCTGATCTTCGTACGAGACTTCCTTTCGAATCTCGTCTAAGTCCAGTTCCTCGACTTGGTCTTCCTCGAATTCATCTTCCTGTTCTTCTCCATCGTCTTCGTCCTGTAGCTCCATC
This sequence comes from Favolaschia claudopus, assembly GCA_037176885.1. Classification (NCBI taxonomy): domain Eukaryota; kingdom Fungi; phylum Basidiomycota; class Agaricomycetes; order Agaricales; family Mycenaceae; genus Favolaschia; species Favolaschia claudopus. The sequence goes on along the minus strand of JAWWNJ010000024.1, from coordinate 2,216,093 downwards.
CTTGACTTAACGTGAACTTTACGGAACTGTAAATCTTGACCCGAATATTCATCTGAGTCCTTCATCGCAGCCAGTTCGTCAAGTTTTTGCGGAGACAGGTCGATTAAGTCTAGGATAGTTCCTGGCAGCTCGAGTTTCTCTCTTTGTTCAAAAGGTATTACTCGGAATTGAGCTATTTTGCCTTGGAAGACTGAACCGTCCAGTTCACAACATATATATGCGCCGCCCTTGGCACGTCTAACTACTACCATGGGTCCTAAGTATCGAGGGTGCATTTTCCTGTTCAGCGACTTTTCAGTAGTCGTGTTCCTGATTAGGACTAGATCGCCCGGTTGGAAGTTATAATCCTTTATCTTCCCGCGATTCTCCTCCTCGTACTTTCTGACCATCTTCCGTTTCTCCTCACTAACTCGTTCTCGCATTTCCTCCACATGTACTGAATGCTTGGCGAGTGCTTTAGCTCTCAAACCAATTAGTTCAGCGGTGGAAATTGGCGCGCCTGGATATTCTACCAACCAGGTTGCTTCCTCTATGTCCAAAGGTAATATTGGATGGGCGCCACATACTGCGAAGAATGGAGAACATCCCATTCCTCTTCTTACAGTTATACGGTCCGCCCATAATACTTGAGGGAAGAACCAATACCATTTCTTAACATCACCGCCGGTTGCCTTATACAATGATTGCCGGATATCCCAGTGCCCTCTTTCCACAGTTCCGTTCGCCTGGGAATTGTAAGCCGAGATTTTAATTCCAACTACCCCGTACTTCGAGTTTAACCATTTTAGCGCGGCAATGAATTGCTTGGCATTATCAGTTACAATCCACTCTGGACATCCCAACGACAGATTACATCCTCGAGTAAGAACTTGCCGATAGTTTCGGCATCCTCGGATCTCATCGGCCGGCCTTCAACATACCGCGACAAGGAATCCCTCGCCGCTATTGAATACCTGTGACCGTTCGAGACTTCACCCATTATCATGACATCGGTGTGTATCTTCTGGAAGATGCTTGGAGTCAAAGTAGGTCTCGGCGGGATTTTCAACAGAGCTTTCTGCCTTTGTTGACATATTTTGCAGGTATTGCAAAACCAAGTCACATCGCGTTCAAGTTCTGGCCACCAAAATCGAAGCTCGATCTGAGAACGAGTCGCGTATATCCCTCGGTGCCCCAAGGCATTATGCGACGCCCTCATCATGTACATTCGATGTTCCTTCGCGACTACCAATTTATGCATCGAACCTTCTCCTTTCCTGTATAACTTTCCACCCTTGCTCAAGAAGAAGTATCTGGCGAATTTCATAAATTTCTTGAATTCCTTGTTATCCATTCCAGCAGGTCTAACAAGAGGACTCTTTAGCCATTCCTTCACAACCTCGATTCTCTCGTCCTGGGCTAATGCTGCCCCGGATCGGTGATCCTCGACATACTTCTCTCGCTTGTCTGGGTTATTTTTAAGTTCTAGGTCTGGGAGTAAAGGTTTCTCCCCCCTTCCACCGATACTATATATTGCGGCATTACAAGTCCTTCGGCCTTGTAAGTCTGAACAACCTTTTCCTGGATGGCTTTCTCTTCCGTCCGGGCGACCGTGATTTCATCTTCGAAGTCTTCTATCGAGGAGGCAGCTCCTTCCAATCCTTGGAAGTATCCTCCACGTTCGTCGATCTCTTCTTTGAACTCATCGAAGTCGAGGGGTTGTTCACAATTATAGTCCCAATCTTCATGATTCTCCGGGGATGGATTTTGATCCAACCCTTCCTCTGTATTGGGCCATTCCTCGTCTCCTGGTTGCGCTTTTCTCCGCGACAACCCATCTGGCGGGAAGGTTACTCCTCTGACGTGCTTAAGCTTGAAGTGAAAACATCAGGATTTGCTCGATCCAACGATTAATCGTCGCGTTTGGTCCCATACCAGGGTTATTCAACATTCCCTGAATATAGAGCGCGTCAGTCTCAACTACTAACTTCCTGCACCCCAGAAGCCAATATTGCATTGCCTCTAATGCTCGCTTTAATCCGTACAACTCGCGCTTCGGCTGGGAGAACCTGCTTTCCCTCTGGTTCAAAGTGATAGACGCAAACTTAGCGTAATACTTCTTCAATTTATCAAGTACATCATGTTGATAAATTTGAATCCCAATTGCCATCCATGAAGTGTCCACAGCAAGTACGATATCGGAGTCCCAGTCGTAATTTCAGAGGTTTCAGCGCGGGACATACTTTTATCGCTTCCTTGAGTGCATTCATAGCCGCGACTTGTTCTGGACCCCATACGAATTCAACATTATTCCTTAATAACTTCGTAATAGGTCTACAGATCTTTGCGTATCCGTCTATGAACATTCGCAGAACCCCAGTCGTGCCTAGGAATTGTCTTACGCCAGAGACGTCCTCGAGAGGTCCCCAACGAACAATAACTCCGATACGGTCAGTTCCTGGTCTTCTGCCTTCAAAAAGAGCAAATGTGCCCTACTACGGGAAAGACATCCCAACATAATATACTCTTCATACCTGAGAACGTCCCTCCGCTATACTTGAGTCGTTGAATTACACGATTCAAGTTCAAGAAGTGTTCCCAAATAAACCTCCTAATTCCGGGGTTCTCGGGTATAGTTTCATACTTTCCGTCTTTATCCTGATATCGAGTTCCCCCTCCTCTGATTGTACATCATCGATGTAGGGAATCGTTACATGCGGGATTTCATCCCTTAGAATATATGTGACGTCGTCGTGAAATATTGGAACCGAGTTTGTCCACCCTTGAGGAAGCTTGACTAATCGAAGCGCGCCAAAAGGTGTCTGGAACGTTGTAAAGTCCCTAGATCCCTCTGCGATATCTCGATGGTCATATCCTGAGTACAAGTCGAGGCATCCTCCACATGCTCTTCCAGCGAAGTGGTCTGCCAATTCATCTGTCGCGGGAGGCACTCCTGAGTGAGCAATGGTCACCGCGTTTAGTGGTTCCAAGGCATGTACCAAGCGAATGCTCTTCCCATCCTTCTTCACTACTCCGAAGAATTTACTCCGGTACGAGGAATTTGAAGGCTCATAGACCCCCGCGTCTAGCTTCTTCTTTATAACCTTACAAAATTCCTCGAGTTGCCCGCGCGGAATTGGGATACTTCTTTCTACCCAAGTCTCATGCTCGATCACAGGGAACTCAACTGGAGGGAAGAATTCATGTTTGAAACTTCCTCGCTCCGAATCGTCCCATGCGAATCCCGCCTCTTGCTTCATCATTAAGTCGTGCATGAGTTTCCGCTCTTCTTCCCAAAGAAAATCCCCTTCATGCTGCTTGTCTATTATTTACCTTACGCTCAGCGGTATACCTTCCTGTAGGTACGAAGTCCGCTGGTTTAGGATTTAATGGCGGCATGTCCGCTAGAGGATCTCCAATTATCTCTCGCTTGATTCTATATTTCTCCGGGAGTTCCGTATATACTGGTCGGATTTTCAATCCTACTGGTTTTACTTCTTGCCCGCGAGAACCGAAACCTTTGGTACTTCTTCCTTGACTTCCTCAGGACAAGTGCTACAAGGTTCTGGAGATATAAAATCCGCTGAGGCGCAACACCCACACCTTATCCCTTGAGTAAAGAGTGTACTTTCCTTATCTCGACTGGTGTTTTTGGTGCGTGGACCTTCTTCGGGCTTTCTCGGGGATGTTTGATTCCCCTTGTACCTCGACTTCCGGTCCTTCCCTGGTACTCCAAGTAAAGACACCGTACTTCTTGGTTGTCTTATTCTTTTCAAGCTTCTTACCCTTGCGGGTCTTCTGCCTAAACTCTTGGAACAAGGTCTGCGCCTTCCTATCCCTCTTTAATGCTCTTGATCCAGTTGACACGCTAATATACGCCATCCTGGATCTCCGTCTCATCGAATGTATGCCCTCTCGGCCTAAAATATCCCTCGATCTCTAACTCCTTATCCTCATTAAATCCAAGTTTTAGCGCCACTTCTCCTCGTTCTTGCAGATGCACTAATTCATCGAAGCATGGCGAAAAACCTGCTCCGCTTTATCTGGGTCAGCAGTTCCACCCGATTCCTCATCCTCGACTTCCTCAACCGTGACTCGAGATTGCTTTGATGAGCTTTTCTCTCGTCCACGAGGAAACGTAGGCATCGAACACCTCTTTCCCGTGTTGGGATCCTTCAAGGTAACCGTCTGAGAATCATTCCTGCCATTATTGACTTGGCATTCAGTCAGAATCTCAAAGGGCCTCCCCAGAAGAACCTTATACGCCGGACCTCGAATTATATGTACTTGTAGATAGACAGTCATGTCCCCAAATTTGAAGGGAACATTCTTGGCTAAACCAACCGTTCTTTCAATACTTTTATTCGCGCTTTCCATATGTACAATAATGTCTGGGTCCCAGGATAATTTCAACAGATTAGCTGTCTCGAGAGACATTGACACAACCTGCGATCCCGAGTCCCATAACACATTCTACTCGCGCCTGCTTATTTATAGTCGGGAATATTACCCTTAAATTGGCAGAGTCGCGCGCTACGAATATTGGTCTCTTCTCGTCCGTATAGATTTGCCTAGGCCTTTCACCCGGCTCGAGATTCTCCAAATATTGAAGGTAGGGGTCCAACACAGTGACCGCTCCTTGTGGTACTTCTTCTGTGGTCTGGTTTTGAATAAACACAGAGTTCAACGGAGGTAGTTCGCTCAGGCTAAGTGCGTCATACTCCAGTCGCGGTTCCTCTTCCTCGTCCTCGAAAGGTAGGGCTTGTTCAACTTCATCTGCGAACATAACTTTCTTAACCGCGTCCCTGGGAACTGGCTTTCTAACTTTAGTTACGTCGCGTTTAATATTTGCCCTAACCCTCTGGCGAAACTCCTACTAAGTCCCGCACATCCAAGGTTACTTCTGTACGAAGTATCTTATCCGCGACCTTCCTTCCTAGTCCTTCTCTCTGGACAGGGGCCCTGACTTGATACTCCCGCGGCTCGATTTCCGTGGTCTGTTGTTCTAAATCAACCAGTTGATTTTCTGTTCGATTTCTAACCGGTGGAACCGATACATAAGGAAGTTCAACATAAGCCCTGTTTTCTACAGGTCTTTTGTCTTTGTCGCGCCTATCTTCAGACTCGACTTCCTCAGCCGCTTTGCTTCTCCAATCTTTGTCTTTATCAGCCCGACCTTTTTCTTTCCGGCTCTCAAGGGGCTTAGCACTGTCGGATTTTTGATGGCTCGCCCCTATCCCTGAGCTCTTCAAAAATTTGGTCCGGGCTTTCCTTGACTCTGATTCCTCGTCTGAGCAAATTGCTCTTGAGTGCCGGGAAGTTCTCCTGCTTGTAAACCTCTCATTATCAAGGTCTGAAATTATCCCGTTCATGTCGAGATTATTTCCTGCCAAAGGCATTGACTGACTTTGGGCCATATAGGTGGGGTTGAACCACCTGTGGGACTTGATTTTGACCAGTAAGCTGTTGTTCAGCTTTCTGAGTTTTACCTTCAGAGTCTTTATCTCGTCCATCAGCCAACTCTTGGTCCCAACCGGTAGAGGTATCATTCTCGGAATTATAGAACGATTCGTAGGTGGCTTGCCAATTTTGGCCAACCACCTTGTTCTTCCAATAGTTCTCTACTCTCTGTTTCTGACTCCCTTGTCCGTGAGGAATGAAATTTCCGTCCCCTAGCTTATGGCTTCCGTTCTCTATTACTAGATGCCCTTTCTTGATGTGTTCATCTTTATATTGGCAATCACGCGAATAGTGTCCCGGTTTCCTCGCAATAGAAACATTTACTTTCACCCCTACGTTCCTGTCTTTCACTCGGTGGGCCTTGTCGAGATTGGGGTTGCGTGTTATACGCATAACTCTGCCCGCGGGTATTCGCGTTGAGTTTGATGAGGGGGAGGGTCCCTTTACATAATTCTGTAAAGTCTTCAACACTTCCTCGTGTCTCAACTCTCCCGACCTCTGTATGAGAGCATATTGATCTCGGAGTTGAGCGATGGCTCCATTAATCTCCTCGATCTTCTCTTCATACGGCTCGACTTTAACCATTGGGGTTATCGCCGTTTGCCTAGCTTCCGAGTCTATCTTCAACGACGGAGCTTTGTGCTGTTTGGAGGCCAATGTCTCAGCGAGTTTTATCAACTCTTCCAATTTTATTGGATCCTCCTTGCGGTCATCATTATCCTTGTCCGCGGACTCCTGCAAGCGCGGGAAATTGAGTCTTAATTAACATAGTACTGTCAATTGATCCTCTAAGAGTCGTAGCGAAGCTAGATTCTAGAGTCCCAAATATTGCTCGCATGCTACCTGTTAGTCATTAACGCAGGCCGCGACATATAATTTCTTGACTTCTCTCAAGAACTCTATGCCGAATCGTCTAAGGACGTCCTTCTTCGGTAACCGCTATCCCACGGTTGCGTCGACATAATTGCCTCAAAAGTTCAACAGTTCCAGCGCGCTCACGATTTGATTTCTGGATAACTGAGATAGACTTCACTAAGGAAGTCATCGTAGGTACCAGTCTCATATTTACTGAGCGTTCGCCAGACGTCTTTCTTTTTCTTAGGCAAGTAATTGGTGATCTGGAGTTTCTTTTCCTTGTCATCCGTGATTCCTCCTAACTCGAATATTTGTCCAACATGGTCCACGAAGGTCATAAGATCCTCATAGTCGTCTGTTGTAAATTTCGGAGCATTTGGAATCCCAGGCATGAGGGACTTTGAAACTCGCGATCCGTCTTTCCGTTCTATCTTGTTGATCCGCCATTCTGCCTCGACTTAAATCTTCTGAACCTAGTTCTGAGAACTGTTTTGTGAGTCGAGATTTTCTCTCCTCTCAATTATAGGTTCCTGGCTCGTTTGTGGTTGTGAAGAAGAAGCCGTGCTTATTTCTTGATACGCTTTTGCTCGAGCAGAGGTTTTGCCTTAACTTCGGCTCTACCCTTGTTCAGCAGGCGTTTGTGACTTTGCCTTCTTCTTTGAAGGCAGGCGAGGTAACTCTTGTGGAGTTTTATGCCTGTCGGAACGGTCTGTGTAGTGGTTTTGGAAAACCAGCTGAAGATTGTTCCCCGTCTCCCGAAATCTCGAAAGACTCCAGTTACAAAGTGTCTGTGTTCTAGTTTTACTGAATCTAAAGATCCAGTTGCGACTTTTCTTGTCCAAGTCGCGCTTCGAAGCCTTAAGAGCTCTTCGAAGGATATGCCCGAGTCGCGGCTAGAATTTAGCGCGCCTTTGTAGCAAATCTAGTTCCAAAAGCCAATAGGCCTTGAATGTATAAATTACTTCTATGAAGTAATAGCCAAATGAACCCCTCGCGGTGGGCTCCAGATGAGACGCTTGCTATTTGTTTATTGTATAACTTTATTCGTTGAGATAATAAATCCCTTCAAACAAAATCCACAACTTCAGCTTCGCGTGCGAGTCGGGGTTCCAGTAACGTATCTACTGTGGCAATCTGACTATATTCCCCAATCCGAGGATATATGTTGAGCCCTAGTTGTAATATAAAGACTAAATGGCATGCTCGTAGCCAGGTGGTGCGGTTGGTTTTCGGGATGCACCCACACAGCAGCTGGCTACGTCCACTTTGCGCACCCTGGGGAGTGCTCTGCTCGGCACGTCGGCAGAACAATGTTCGGCAGCCGGGCGTCCGCGGCTACAGCCGTTATCTTGACAGCCAATCACTTGGGTCTTGTTTGGCTGTGCCCCAATCTCCCCTCCCCAACACTGCATCGTCGTATATGAACCCTCATCTCTTATTTCCATCTCCCCTTCTCTACCTCTGCACATAATTCATATGTAGACACAATGAACATCTTCTGCAATGAACATTTTCTGCTCAACAAAAACATTTCCTTTGAATTGCCTTTGAACTTCCTTTCGTGGTCCTTGCCAAGTACAAGAGGTTGGACGCCACCCTGAGGTTGACCACAATAGATACAAGTATTTCTGAGCTCGATGCGGAATCAAGGACAAGCCAAACGCGCGCAACAAATCAAAAGCCTGCGACGAATCTTATTGTATAAAGGTGTATAAAGTAAGTAATCAATCGTCAAGCAGAGCGAGCGCAAAGTCCCCAGTCATAGTAGTAGTCTCGTGTATAGTAGTAGCTCGAGTATGTACACTACTTTAGAGAATTTTTTGAAGTCAGCTCGTTCAAAACGTATATACGTATATAAATAAATAAAGGGGAACTTGAAGAAACACGACAGTCGCTAACAAAATTCCAAACTCATACTCGCCCCACCACCGCGAATTTTTTCTGCCTCTACAAGTCCCGCCAGCACCCATGTAACATCCGTTACCGCCTCCTCCCAGCTCTCCATCCAATCGTACTGCTGTTTTCTCATCCATTCTCTTCCCCCACCAATACAAACTGGCGACCAGGCTTAGGGCACCGTTGTTCCCAGGGAAGCGTAAGGTTTGCCAATTTTCCTCGCCCCCTCCTTCCGGATATACCTCACGCTGGAACCGTCCTGCCCTCTCTGCATCCAGAACCCGCCACGCAGGTTGCAAGCCGGCCCACCACTTCCACCAGCTCTCGTCGTATCCCCCGATGTCCGACAGCGTCGGACCTACGCCGCCCCTCATAACTCCGTTCCGCAATCCACGGCCCGCCGTTATCCAGCTCGCCACTTGCGGCGGTCGGTATCTCGTGCTCAAGCCCTTCTGCCCCCCTTTCCACTTGTACTCTTTTTCCGAGGTCAGACCAAACGCGCAGCAGCGCGTTGTAACCATCGCCCAAGGCCGCAGCCGATACCTCGCGATAAACTTCCTTAAACGTTTCGGGGGCGTTAGGGGGCGGCGGTGGCGCCGGGGCACCGCCGCGGGTGCTGGTGGGGACAAACGCATTGGGGAGGAGGCGGCGGTGGTGGAGAAGGGGGTGGCGGAGGCGGTGGAGCGGGGCTGGAGGAGGTGCGTGCGCTGCGACCGATTTTTTCTTCTTCCTCTGCGACCTCTTCCCCGCCCTCCTCGTGCCTCCTTTTCGACGACGAGGCCTCCCCCCCCGTCTTGTCCTTCGAACCCTCGTCGTTTCCTCTTCTTCGTCGCCACCCCCTTTACCCTTCTCCGTCACCGTTTTCTTCTTCGCCGCCTCCGATTTCTTCTTCGCCGCCTCAGTCTTTCTCTCAGCCTCCTTCTCCCTTTGCTTTGGCCTCTCTTTCTCCTTCCCTTTCCCGCCCTTCTCTTTCTCCTTCCCTTTCCCCCCCTTCTCTTTCTCCTTCCCTTTGTCTCCCGCCCTTCCCTTGCGCCCACGCTCAGCCTTCTCCCTCTTCGCCTTCTCGTTCGCTCTTGGCGCGTTGCTGCTTCTTCCGACTGAGTTGACGTTTCTTTCCCGCTGACGAAACTTCGCCCTCGACCTTCTGAGTCCGCGGACTGCGAGTCAGAATCGCTCTCAGACTCCGGAATCCGCTCGTAGAGCTGGAGCTGTCTGTGTCGGAGCCGGATGTATTCGTCATCGTCGCTTATGGTGTATTTGGCGCGAGCCAGCGGATCGTCGGACTCGTTGTCCTTTGGCAGCGCCGCCTCTGCGCAGTCGGACGCGGCTACATTAATTTATCAGTATTTATTTATCACTCCGATAGTAGGGCGTTGTAACTTACAATACGCGGTCGGGAGCCACTCGCCGCATGAAATCCAAAACATCTTTAGAGAATCGCGGTTTTGACCACTGCGGGAAGTGGCACGCGTTCGGTCCAAGGTTACGGCCATTACGCGACGCTGCCGAAGAAAGAACAATGTAAACGACACTTACAAACACGATTAATCAAGAATAATGATGTACTCACGTCAGCGTGCGCAACTCCCCTTCAAAGGCTTGCATCGGTCCGCCAAACACTGCGAACGCACGCCAGGCCCTGTATACTCATAGACACCCTTAGGACTTCGGTCATGAAAGCCCCCAGATTATCGATACATCTTTACCCTCATTAGCAACGTTGTCAAAATCGAAACACATGAACTCACCGTTGTCTATCCTCTGGCTTCTTCGACGGTGGATTCTTCATTTTATACAGATACTCTTCTCGCTCCGCCGCTGCCTGTTCCTTCGCCCGCAACTTGATCTCCACTTGCTGGTCTTCAGACAATTCCTTGAACAACTCCCCAGCCACCTCCGCTCGAAAAGGCGCCCCCGGACCCTTCGCCGTTCTCAGCGTCACTCCATCGTCCCTCCAAGCGCGAACTCTTCCACCTCGCCTCCACCACAGGTTTGATATCTGCTTTCATAGGACTCGTGCATGTACTGTTGATAGCCTTGTCCGAGCTTTAGGGGGAACAGTTTATACCGGCAAGTTTAGACAAAAGCAAGGCCCAAGGATCTCCAGAGCGATCGAAAAGCCTTCGGGCGGCGCATTTTGGTGGCGCGGTACTTCAGCCATCGGTGTATGCGCTAGTGGTAGAAGGAGAGAAGGAGACATGAAGTTAAATTTAATTCAAGTCACGCGTCGTCGGACTTACTGCGTTCATGGTGTCGATTCGTTCTCTCTTCAACACTATCTCCTCGTCGTCCAGCTCCTCCGTCTCAGCCGTAGCCAGTGGGTCGTACTCAGCCAAGGGCAACTCCGGCTCCTCATCATCCCCCAGTCTCCAAGAGACCTTCGCGTGAAATTCGTTACAAACTTCGCGGACATAGTCGCGCTCAGCGCGCCAACCCCGCTCTAGCGCGTCTGTATACGCGGGCAGGTGGGGGCGGAGAATCGACTCCCGCGCCCCCTCGGCCCACAGTTTGAGGTTACGACGGTCCTTTTTCTCCTTTCGCGTGTAAGTGCGTTTTCGAGGCCGTCTCTGCGACTTAGCCATTGTCGTGCAGTTATCCTGGCCCGGAGTCTGATATCAGCTTACCCACCGCAGCATAATAAATCCCTCACAAACCAAGTTCTCGTCGTCCGAGCAGCGGGGGAGCGGCGATTCTGTTGAGGAAAGATATTCGTCCCTCAGCGTTGGGGGAACAAATCACGCAAGGCAAAGAAAGACCAATTACGCCAGCACGGCCCTTTCTCCATCACGCAACGACCTTGCTCATCAACAGTATAAAACCCAGATTGCGCAAACAAATACAAGCCACCTCTCTCTCTTCACGTCCACCATCTGCATCATGAGCTACGTCCCAACTACTGCCCTCCAGCCCAACGGTCAGTCTCCGTCATCTCACCTCTTGTTCTGAATCGCTTACCTCCTCTATAGTTGTGTGCATCGTCATCCCGATCACCTCTGTCCTTCCCGCGGCCTTGGTCCCCGCTGCTCTCCCCGCTCCTCCTCCCCCGTCCACCAAAAAGGACAAAGAAGTCGTCGCCAAGGAACCCCCGAAGGAAGTCCCTCGCCCCCTCCCTGGCGCCGGCTTGCCCGCCCCCCTCGTCGAACACCTACGCACCGAGGGTCCGTACCTCGCCAACGAAGTCTTCATCGCCGCTCCTCAAGAAGCGCTGGCCCCAGTCGACGAAGAAGTGCGTGCCCCCGAGTGGTACTCCATCACCCGGGGACGTTTCGTTGGGGTCGTTGATCAGTAGTAAGTTTTTTCTCTTTCCCTCTCCTCGCTCTCAATCTCGATCTCTTATCTCCCTCGATCTCTCAGCGCCCTCTCCGAGCTCGCCATCACAGGTGTCGCCGGCGGCGCCCGCAAGTCGTACGAGTCCCAGGCCCAAGCGCTCGCCGCTTTCAACAAGGCCCTGGCTTGGGGCATCGTGCAGGTTGTTGTCTAGGTCGGTCGCCTTCTTCCTCCTATATCTGCCCTGCTCATACGCTATTGCACTCATTCAGATCGTTCTCCCCGCCACAATGACCGTCAGAGGCTTTCCGTAGAATGTGTTGTCGCCGTTTGTTGCAGTCCTTACTTGTCGGTATCTTAGTTGGTATTTACTCGTCGTCGTTGTACCCAATCCAAGCACTGTCGTCAATGCATTCAAGAATTTTTTGTTCCCATGGGAAGCAAGGAATCGGATCCGTGGAACTGTCAAACCTGCCATCGGATCACGATCGTTCTCAACTTTGCTTGCGCAACCCGCCCTCCACTCCACCCTTCGCTTCGAACTCCCTGTTCGTCTCATATCTCTGAAATCCCGGCTCACCTTACCGTTTTACCGAGCTGAACCACTCGTCTATCTGGTTCACCTCCAGTTTCCTTCCCACACCGACCAAATCAACGCATGGTCCAATGCACTTGGTATGCCAATTATTGGCTCCGCCCCACCCGTACAGACCCGTACTTACCGAAATGCCGTTGTTTCCTGTATTCCAAGTCTTCTTCGGGCTTCTATGGCCGCCGCATTAATCATTCCATCGTTCGCTACGAACTCTCGGGACTTTTCTCAACACTTGCTGGCGACTTCCGACCTCTGCATCACGCCAAATGACCATTCTGGGTCCCCAAATGTCTTGACGACTTGCTCCGGCCGGGTCTGGGCAGCCCCACAGCCCCAAGGAATGTCTCACAGTCCGGATGTTCCATACATCGCTGCCGCCGACGGTTCGCCACGAACTAACCTCATGATCCCGCTCAGCTCTGCCTCATGCGGTACGCATGTCAGCAGAGTGTTCTACGATCCACCTTGAAGACCTTCCGCAGATCTCCGCCCTGGCTCAACCTCTTTTCTGGCCTTATCGTCCCACCGGCACTTTTGTTTTTCTTTTCAAACTCAGCTTCGCTACGAACTATCCAATGAAAACAAATTATCACTTCGACTTCTATCGGACCGCTGTGTGTCACCCTCCCACCACGGCCTTCTCTGCCCGCTGATTCTCCCCCTTCTATCTTCAGATGTTCTGATTCTCAACGCGTTATCGATCTCCTGGTTCTCCCAAACCCAAAAACCGTTCCCCAAGTCCGACCTCTCTGTACTCCTCCATCCACCAACCATGCCGCCCAAACGGCTCACTGTCGAAGAAATTGCGGCTCTCATGCGCCCTCCCCCTGGAGCTCCTCGTCTCTCTCCTCAACAACTCCAGGCGATCACGACGGGACTCTCTGAAGAAGAACTCGAACGGCTGGCCACCTTGCTTGGACTCGCCGACCTCGTTCGCCAATTGAATCCTCTCATGGGCAAATTAATGCGAGTCTCTCAAATGGTTGTGTCGCGCCAACCGCCGAGCGAGGACGAGGACGACGCCACTCGCATCATCCGCAATCTTCCCGTGTTCGACATGGCAGGTAGTATTTCTTTGCCCTCGCGACTGGATCGCTTTCTCACCCAAATACAGAGGCCGATCTGGGTTACACTCAGGACCAGTCTCCTGCCTCCTCTCCACAAGAAGGCAATCCACCCGCCAGCGGTGCTGCCCCCGAGCCGCCGCGCTCCCCCTCACCGCCCACAGCCTCCCTACGCAAGCTCCATCTCGCGGGTCAGCTTTTCTCAATAATTGTTAGCACTGTCATCCTCTGAAACGCATTCTTTTAGGGAGCTCAACGGCCAACACGGGGTCTTTGAAGCCATTCGGATCTTCAAAGCCATTTTCAGGTGCTTTTTTCTGTTCGTATTTTAGTCTCTTTCGCTCAAACTCCACTCCCAGGCACTCCGACGTCGAACTCTGACTCTCGCTCGCCGCAGAAGGTCAAAGAGCAAAGTACACCCCAGCCAAGCTCGTCGTCATCCAAGGGCAAGTCTAAGGATAAGTCGTCGGGGAAAGGCAAGGGCCCCGTCGTTTACATATCTGGTAAGGTCTCTCTCGCTCGTACCTTGCGAACAAGCCTCGTTGACACACGGTACAGATAGTCCGCCTCCTTCCCCTCCCTGGACCGGATCCGATCTTTCGACCTCCATTTCCACTGCATCCGACCTCACCGGTAAGAGCTCTTTCAACCCTCCCATTTCAAAGACACTAACTAACCTTTCTTTTTTCCTTCACAGAAACTCCGCCCTCCAGTCCCACGAGGCCATCTACGTCCCCGCCAACACCTCGCACTCCCGCGCCACCCAGCGCGTCTCGTCCCGCCTACGCCTACTCCTTCCATACGCCAACGCGAAGCGGCACCACCCCCACATGGTTCGAGTCCGGCGCGGCTACTATTCAGGTCTCGGGCTCTCACACCCATCGTCTACGTTCAGAAACCTCACTGCCCCCCCCGTCGTCACCATCGGCCCCTCGCCCGGCAACTCCAGCCGCCCATTTTCCCTTGTCACCTTCGCTCGCTTTTGGCGCGTCTCAATCTGGCGCGTCTCAATCATCGCCCTCGGCCCCTTCGTCTTCCATTCCCGGCGCGGCTGATCCTCCCAATCTAGGCGGCAAAGCCTATGCCGTTTTCTACGGATTCGAAGTTGGAGCGTACCGGACTTATCCCGAAGTCATCGCGCGCACCCACGGGTACAGAAACAACGTTCATTGTGGTTTCCCCACTATGCGTGCCGCCCAGGCTGCCATCGCTTACGCCCGCGGGCGAGGTTTGACCTCGGATTCCCAGTTGCCCGACGATTGCGACACGACCCCACGCCCTCCGCCTACTGTGTATACAGAAAATCCTCTCTCTGTGGGTGCCGACGGTGGGTATTATGTCGTGTGCCGCGGTATTTATCCGGGCATCTATCGATCCTGGGTCGAAGCCGCGCTGAATACGACGGGGGTCAACGGTAATATGTCAAGGAAATATGTTGATCGTGAAATGGCTGAGAGGGTCTACGAGCAGGCGCGTGCGGAAGGTTGGGCTCGGGCTATTTCTCGCGGGTAGAGTACATCGTTTTTAGTCGCGTCGCGCTGCGTTGCTGTTGCTGTCTTGTTGTTGCTGCGGTACATATGAACAATTGATATGATTTTTGACTCCTGCGATCTTAATACTGGACTGGAAGGCTGAGAGGGACTTGTAAAAGCAAGGTACAGATAGTAAGACGCCGATTGGACTTGGAAAAGCAAGGCTTGAATACTGCAATTCCGACGAAGGCCGATCGGCCGACTGTAGGTCACGGACCGTCACACAGCGTGACCCGCCGTCGTCGACGTCCTCAACGGCCATGTAGTTCTCCTTCGGTGTCCAAACTTTTCTGGTGGCTCCTAGACTTCATCATCGAACGTCTTGAGTCAAAACTGGGTTCAATTTCCACCTCTGTACGACGCTTTACATTCTTATGTCGAACTCCTGCACTGAGTACATTGCGCTAGTACTAATCATACCCCCAACTCACCTTCTCTCTACTTTCCACCACCCAACCCTCGCTCTCCTGTTTTTTCCGGCTACACAACGTAGCATCTACCTGGGGGACTCTACTGGTGCGTTAATCTGGTCCCTCCGCTGCTTCCATGGTCCTCATTTTCCACCGAACGATTTGAATTAGGCACGAACTCCCTCTAACGACAAAATCCGCCCCTGCGACTCAGACTGTCCAGCTCTGGACTCTAAGTGGGCATACTAGCAGCCTACCACTCTCCACCCTCCCCACCCTCAGCACGTTGACGTTCTCTGACCACGCACCTTCGCCGGCATCGAGCTCGTTAATTAGCACCGCCACAGACGCACCTTGGCCACCAACCACCACCATGCCGCGGGCAAAGTCGAATTTGTCGCAGAAAGAAGTTCTGCTGAAGAGGGCTGACGCCGCCTACGCGTATCGGCAACGGTGCGTCTTCCGAGACATCCCGAGCATCTGCTATTCAAGCCACACGGTTGACCAGGAATAAAGCTTCCGTCAACGAGAAAGCACGGCTTCGGATGCGAAGGTAGGTATTGACGCGACGATTACGAGCTCCGGCCTTACGGAGGGTACAACTACAGGAGGCGCGCAGAGCTCAAGCTGGCTCCTTCAGCAGTGCAGATGGAATACCTCCTGCGCGCGCGCAAGCATCGGCGAGACTACCGCGAGTGCGTCCCCCGACACTTTCTTTCTACCTCAAGGAGTTCACGGACGTGCCAGCAGACGCGTAAAACGCGGTGGTCGGAGGGGCGGGGACAAGAGCAGCAGTCGGGTAGGCAACAATGTGGTACCAATGCGAAGACGACAACATTCCACACCGACCTCGGCATCGTCTCGCTCGCCCCCATGTTCGCCGTGTCCGCCGCCGCTCACTGTAATGTCCCCAACACCATCTGCAGAAGACGACAGTGGCGGGGAGGACTACTACGATGGAGAGGACGAAGACGACGGGGAGGATTGGGAGGACGACGACGGGGCCTGGCAATAACAACCACGATGGACACGGACGATTTATTTAGTTTTTATTTGCTCGCTTTGCTCGCTTTGGTCCTTGCTGTCGTTATACATGTTTCTTAATACATGTTGCTACTTTTTGAAACTCCAAACAAGCTCTCAAAAAAGGCGAAGACGAATCGACGAAGAGGAATGTTAAATGAATCTCAAAGTCAGACTTGTTGTTAACGCGAACGAGACTTTGATTGCAACGACGACTACCAAACGAAAGATATGCGTGCTACACTACCCCTGGAACGCGACTAACTACCACCTAAAGACCAGTGTACGGGCGAGGAGGGGGGTTTTGTCCACGGTAGGTGAATGTACCAAGTCCCTGTGGCAGATCCTCGGCAAGCTCAAAGCCGTCCATAGCGGCAAGGTGACATTCACGTCGCTTCATCTCCCGCTCCAAATGCTCCTCGCGTGTGGCCTCAGCAGCAAACTCCTCGTCTTTCCGCTCGCCATTCTCGAAGAATCGCCGAATGCCCGACCCCGCGTATTGAATAAGAAGATAGCGCGACTCGTGCGGGCGAACTTTAACGAAGGAGTATCGCACCAAACCGGGGGGGAGGAGAATCGAGGTCCCCGGAGGAAATACCAGAACCCATCCAATGTCCCATAGGATGATGTGGCCGCCCAGTCGAGGGTCGTACACTCCAAGGGAGGTGATGATACACCAAGTCGCAGGATCGAAACGTCCCCGGGGGCCGAAAGGACTGATAATATGGTGGGGCCCCCCCAACTCCAATGTAATTGCTGAGAAGACACTAGTTTCGCAGGGATAGACGGCGTCGGGGTCATAGGCAAGCATTTGAGCTTTCTGATCCTCAAGCGCGCTGAAGGCCGTGGGACAGTAGGCTTCAAGCACACCTGGGCATCGTGATTAGCGCCGGCACAGCAATACTCCGTTGGCCACCTACTATTCGTGAAAGAGACTAGTCGCTTCATAGGCACGGTGCTGAACAAGCTCAACGTGGACAAGACATCTAACACGCGGCTTCCGGGATAGCGGGTGGGCTATGATGTTGTGAGAGGTATGTTTATACAGCACAATGTGAGTCTCTAATTCTTACCTTGAGTTCGTTGAAGTAATGACCGACGCCGGTGAAGAGGACGGGATCAGTTTCGGAATTACGACGACGAAGTGCTTCCGCCTCGGCGGCGCAGGCTGCGTTCAGAGGAAGTATGATATCCTCGTCCCACTCTCCCGTAATACCGACGCCCACAAGGACGATGACCGCTCTGGCCTCACTCGCGACAACACGAACGTCTCTGTATGTGCTTGTCAGCCTCACACGTTCTCCCAACTGCAATTCAAGAGAAGTCTTACATCCCCTCCCAGTCAACAGAACGCAATTGAAAACGAGAGTCGGCACCCAGGACTTCTGCAAGCTCGTAGTCACGATCCTCGATGGTAAACGTGGCGTCGGGGGTGGAACCATTGGGAATGCGGTAAAGGGCCCGGGAAGAGGGAAGGCGGATCCGGTGCTTGTAGTGAACAGCGAGCGCTATCTCTTCCATGGTACGGAACCGTTTTTCGCGAAGCGCGGCCGAGCGCGCCTCCTCCCGTTGCCGGACTCTCTTGCGCTGAGGACTGCGCAGCGGCTGCACGACGGCTCCCGTCGGCGACACGAAGGGAAAGGGGGCATACGCAAGAGCTTTGACGGCGGGGCGGACTGTTTCCATGGGCAAAGGGTCGCCCGGGAATGGGAGAGAAGGGTCTTGTCGGGCGAGCGCTCGGTGAAGGCGGAAAGCCAGGTTGAAAGGAATGTGGGGGTCTTGAGGGTCGTCCAAGGCGTCAATGCCAGAACACAGGATTCGCGGGATGCGCGTCGGGGGGGGGCGGGATGGCAGTGGGATTCGGTATGCGACTGCGCTGCATCGTAGGGAAGGGAAGGGCGTTGGGGAAGAATTAGGGAAGTGCGTTGGGGAATAATTTGAAGTCGGTTTTTTGGATTGGGGGGTTTTGGAGGCTGTTTCTTTTGGTATTTGTTTGCGTTCTGTCGCCATATGCGTTCTAACCCCGAAGATAGGACTCCGATCGCCCTTGCCCAAATTGGGTGGACGCGTTGTGCGCAGGCGGCGAGAGATCCAGATCTCGCGTCGCGATGGTTTGGCTTGTTTGGATGGGGTAAAGCCAAGCTGGTTCGTTTCGGCAGCCGACCCAGGTATAAAACTCCTACCAAGTGCGATTGAATTTGCATGGCGACCATGACTGACTCCTCGCCTCTTCCTAGCTCCTCTCCTCTTTCCTCTTCCCCCGCTGTTGCCTCTCCAACCCCCCCGCCTTCCACGCAACCGCGTGGCGTCGGGTCCACCCCCACCCGTACGTCTCCAATCTCTCCATAGTCTTCACTTTGACCTACATCCTCGTAGCTGCCGGGAACAGAACTTCTCGTGCCGCGCGTCCCGTGCCCGAGAAGAAGGCTTTGACTTTCGATCTCTCGTCTACGGCTGTCGTTTCCGGTCTGCCGTCGTGAGTTATCGCTCTCTTCCCACTTTCCGTCGTGAGACTAACACACCGAGCTCAGGCAACAGAAGGCCAAGGTGCTCCTCAGCTACTTCCACAAGTACTTGGAACGTGGTCATCCGGACTCCCCTCTCAAGCCTGAGGACGATGGCGAGAAGAGGGCTCGGCTCGCCGCTGCCTATGAAATCGCCGCCCAGTATTTCAGGACTGAGTATGAGGAGGCGCAAGATAAGGCGGAGGCTCGCGACCGCACTGACGACGGGCCTTACACGTATGTAGTCGACTTCGTTCCCCTTCTCCCTAGCACCACTGACTTCTTGACTTTGTAGAGACTCTTCCGACGAGGATGACGGCTTTGTTCCGCCGCTGCCGATTTTCTGGTTTGGGGGACACCCGTACCGCCCCGAGCAGAATGAGCTCGGTGTCGCGGATAGTGCCCTCGCTGCTGTAGGTTTGATTGAGCGTACCGCAGCTGACGTCAGAGCCAGAGCTCACGAAGGCGTGAGGGGCGCATGGACTGGGTAAGAATTCTCTCTAGGGGGACATGATCACTACTAAAGAACCTTTTCTTTGCCTCCCTAGCGCTGGCCTTCCGCCTATCTTCAGCTTCGCTCCAGTGTCGGGCGCGACTACCTCCCCGATGCAGCCTATGGACGCCGCTGACACCGTCAATCCTCTGAGCGCGGGTATGTCCATCTCTGGCGCGACTACCGTCGTCAGTGGCGAGTCAATGGAGCGCGCTTGGGCAGAATCGGCCCCTCCGGTCTCGCCGACGCAGTCTATGGACGCCGCAGACACCGTCAACACCGTCAATCGTCCGAGCGCGGGTGTGTCCACCAAAACGGCTTCCGGTGCCCCTGCGCCCGCCCCCGCCTCGTCTGGGAGCCGCACGTCCAATGGAGACCGCCACCCCCTTCGTGTAAGCTCCCTGAACGCTTTCAAAGCCGTTTTTTCATCGTTTGCTGATTCCACGAGCAGCTGCTCAGTATCTTTGGGTGGCGCGATGTCGAGTGTCGTTGCGTCGACGGGAAGCACCACGAGTTCGAGCGTCATGAGGTTTGCGCATTCAATGCTCATGACGGGACCCTTGTCGTTAGAACCATGAGTACTGAGGTTATTCCGCTTAACTAGGGCGTAGCTTGCTGTTCATGTATGATGTGTCGCCCCTGCGAGTAGTTACGTCGTATTCCTGTATCGTTTCGCGGTAAATTTGAAGTTGCGTTGCGTGTCCTCTATCTTTGAATTCAGAATATGGTCCCAAAAGGGAAGGTAGTGGCTGTGCCCTGCTTTTCTCATCTTCATTATTCTCTTTCTATTCTCTACGGGGCTCTGGGAGCTCTCTGCCGGACATGGGTAGCTCTATAATCCCGTGAAGATCCGCCCCGGCTGACCGCTTCTTGGGTCTGCGTGATTTCTTCTTGTTTCGAGCTGCTCTGCCACTACGTCCTCACCAAGCGGGATGGCGGCCTTCAATGTCTCGCCAACTCGCGCGCCCAATACGAAGAAACACATAGATTCTTACATCGACTACGAGTCTCGCTCTGGTGATCTGACGAGCGATTCCTCCTTCCAGTCTTCACAGGATGGTCGACGCAAAAGGATGGATGCCTTGAACTTACAGCCAAAGAAACGCAAAATTCGACCCTCGGATTTGGACGATACCTTGAGCGGTTGGGTTCCGCTGCGTGACGATAACACGGGTGCACGCGAGGAATCGGATGAGGAAGGGGATGAGGAAGAATTGGAGGGCGCAGGTGGAAAGCGCAAGCGTTATGATAGTTCGGTGAGCACAGTATTACTTGCCTCGGGGATGAGCTGCGCATTAACGGTTTCAAGGATGACCCCATGAAACTATGGCGTCCCCTGGCTGATTTGTTCCTCGATGAACTGCTGAGGCACGAAGCTTTGCCCACGACATCAAAATGCGCGTGCTGTGCGAAGCCGTGGGGACCTGCTGCGCGCAAGTTCCGTTGTAAGGCTTGTGGAATGTTCGTTCAGTGCGCCGATTGTGTACTTGAGCGACATCAGCTCTCGCCACTACACTCTTTAGAGGTAAGAGTCGATAACTCTACGATACATGGTCCTGACGCGTGTCGTCAGGAGTGGTCTGGAAAGTTTTGGACCGCAACCTCGCTGTGCGGCTTAGGCTTCGTCTACCAATTGGGTCACGGCGGATTTCCTTGTCCACGCCCTGCGCCCGCCGTTCGGGACATGGTGGTGATGGATTTCCCCGCGATACACTCAGTGAAACTGCGTTATTGCGGGTGCGACCTGTCAGACCACGCCAACAACCTCCAACAATTGCTACGAAACGGGTGGTATCCGGCCACAACCGTGGATCCGGGAACATGCGCCACCCTCCACACTTTGGATATCTTCCGCATGCAAAACGTAGTGGGAAATTTGACCGTCCACGACGCGGTGAGAGTGATGGAGCGTTGTACAGACGCGACGCGCGTGAAAGGGGTGCCAGTAAGTGCCTACTATATGATTAATAGCAAAGAAGTCTGATTCACGGGCTGAAGGATCGGTACAAGGCCTTTGGCCGTATGAGCCGTCAGTTCTCTTTTCTCAAGCGGTTGCAGCGCGCTGGTCGCGCCCATGACGCACGGGGAGTCACAGGAACGAGGGCGGGAGAATGCGCTCTCTTATGTTGGGCGTGCCCCCAGGACGGCATGAATTTGCCACAGGGATGGCGAGATGTGTCGCCGGAATTTCAGTGCGTAGACCTTTCGTATATCGGGGGTCGGGAATTGCACTGACATTGTTTAGATTTCTGTATATGCTTATTCTGGCTGTCGACGCGAACTTCCACATGCGAAACCGTTTGCGCGCGAATCAGCGCGACGACCCTCCTCTGGGAGACGGGTGGGCGTACATGTTGGAAGAACATGGATATTATGAACATCTTCAGAACTATGTGGGAGAGGAGGATGTAAGTCGACGGATTCTCTGCATGGGTAACATGTCTAACGGTCGGGTCCGTCTTTCCTTGCATTAAGGTATCAACTTGTATTGCATTTCAAGCGTTGCTGCAAAAGGATACGCGAATTACTACCGGGCTGCGTTGCTCGGGCGTCGGAGGGGTTGTTTGCGCAAGGCACGAATTAGTCCGCGCTCAAGGTGTGGGGGACTTACAGAAGGGGGAGAGGTGGGCGATTC
This sequence comes from Favolaschia claudopus, assembly GCA_037176885.1. Lineage (NCBI taxonomy): Eukaryota > Fungi > Basidiomycota > Agaricomycetes > Agaricales > Mycenaceae > Favolaschia > Favolaschia claudopus. The sequence continues at coordinate 2,194,380 of JAWWNJ010000024.1, read as the reverse complement.
CGTATTTTACTTTGCATTTACAATACTGATTGGGGGAGAAGGTACTCGAACATGGACTATATAGTCCTGAGCGCGGTTCTCGGAATTCTGGCGCTATGGCTGGCCATTTCATACGACATAGCCTGTCAATGGCGCATCTACTTCCCAAAACGCATGGAAAATATGCCAGAGCGGCTGCGCCTCGATTTAACGAAGATTACTTTATTATTTGCGCTGCCAGTGTGGCACGCCGCCGCCCACGAACGGAGCTGTCAAGCTCAAAACTCGTTGACATACACGAAGGGGGTTGGACGCACCGACGGTGAGGGGATCGAGCGGACATGGTCCCGCTTCAACACTTTGGGTTGGGCTTCCAGGGAAATGGCGCGTGGTGCTCGCGCCGACGCCATTGATGACCGTTTAGATCACCACAACTGGGAGAAGAATATAAGCTTGGGTACGTATCTTGTGTGACTTTTTAGTGGAGGGCCGGAGGCTGATTTGGCTTGGGAAAGGAACCACATTGCCGCACAAACTCGTGGTAGCGATCGAGGAGCGAGACCGGCAAGTCGCAGGTTTTGAGCAAGTCGATTCTTCTCTCGAGGAGGGTTTGCGAGAGGAGTGGCAGGCGATGGTGGACGCGTGGGTGTCGGATCGAGACCAACCAAACCCTTACGTCGCGTCGAAGACAGAAAGTAAGTGCATTGACAGGTTGGCACGCTGGAACAGGCTTTGCTGATATTGAATGAATATAGATGTGTCGGAGACGACGATACGTCGAGAGCTGGCGAAGGAGGAGCTGGAGGAGGCCGCGGCGTTGGCGCCAGGAAGGAAGCTACATGGCACCAGCATGAGCGCCTTCCTGGTGATGGGTCTTCAGCTGGAGAGTCAGCAGTACGTTTTTAATGTTGTTTGAGTGCCCGACGACTGACCGCTAGTGTTACATGAACAGGTCCAGGATACGGCGGGAGCTGCGGCATCGACCTCTGTTAGTGGCGGATCAGACCGAGCGAATTTCTCAGATGCGGCGGTCGTTTTTCGTGAAATTGGTGCGGTTCCGTCGTCTTCAAGCAGTATACATTCCGGGGGCAGTGGAGCTGCTAATGGAGGACGAGGACTCGCGCGACTCGGAGCTGCCAGCCCCAGAGGCTGAGGACGTTTCTTTGTACCTTCCGTCGGGGCTTCCAGCGGCGCGGAGAGCTGGATGCTCCGAGAAAATACTGCAGAGGGAGGCTAGACTGAGGGAGGGCCAACTGGGTGATGGTATAGGGAAATTGCGACGGGCTTTACTGTCCAGAACCCACTTGTGGGACTGGAAAGACGTTCGAGTGCGCGGGCAAAGGGCGGGAACTCGATCGGCGGTGCTGTCGCAGCGCGTTGAGGAGAACATTCAGGAGATCGCGAAGAAATATCGCTCTAATCGGCGGGCTTTGATTGCGCTGAGAGGGGCGGATAAGTGTGAGGAATGGAAAGAGTTGCGTGAGGAAGATATCCGTGGCGACGACATTGACGATGTGGATGCGGGGGCTCGCAGGAGGTTGGGTCGTGTCGGGTCCAGTACGAGAGAACGCTACAGGTCAAAAGTGGCGGGGCGGAAGCAGGATGGCGGCAAGCGTGCGAAGAAGCAGATGTCGTGGATTTGGACGAGCGGCGGGGGTCCGGGGGAGGACGAGGGTGAATTAAGGGAAGGTATGGGAATTTTTGTGCCGTGAGGTTTGAGGTATTAACGTTTTCGCCGTGCAGCGGTCCGTATTGAGTGGTCGCGGGCACAGGCGCGTCGGGATCGTTGGACTGAGGAGGTTATGCTACTTCGCGAGGAGATGAAGCGTGTCTTGCGGTTTTTGCATTCACGAGCTATCTGGTGGGAGGAGCGTTTGGTGGTAGAGCGGGAGGTGCGGGAGGATGTGCGGGCGGGGCTGCGCGCATATGCGGCGCGTCAGGCATCGACTGCGCGTGCGATCGCGCGACGTTTCCGGTCCATGTGGGATACGGCCGCGGCAGAGGTCGTGCGAGCTGCGCTGGAGGACGAGGCAGGTATGGTGCCTGGGGAGGGGGAAGAGGATGTGGTACAGAGTGGTGACGAGGGTGAGGATACGGCTTTTGTGTTAGACAGCGAGCAATTGTAATGGTTAACAAACATTCGTGGTTTCTACACTTTTTTGCTGCGTGAGGTCTTATTGTTACCTTCTGATTTAGCGGAATGCGGTACTCATGTGCAGAAATACTGTTATATTGGTAGAGAGGGTCACAGAGGAATGGTATCTTCTAGTCCTGAACAAGGAGCAATTGTAATCGTTGATTCGTACTGACATTTTTGGTCTAAGCTTGGTCTACGCACATTTGTTCGCGACAGCATTTGTGTGATTTTAGTTGGGGGGATTGCTGTACTTGTGGGCACAAACACTGTTATATATGTACAGAGGTACAGAACAATGGTATTGACGGAATTTTATCTACTATATTGTGTCTGCCTGGACTGAATTTGGCCCTGTTTGCAAGGCCTTCAGATAAGACCACAAAGATATGATGGAGATCAGGGTATCATGCCATGCCATCACCAGGCAGAGATGCCGGATGCCGCTAATAGGCCGCCAATAGGTAAAAAAACCCCAGCCACCCGGTGTGTAGGTCCCTCCTTAAAGACAATCTACTTTTAGGCTAGAGCCTGCAGGTAAGTCTTTATGTTACTCCTACTGTTGATATGTTATACAATTCGAGGTGTCTTGACTCGATAAAACTTGCTTTGAGTTGGCGCGACTCGATCCTATTTGAGCCTTTCGAACTCAGGACTTAGTTTTTCGCAATGTCGGTTGGTTGTAGGAGTCTAGGTAATTTATCTTGTTCAAGTTTCCTTTCAATCCGATGGAATATGGCACTAGACTGTTAAGTCGCGCTTAATCCCTTGTACTCGCGTTTCTCTTATCTCAGAATTCCGTTTCACGCGTCTGATTCCCGTTCAAGTTCACTTATTTCACGCGTTTAACAATTCTCTGATCAAATCACAAGTCCAATTTATAGATTGAAAACAAAACAGAAAACTAAGTAAGTTCCCTGGGTTGTCCCACTGGATGTGAACACTCTTTACTGAACATGCGGCTGATAGCTTACACGGACAATCAAGGAGGGAGCAATCCACTGGCCCCAGCTAATAATTTACAGGCTTTATATACTACGCTCGAATAAATATTTACATCTTAATTGGGTATCTACCTACGTGTCCTGGTACGTGTATTGTCCTTATTTAGCAGACGAGGCTGTTAAGTCACGCCTGTGTGTTGTGGTTGCACGCGCGAGTAACGTGTAAATACACGAGGAGTCATTATCGCATCTATCACGTCGATCCCTCGTGATGGTCACGTGTGCGTGATGGATCCTCCCGATCCTTGACTGGATACTGGCTTCTATCCCACTCATCGCGGCTAGCCTTTCGAGGATACGAATATTCCTGCTTCATGTCTCGCCTCGTGGTAAGGTCCTTCCGGCTCTTGCCAGAACTTCTAATTCGTCTTTGAGTACAGAAATCCCCTCAAGATCATTGATCCTATGATGATCCGCTCTTCGGCATCTTCGGCAATCCTTAGGCCGCTACTCGGTTTCCCTTGGTTTGTCGTTCCGCGACTCGAATCCCTTGATATTGGTCTAGGCGCGCTGCCTAAGTATTCCTTCAATGTTATCCCATGTTCCTTGATGTCCCCTTAGGTCCCAATTCAATTGGTAGAATGGTTGGACTTAGAAGAGGGATTGTTATCCTCGACTACCGTGTATGAATATTCATTTCTGGATAATCATAAGTCGTAGACAAGTCTAGCTTTCCCTTGCATCATTTAGTTAACAGCGCGGGTACGCTTTAACCCTCTGAGATGTATCCTAGAGATGTTCCTTTATTCCTCTTAGTTCAAACACGCGTTATATAATATTAAACATGTTCAAAATTTGAGAAAACACGGGGTGTTTTCATCCCAGGCCTATCAGCGTACAATGGGCCATCTACAACAGCCTACAACAAATTTACAAGGAGCGGAGCGCTTTGGGCGCGTCTGATGCGGCATCAATGCCGGTGATGCCGAGCGCACGTGACCCGGACGGTGCTGGGTATTTTGCATCTCCTAATGAATCCAAAACAGGGGTCATCAGATACACAATCACCGAGTCATATCCCCTGCCAGGCATGTTACTCCATTCGCCTCGTTACCAACCTCCACCCATCCACGTCGCCGACAGCACTCGTCTCTACGTCCCTTCATGAACAGGACTGGACAGCTACCAGTACCTCACCGACGCGGGCTCGGCTTCGGCTCCGTCTTATACCCCAGTACAAGCCGCCGCATAAGTACTCTCTCTTTCGGAAGCCCTAGCCCCTTCTTCGTGCCACAGCTTTCATGCGGTGTCAAGCATCGTCCAGCTAACCATTTCTTCGCCATTAGAGCCGAAAACAAGTCAACGAGTTGTTTGCTGTCAATGCCACCTGGAGGTTTATTTGCTTCCTCAGCCCTCATCAAACCCAACGCCTCTGGCCCAAAACTAGTTTCCGACGTACTACAGAGGATCCGATGCCGACCTGCTTAGCTTCAATTTTCAAATTACCCGAGGCGTGTCAAACTTCAAAGCATCCCAGGCAGGTTTTAAATTTCCTTCGATCTACATCGTGCTGTCTATTTAATGCTTAAGCCAGACGCATCGCAAACCGCAAGTCTCGTTCGGCGCATCGATCGCGGACTAGTGTTGCCGCGGCTCGGCTCGGCTCCGGCTAGCCGACCGAGCTGAGCTATTTTAAGCTGAGCTGAGCCAGCCGTTGCCAGGGCGGCTCCACGTGGCTCGGCTCAGGCCCAAGCCGGCTTGAGCCCGGCTCAGCCGCAGCTCGAGCACAATTTTGTTCAACCTGAGGTCTCGTTGCCCAACGGATACAAATGCTGTTTAAATACCCAAGAATACACATCTACCATCCCCCAATGCCCCTCACGTCCAGACTTCACCTCTGGGCTGTCATTTGGGGTGCTTTCGTCACCATGAGTAAATGTGTTTAAAAATAAATTTAATAAAGATTTAGCGAGTAACGTGGCTCGCAGGTGTCGACAGCGTCAACATAGCCCGTGAGTATTCTCAAAAGACTAGAAAGGATGTCTGTATGTTATTTCTATGTTCTGCGGCCCATATACAGTGCTTAAATTGCAGCTTTGTGAAAACCTTGCTGAGCCGCTGCTGAGCCGTGGGTGAGCCGCAAGCCACGTAAGCCAGCCGTCAAAAATAGCTCGGCTCGGCTTTTTGCGGTGATGGCTCCAGAGCCATCAAAAGCCGAGCCGAGCTAGCCGAAGCCGAGCCGCGGCAACACTATCGCGGACAGTGTGTACTATCGAAGGGAATCAATTCAACTCTGCAAGACCTCTGCCACGTTTTGACGCAGTGGGTTTCACTTTCAACGGATACTTAACTGGGATGATTGAGAACTTGGGTGAGATACTCTATTACTCATTGCACTTCGGTCTCTTTGCTCTCTTTGTTTCAGATGTCTCCATTGCACTTCGACTCGGCGCGCGGTCAGTACTATGTACAAGCTTGTACGGCAGCCCACTCGCAGAGCTTACCTCTCAGGATTCATACGGTATGTCCAGCGAACGAAGATATGGAAACGAGGGGATTTCAAGGTATGGGCAAGCCGGAAATTTGAAGCCGCATGAAGATATTCTAATGTATGTGCTTGCCGGACGATTCGATGCTGCCTCATTCTGACAATGTGTAGGACTGGCGAGACGGTCAGTGACCTTTGCCTTGGACCAAGCCTGGACGAAACAGGATCAAGAAACAGTACCGGTGGCCACAGTCATCCCATTCTGTACAATATGTGGTGAAATGATCAAATCGAATGTGGTTCACCATTTTTTCTCGAGGACCGAAAGATACTTTCGTTTGTGGAAGGAAGCGATGAACAAGCGAATCATGGATGTTTGCGTGCTTTGAGTGAAGCTTTTTTTTCATTATACTCAGGACGAAGAATAGAGGAACTGAGGAATCGGATTCATCACAGCCAAAGACGGAATGATTTACATGGCGCAAACTTAATATTGAATTGTATATGAAGAATGAAATGACCGGCCCTGCCGGTTTACGACCTTGCTTTAGCTGAATCTCAGTTGATGCCGAATTCAAGTGTTGTAACCATGGTTTGCGTTGATTGTATCTCATAGCGATACAATGTAAAATATAGTGACCCCAGTTAAAGAACTCTCAAGTCATGTAAAATTTAGTCTCTCATAGCCAGACTTTAACACCTATGATCTCGTACCTCGATGTGTTAAAGTCTGTTTTCAAGTTCATCGGCGTGTCATCGCTAGAATCTCATTATATAATCATTGTGGCTGTGTTTCTTAGGACAATGTTTCCCTTATATGTATTTTCCAATTTCTGTCACTCGTCACACCCCCTGCTTTTGGGTCATAAACCTGTATAACTCGCACGCTTAAGTCTCGTTATGGAATTCAAATTTAGAATTGCTATTTCTTCGGTGTTTTGTACTTATAAGGTAAATTCTTGAACAATCTTCCTGAATCTCGCTCGCCCGTCACTTTAACCTTCCTCTATATTATTCTGAGTCTATTCGCCCTCTGTGTCCTGTCTACCTCTAGGGTGTGAATTCGGCGTCCTGCTATTGATGGACGAACCGGGTCGTCCCGCCATGCGTATTCTTCGATTATTTTGGCTTTCCTGCGCATTTCAGTTTTGCACTTGCCATTGACGTTCCCTTCAGCTTCATGCTTATTTACATCACTCCCGCTCTGTAATAGCAACAAAAGCAAATTCAATTGAGATGAAGTGGGCTAACAACGCCAGTTACGGATTTTGGGTGTCGGGGCTATTCGAGAGACAACAAATACACCGACAAAGTAGGGATCGGCACCGTACCGTATACGGTACGGCCCGTACACTTTACGGCGCTTTACGGCGATTACCCCGGACGTAACCGTAACCGTATTGGTCAACTTGGGGGCCTATACGGGACGGTACGGCATGTTTTACGGGGTGTTTACGGGGTCATACGGCCGTACCACTTTTTACCCACTTATTTGGCTTAGGAAGGGTCAATTTCAGCTGCGGGGAGCTAGTGGAAGGTAAGGTTTTGATATTTGAACAGTTTCGGGCACGGTTGTGTGGACGCTGACCGTATTTGCATGCAACGTGTTGGCGAATGCACTGAGCCAGACCACCCGGCACAACCCGGCACATCAGTATTCAGCCGAAATGATGGGACGAAAGGTAAATGGATAGCCGACAGAGTATAGGCGAGCTGCTGATACATCCGAGTCTGAGCCGAAGCCTGATAATCACGCTTCAGCGGGATGATGTGGATACGGGCCGTACAACGCCGTACGCGGCCGTACAAATACGGCTTCATACGGCAGTCGTGACGGCGCCTCCCGTACCGTAAGGATGGGCCTCGAGACCCTGTACGGGACGGCTACGGGTGCCGTATTGTACGGGGCCGTACACTGTATTTTACGGTTACGGTGCCGATCCCTACGACAAAGGAACCGACACAGAATCTACCTCATTCTTATGGATGGACATGTATCCCGGGACCCGAACAACGGGTACCGTCGTACTTGAGCGCGACGACGTTGCCATAAAACGGTTGTTTCAACGTGGTGTCTCCGGTGATCTTTGACCGACGCCAATGAAAACTAGAGAACGCCGAGGGTCGCAAGTTTGAAGGTACGAGATGGGTGGAAGACAAAGAGTCGAAACAAAAATTACAATTCAGGTAAGTTCAATTTGAGTACAAAGAGGTAGCGGTGGCTTCAGCACAATGAAATATGTGTGCAATGGAGGATGTCCGACTCTGCATACGTGCGCGCTGACTTCAAGACAGGGTAGTTTTGTACTATGAAACAAAATTAGCATTGGGCACCAGGATTTGGAACGTGGTAAGCAATTTGAGGCTCTGTTTATATCAATGGATTCAGAAGAGATGCAATAGATGGCGATGGGAACGAACCGGCGCGCCGAGGTTTCATTGAGGTAGAAGCTCAATACCGCTCAAGCCGTCAGTTAGCACGAGCTCTTCTATAGCCAGCCGTGCCGCGTGAGGGAGGTTCCATTCAAACCCGTAGACTGGAAGCCTATCCCACTTAGAGGGCAGCTTGGACTCCCATTCCAGTATAGTGCGCTCAGAATAGTACGAGTGCATCTCCCGGTGTTTAGGCCTAAAACTGAGACGGCGGAGGTTGTTTTGGAAGCGAATTCTGATCATACGTATCAAGGTAGGTACGGCGTCAATTTCGTCCAAGGCGCTTGGATGTGTCCTTGAATGACCGCCATCGACTAACCTCAAGAAGCGAAGATGGGGAACTAATGTCATGTCAGACAACTCCTGGAATAAGGAATCGTTGACGAGCTCCGGATGACAGAAATCAAGCTCCAAATGAAGGAGAGACGGACAAGCTCGAAGATGGTTGATCAGAACGGCAGAGGAGTAGGGAACCGGGAGCGCTAACTCCAAAGTGTCGAGGAATGGACAACGCGGTAGGAACCGCGCGAGGTCTGCATGGAAGCGCTCGCTGGCTTCCGACAAACAGGGAGTGTTCCAAGAGCTTCCGTAGAGGTGCAATCGAGTAAGATTCGGGCAGTTGACGCCCTCGAAAGCTTCAATCCCGGGGACCCAACTCCAAGGGACGATATAGTGAAAATAGGTGAGTTCGTGCAATTCGACACGTCCAGTGTCGGAAATGTGAGGGAGGAATACCCCTCCCAAGGACAGGCTGGTAAGCGAGCTGAGACGGCGCAAATGAGAGGAAGGGATAATCCCATTCGCGCGAGCTGTATTCAGCTCGGAATACACGGTCAACGAAGACCAGGGAACGTGGAGTGTGTGCTCAGGCTCAAGCGTCTGAATCAACGTCAAAGTTGTTATTCCTCTCTCGATATGGAGTTCTGGTTGTAGCTGGTTTTGGTCCAAGCTGGCAAACCAGGCGGGTAAGCCGTTGACGGAGGGGTATTCTCCTACGAACCAATGAGCTCCGACAATATACAGCTCGTCGATATCGGGTATCGCAGCAGACTGAGAAAAAAGCGATCGGTTGGCAATGCCGGTTGAGGAATAGACGTCGTGGATGGTCAAGCGCCGAATGCGCTTAATAGGCGGGTTACGGATTGGCTGTCGAAATACAGACTGCAGAAGATCGTGGTCCGTTCGGGTGTCGTCAGCGGACATGACAAGTTCGAGGATGTTCGACGAAGTGACATAGCTCAGCTGGGCCTTCCTTGCGGCGATAGGACCGCCAGAGTCACGCAGATCTACCGGGTTCCATAAAGCAGCTGCTGGGGAAGCAGTCAGCAATGTTCTCCATTGCTTGCAAACTTGCGTCAGCGTGCGCAGAGTGAGCTCCGGCCAACCAGTGCGACGGTCGCAGGCCAATCCAAAGATCTCATTCCATAGCTCGTCAGGAACACGACCAATGGAACTTAAGCCATACGATGACCCCAGTAGTATATGCTTGGCGCACGCCTGCCTAAATTTCGCAAGCTCCAACTTCTTTCGCAACTCATGGACCAGTTGATCATAATCGGATAATAGGGCTGCCCCCGTAGGGATCCAGTCGGAAATGCGAAGCTCGTCGGCGGAGAGATTTGAGGTTAGCGATCCAGATAGACGAAGTCTACGAAGCAATCCAGATCGATGGCTATCGAGGTCCTGCGGTATAGATGATACCTGGACGGCTGGCGCCTTCATCGGATGTTCGAAGCGGGGGGATTGCATATCAGACCTAGGAAAATATAAAACGCATTGAAAACCGAGGAGAAAACACATAAGAGCGCACAGTACAAGGTCCCAGTTTGTCTGGCGTTCCTCAGCGGACAACAACCACTCTCTAAAAACAAAGTTAGCTGGTTACGGACTCATTCGCGCCGACGGTTTACGGAAGGGTTCCCGTCAGTTCCTCGCCATCGGGTTCAGACCAGGAAGACGGGCTACTGCGAAACGGGTAACTGATCATGAATCGGAAACGAGAAGGACGAGATTTTACGATGGTCCCCAGGTTCCCTGCTCTCCCTCCGTCCAGGCGTTGCATTGGACGTTCAGCTGCGCCATTTGGTGTTGTACGCGTAAAAGAGCACTGAGAGAGATGTAAAAGTGGAAGAAAGGTCAATGCAAAACAATTCCCACTGTTAAACCTTGGCTCTAAGAACGCGCAATAACCGCCAGAGTTTAGGAGACAGCAATAAAATTAACAACGGAAGAAGATGGACTGCCATCAGCAGAAGTCGAGTCACTGAGAAGCAGCACAATCGCGCAGCAATTGAACCTGAACGTTCTTCTTGTTCTCGAAATATTCTTGCTTCCAAACTCACGCTTTATCAGAGCAGTCACGAAGAAGCAGCAAGCTGTGCTTTGTATATGTACGTGTTTTTTTGATGCGCAGTTTCGTCCGCGTGATCCGTGGTGATGGAGGCATTGATGCGCCTGATTTCGAATATAAACACACACACACACACACGACGGTCGTTCGCGCATCAATTCGGATTACCGATGAATCTTAGATGTGGACGCTGCTGCGTGTTTTTTTCCTTCGCATATATTTGGTCTATTCTTGGGGTTGGTGAGCCCGTGGTAGTTGTAATGCCTGTTTCTACACAGGGCCTCTTATCTTGATCTTATCGCTCATTATGCCCTGGACTGCAAAATTGTATCAAACTGTAACGAATCCTCTGCATGTATCCACTGTTAGGTCGCGCGGACCAATTCGACATAATAAAAGACAATCTGGCAATATCATTCTGGGTCCTGGGACGAGCAAGGTTTGGACCACCGGCGCGGATATACGGTGCAGCGGCACCAAAGAAGTTAGCCTTTGGGTTCAGGGTCCTGTGTCTTCGCCGTCCGCATTTGATATCAGCTTCTATTGATTCAAATACATATGTCCGCTCAATCGCCCACTAGAAATTTGGGTACTGTTGATTTGTCGAATGCTGCCCCGCCTCGCTTTGAATCCTCATGCAGTCGCAGGCGCCTGGACGCTTTCGAAAAAGTCGCGTTGTCGACACCTCGCAACCCGTGCCTCTTCGACCTCGTAAAGTCAACAACACAAACACAGGATTTCTGGCGCGTAAGTACAAAGCTGCCATGTCTGGGCCTACGCACCGAGCTCTTGCTTTGCCTTGCGACACGTGTGACAGAATGGTAACACATTTTTTTCAACCACTTTCTCCAGCACCTTGTCATGAATCTGGCGGGTTTCAAGCGCCGGATTCTTAGCCCCTATATAAATGCCCCACAACAGATTTGAGCTCTAGATACGGTGTAAAAGGGCGGAAATGTGATTATATAATCCGAATTCTACGAATTTCTACCGTTGACACGCCGGTCACCTTAAGAATGGACTATGTAAACTTGCCAGCGTCGATGTACATGTTACTGACAATAAAGAAAATATGCGGACAAAGTAGGCAGGTCGTGAGTAGTTGGATCCATATAATCAGCGCGCCTGGTCCCATTGTACTTCAGGACGACTACATTGCCAAGAAAAGGTTTTTCCGCGAGTCCAGTTGTAATGCGCTGAACAGCTCGATTGACGTGACGCTCGGAATCATAGAACAAATGCAAAGGAAAACGAAGAAGATCTTCGTTGAGAGCTCTTTGGAGCACGATGCTGTTGGGGCTTCCTTTGCAGTAAGGTTCGAGCATAGGAACGGGACAAGCACCGCCGGAAGGGCGCAGGTTAACAGTAATCATTCTGGGGTGGTCTAAAAAAACTCAGGACGTGCAAATTGTGGACCTAATGTCGTCCACACACCTTCGTCCATTGGAAGAAATATGGCTTGTACTGAGCGCTGCCATCTTATGTGTGTAGACGTCGCGATGGTATCGGAGTTGGGCACTGTCGCCACCGAGCGACATTGGAGGCGATGCTCAGGCCAGGCCTAGGCAAAGTTCAGAGTGCGCAAGATAAGGAACGGTCGTGCACACCTGCGTGTTATGTTCTTGCGAGCAATACCACACCGCTTGGCATCGACTACACCACAAGGAAGTCTCGCGATCGCAGACAGCGCAGTGACGAGACAAGACAGTACTGGTCATTTAGTAAACGTTTGACAATAAAGAATCGAGATCGTGGAAACCCGGAAGTTGGAGACTGAGGATGCCTTGCAGCGTTGCTCGACTTTAAGAGGGGGAGGGAGCAAAGGAACACGAAGCTAAAAGATGGGATCAAGACCAAGCGGATCGGGGTCAACCAGCACACTGTGCGGCGAGATTGGATATTCACCAACTGCCAGGAGGGAGATTTCCATTTCTCACCTTTGTGAAAAAAAAGCGGCTAGAAACCGCGCTTCCATTGTGCAGATCAAATGACACTTGTCCGCATTAGGACTGCAAAAGTCGAGAAAAGGAAGTTAAGGAGACGCCCATACGTCCAAGGAAGGGCCGGTACCGCAACATAGGCTGAACCTTAAAAGAAAGTGCTTCTCTCGACGCTGATAGCTGAAGAGGCCAGCAGCAGAAGGGCTGCACGTAGACTGCATGTAGTTCGGAGTCAGCGAAGACCGGGCTTGAGTTTCGACACGTTGCGAGCAACGAATCTGTGTTTGAGCGTTCCAAGGAACCAGTCTCTAGCTCCACGACCCTAGATGGAGGAGCGGGTCGAAGTGATTCGGCGAGGTAAGCATCCACAGACCCTCGAGCGCATCAGTGTATTTTAGGTTCGACCCCGTTACGAATCCGGACATCTCCAGCTTGAGTGTTTCCACCTTCTGTATCTGCCGTCTTTCCCTTCTCATACGGAGACTGTGGGTCCGCTAGCTCTGCGAAGACCATTAAGGGCGGAAGGAATCGAATCAGCGGTTATTAACAGAGGAACTGCAAGGAGGTACCGGGTCAAAAATTCCGCAACACGCCCCCGTGATGTAGTATGCACCGCGCCCCCGTGACAGGCAAAGTCGTCAAGTAAGTTCGCCGGTATTGCCTTCTAGGGTCCGATTGGAAGTCGAATTTGCAAGTTTTAGGGAACCCCATATGCGCTCCATGCGCGTCGTAAGGAAAGGAACAGATGCCTTACTTTTAACAGGAATAAGCTGCACGATCTGTGGAAATGTTGGTTGAGTTTGTTAAACCGAAACTGTCACTTCGTTGCTTTGAATCGGTCCTGAAGGCAAAGCATCAAAAAAAAAATAATCAGTGAATTTGAAACGTTGTAATGGGAACTACTACGGCAAATGTATACAGGTCGAGCAAGTAGTGGAAGGCAGGGGAACTACCAAGCACATGTCCAACGTCATGAAGCGGTTCATTTGGACTCGTTGCACACAACTGCGTACAAGGTGTCGTCGTGCTTGAAGCCTAACGTCGCCACAAACTTAGCTTTATCCATATCCAAGTCCAGCAGAATGACCAGAGTCAGGCAGCTGGTTGGCATTTGACCGAAATGTATGCGCTCCGGTACCCAGACTTTCAACACGTGAACTTCAAACCAGTTTGCGAGAGAATGCGCTGGTCCGAGTAGATTCCGGTCACTTCGCTGTCTGTCAGTGGAACGGACAAACCGGAAACGACGACACAAGTCCCGTTCGTAAACGGCTCGAAGCAGAGGCAGTAGTAATTTGGACACCTGCGAGGATGACACAGGTCCTCTAGCTCCAAGCGTCTGTCCTGCGCTTAAATGTTTTCTTGCATGGTTTTCGATAGAAGAAATCGGATTGCAGACAGCTTGTGTACGGAGTTCGTCCGGTACTGGTAAATCAGCTTTTTGGAAAGGAGAATAACTGGACAGCCAAGGGCACTGAGCTGTCTATCATCTCCAGTTTGGGGAGACGTGGGGCGAACACGGAGGAAGGAAAGCCAAGGTCCGCAACTTCAGTCTGTCGAGAGACGGTATCATTATGACGGTGTCGGAAGATCGAAGAGGGTGCCTTTTGTCCCATTTGAGCTGCCGGAGGTTCGTGCAGGACGCGAAGAACGCAGACCACTCCATGTCTTGTCGGTCACGATCTGTTGTGATGCAGAGATACTGAAGGGACGATGAAGGGGCGAACACGACCTCGGCGCCGTATGTGAGGAACACATGCCAGTGCCTTGTACGGGCTGTCGAAATATTGGTCGAGGATCTTGGACCGAAACTGCGACTTCGTGGCTTCCAATTGGTCCTGAAGGCCAAGCATAGAAAACAAAAAAAAAAATCAGTGAATTTGAAGCGTCGTAAGGGAACTACTAGGGCAAATGTATACAGGTCGAGCCAGCAGTGGAAGTCAGGCGAACCACCAAGTACATGTCCAACTGCATGAAGCGGTTCATTTGGAGTCGTTGCACACAACGGCATACAGGGTATCGTCGTGCTTGAAGCCTAACGTCGCGACCAACTTAGCTTTTTCCATCTCCAAGTCAAACAGAATGACCAGAGTCAGGCAGTTCGTTGACATTTGACCGAAATGTATGCGCTCCGGTACCCAGACCTTCAATACCGGAACCTTAAAGCCTATTCGGGAGAGAACGCGCTCCTCTGAGTAGACTCTGGCCACTTCGCTCTCTGTAAGTGGAACGGGCAAACCGGAAACGACGACACAAGTGCCGTTCGTAAATGGCTCGAAGCAGAGGCAGTGGGGTTTTGGACACTCGCGAGGATGACAGAGGTCCTCTAGGTCCAAGCGCCTGTTCTGCGCATAAACGTTTTCTTGCATGGGTTTCGATAGAAGAATTTTGATCGCAGAGAGCTTGTGTACGGAGTTCATTCAGTACTGGTAAATCAGCTTCCTGGAAAGGAAACGGAATATTCGGGTGCGGGATTCTACGTCCGAGGCTGTGAGGTGTTCCAAATACGGACAGCTCTCGAGGATGTCCAAAAGGCCTTGATTCGATACAGGGTCGGTGGGCAACATCAAGGTGGTGAAGCGGGCAGCCGAGCCCACTAACTTGACGAACAACTCGACAGTCATTGGCTCTGAGCTGTCTAGTATCTCCAGTCTGGAGAGACGTGGGGCGAAAACGGGGGAAGGAAAGACAAGGTCCACAACGTCAGTCTGTCGAGAGACGGTATCGTTATGACGGTGTCGGAAGATCGAAGGGGATGCCTTTTGTCCCATTTGAGCTGCCGGAGGTTCGTGCAGGATGCGAAGAACGCAGACCAGTTCATGTCTCGGTGGTCGAGATCTGTTATGACGTGGAGATACTGTAGGGACCACGAAGGGGCGAACATGATGTCGACGAGAACTGCGCATCTGACGATGTGGAAAGTGTTGGACACCAAGGGTAGCCGCTCGTGTTTTTTCGAGCAGGAAACACCGCTTTTTTTCGCGACGTCAACGACTTCCAACTTCGTGGCGTGTGCCAGAACGTCCGGACCTAGTAAGTCCTCGCCGCCGAGGCGCACGAACCGGCACTCCTAAAGAAGAGGGACCTGCAACGGTTTACTGTAGGAAGCAGTAGTCTATTCCAAATCCTCGTCGATTCTTCTCGGCCGTTTGGAATGACGACGAGGTCGAAGGCTATATGGAGCGGGCACGGCGCCGAGTTGGAAATGTGCTGGCAGACATTGGCAGGCAGCTCGGAAGCGTCGAGAGGAGAGGGCCGTGTGTGGTTCGCGGTCTCAAGCACGATGAAAGACCAGAATACAGGCAGGTCGTTCACAACCTGTTTGAATTTGAGGCAGATGTCTTGCAAGCGTTCACGCAAAAGCTCGTTCTGGTAGATATCTTCCTGCGATATAACGGGCGCAAGGTCAAGATAAATATCCGACCGATCGTCTCGTTAGGCACTTCAGCGAGGTTATTAACGCTCAACTCTGCGTGTTGTCTGCGGGGCAACTCACAGGCTGTAAATTTTGATTTCTTGGTCAATGTGGTCTTTTTGGACATCTTCTTCGAGTCGGTGGTCGGGGCGTCCATCACTCGGTCGGTCGCTTCAAGGAAGTTAACAATGTTCAAGTCCATGCGTAGACTTTCTAACCACTCACAGGTCGTAAACGTCGCTTTTCGGAGCAATCCGGACTTGACTGAATTTGGCTTGGTAGTTGAGATATCCGTCATTTTTGGCGAGGTTGTCACCGAACAATGGAGCGTCGTCGGTTCGCAGTAGCGAAATGCGGTCAAAGGTATAAAAGGTCGTCGCGGCAAATGCGCAGCGGGAAGGCCAGCGAAAGTGGAATGTTGCCAGATAACAGTGGTGGCGCGGCGAAGCTCGACAATGCACTTCTTTCCAGCGGTGTTTCTGAGGGCATATTCCAATTGAAGAAGTCGATGTCAAAAGAAGGCTGGTGATAAAGAAACATGCATGTTTCTGAGCGTCAGCGATCGAAATCTTATCAGACCTTATCTGTCCCAAAGAATGAGGTCACGTAGTTTGCAGGACATTTTCAGCATTGAAACGGAAAGTTCGCGGTCAATAACGAGCGATGGCACATCGAGCGGTACCAATGTATCGAGCAGCAAAGACGGTATATGACTGTTTTGGAGGGAACGACGGAAGCTAGTAGTTCAAGAGGCAATCACGCTGCGTTTCATTCCGGGCTGTTGTCGGTCGGCAAGACGCACGAGGAAGCAACGAGAATTGCGAACTCTCCCAGACTTCTTCTGGGTCAAGGAGGAAGGCAAACATTGCAGGCTTGTACGTCACAGTACCAATCAGCTGTGCCGAGTACGTGATCTCTGTGACGCCGGTTGTCCGGGTGATACTTGGACCTCATTTCGTATGCAGACATCGTTGTCGATCTGAACAACAACCATAGTTCACGGTAGGGGGTTTTTCTTTAGGAATTAATGACCTTTAAGCTTGGACCCGAGCCCCAACCGATCTTTTACGTCTTGGCGCGTGGACACGTGTACACTGTACGCTGCTTTTCTGAAGTCAAACTTCTTTCTATCTACGTCGTGCTGTCCAGCGGATTTTTACAGAGCCTATCGTTACTTCGAGCTCTGTTTGTGTACTACATGTCCTTGATGAACGACCTTGAAACCCGGTCCGAATTTCCCTCCAGCGATATCATTACTGCATGTCCTCTGCATTGAATTCACCTCCGCATCGCACGTCCTCGAAGCAGTTCACCTCGCCGTCCTGGCTCACAAAGTCTCTCAATGCCGCCACGCACACTGATCCGCACAGCTCCATGTCGAGGCGGACGACGTCGCGCATCCCCATCAGGGCTGCAAGTGACCCTTCGCGTGTGTCGTCGTTCCGCTGGCTGATGCTGACTGCCTGGCTGTGAGCGAACATGGATGGATTGCTGGAAGTGGCATGTCGGAGATCACTGCTGTCATACGCTCGGATTGTCAACCTGTCCAGTAGACCCACCTCGAGGCCTTGGAGGATCCCTGCTTGCTCTGCATTTTCGTCGCAGAAATGCAGCATGTGTAGCGTGTCCGCCATTTTCACGGAGCGGTTGGGGTGCGGCTTCGTGGTCTTGATCTTGTCGAGCCTCAAGGGACGAATTTGGATCAATGCTCGCATTATGTCGTCGAACGCGTTCCATTC
Organism: Favolaschia claudopus; assembly: GCA_037176885.1. Taxonomy (NCBI): domain Eukaryota; kingdom Fungi; phylum Basidiomycota; class Agaricomycetes; order Agaricales; family Mycenaceae; genus Favolaschia; species Favolaschia claudopus. The sequence continues at coordinate 2,176,958 of JAWWNJ010000024.1, read as the reverse complement.
GCCATTGTGGCTTTCTCGCAGGGTGAGGGCGTGAACGGAAGGGAAGATGGAGAGAGGGGATTGTCGCGGTGAAGCGATGTTGAGGTGAAAGTCGCTTATTTGATGGTTGTGCGGCAAAGCGAACGCCCTCCGTGGCGAGCGGTCGTACCTGGATGGCTTCAGTGCCAGCTTTTGGAGGCGCGGCCAGCTGTACTGCGCCATCAGGTCTGTTACCATCTTTACCTCTTCTTCTGTCTCGTTCTCCACGGTCATGCTCGATATGCGATTAGCAAAAGGCATCGACACCTCGTCTATCATCTGCAGAAAGCGCTGCAGTGGTGCGCTTTTCACGCTCTCCATCGACTTGTTTTTCGGCGTCGCGTTGCAAGGGCCAAGATCTATGGTTATGGTCATATCTCGCTTACGGCCCGCGAGCGTTGGCTTCAACGGCGGTTTTTTTCGCGCACATGGAGGTTGTAAATCCGAGTTTTGCTTTGCTTTTTGTCGACGTTGGCCCAGTAACTACATATTTGTTATATTTATCAATATAATTGGACTTCGATGAATTTCTAAGAACTACTGTATATGGACGAACAGCATAGTAGTGTAGCGAATTTAATACCTTGAGCCCATCAAAGGTCTATGGGTGAACGGTATGGGTTCCCATATTGTCTGGCAGGTGCGATGCAGGCAGTCCCCGGTTCGACTCCGGCGTAGGCCAATTCCTGTTCTGTCCCCTTTCTTTTGGTCGGTCATCTCGGCCTTTCTTTTTTGGGCAATTTGCTGACAGCTTCTGTCAAACAGGAGGCTGTGCTGTTCTCGATCACTCCCGGACATCGCCGATCCATCTCTTTCTTAACCCCCAAGTAATATTACTTCAAGCGGGACATGGAGTGCAAAATCGTATGAAACTGTAATGAAAGCCCCTGAAGTATGGGCGGTTAGGTCGCGAAGGACAATACCGCAAGACAAAAGACAACCGATCTCAATCTGGGTCGAGCAAGGTTCGGACTTCGGGCAGCTACGCAAACAATAGGATAGCAAAAAAGTCGTCCTCTCAAAATTTTCCGGTTCGGGCTTCTGTGTCTTCACCATCAGCATTTGAGAGCGGCTTCCTTTGATTCAAGCACATCCTCTCAGTCCTGTGTTGATCCCTTGCCCAGCAGGTTTGTCGCCCAATCCAGAGCTCTTCGCTGGTCGTGCTGCCTATCGAGCTTGTGGACAATATCCTCTTCTTCGCCTGCGGCACGTACAATGAAGAGCCTTTTTCTTTAAGCTTCCTCGCGGATCGATTTGCCTTTTGTCGTGCTCTGATATCATGTGGTTTGCGGGCACGCTCGCTTTTAGATTGGCGTCCTTGTTAGGGACTGTCGCACTCTGTCCGTGCTGGATTTGTGGTTGTCTCGTTCTTAAAAAATCGGCCCTTCATTTGTTCGTCGACGCTGGTCCTTTGGGGTCGATTGCTGCGAATTTGACTCCGTTTGGACGTCTTTTCAGCCTACTATCGTCTTGATGGTGGCGTGGTAGAGTTTCTGACTTCGCTCTGCCAGCCGGTGTGTATTCTCAGTCCGTGGACGGTTTTTGCGGATAGGTACTGTATATCTCCGCATCTCCTCAGTGTTGGCCTCAATTCGTGTTAACGCGTCCATTTGATTTGCACGTCCATTTGATTTGTACGTAGTCTAAATGAGTAGCTTCCTGCGATCTGCTTTGATACGGACACTGGTAGGTATGTTCAATAAGTAAGTGGTGCTATGCTATACAGTCCTACCCGCTCTACCCCGTTCGTTTCGTGCATGACCTTGTACTCTTCCACGGCCAGCCGCGCGTCGTGAGCGAGGTTCCAGTCAGATCCGTAAGGAAGTTGAACGGGGGAGTCCCAAGCTGAGATCCAATGAGACTCCCACTCTCGTATAGACCGCTGCCACTTGCTCCTCTCTTCGCGCTTGGATTTGAAGTCCAGAAATCGGAGTTTACTCTCAAAACGCGACTGCATCATGAGAAGAACCTCTCTGGCTGAATTCTCTTCGTCCAGTACGCTAGGACCTGTTCTCGGGTTTCCGCCTTCGGCCAGCCTCAGGAACTCGAGGTTTGGGAGTATCGTGGTGTCGCTCAACTCGCGAAACAGGGAACTGTTCACCGCGTCTGTAGGACATACTCCGATTTCGAGCTCAGTGAGCGACGGACATGATCGGAGATGGGTGATTAGCACAGATGTATTATAGGGAACCTGGAGCGTCAACTCCAGCGCACGTAGCGAGGTGCAGCGTCGTAGGAAGGTCGATAGATCGTGATGGAAGCGGTCGCTAGCTTCCGACAACACCTCTGTGTGCCGCAGACTGCCGTGTAGGCGCAGCCGTTCGAGGTTCGGGATCTTGACCGCTTCAAATGTCGTAGTCCCTGGTCTCCAGTTCCAGGGAACAATGTACTCGAACTCGATTAAGTTGACCAGCTCCACGAGCCCGCTGTCCGCAATAGCAGGCAGAAAAACTCCTCCCAGTGACAGCTTCGTGACCGAACTGAGCTGGCGTAGATGAGTTGCAGGAAGGAAACCGCCGGCTCGAGCCGTGTTCAACTCGGTATATACCTTCAAAGAAGACCAAGGAACATGAAGCGTGCGTTCAGGCTCGAAGCACTGTATCAAGGTCAGAGCCGTTACCCCTATATTAACGTGTATTTCTGGATGCAGCTGCTCGGGGAGCAAGTTCGTCGCCCAAGCGGGTAGGGTGCTGAAGGACGGCTGTTCCGGCGTGGACCAAGGCACGCCGACTAAATATAGCTCATGGACGACAGGAATTGAGGTAGATTGACCAAACATCTTTCGTGCGAGGGATCCCGTCGCGGAATACAGATCGTGTATTGCTAGACGTCGAATGTTCTTGATATGGCGTCCAGAAAACACGTCTGTCAGAAGTTGGGAGTCAAGCTGGTCCTGTTTGGTGGACAGAATTACGTCCAGTATATTAGATTGCGCGACGTATTTCAGTGTCGTGCGTTTTTCGGTAATGGGTCCACTCGTAGCCCGCATGTCGAGAGGGTTCCAAAGCGAGGCTGCACTGGTCTCCGTCAGCATCCACTTCCAATGGGGGCAAACGGTGGTGAGGGACTCGAGCGATGTCGCCGGCCATCCTCCTTCTCGGTTGTGAGCTAGTTCAAAGATTTCTATCCATAGCTCCAAAGGAACTCGGTGTATGGGCTGTAGGATGAACGCTGTTTTTGCCAGAATGTATCTGGCGTGTGCGAGCTTCAGTTTGGCGTGTTCCAGCGCGGTCTCTATCGCTTGGACTTCGTGTTCGTATTCCCGAACCAACGCTTCTCCCGTTGGAATCCAGTTGTAGATGTTCGACTCGTCTTTTGACGGACTTGGTATCGGGTACAGGGGCTTGAAAGAGCGACTCTCAATGAGCGCAGATGGACGTGAGAGACTATCGGTGAACTCGAATGGTGGAGGGCGGTTTTCTATGATAGGTGCTGGGACTTGTTGTCTGAACTCAGGGGAGGCCATTTTAAGCCTATTAGGCATTAGGAACCGTAAAAGTAGTTGATCATCGGGTGAGGCTTAATGCACCGGACTAGGTCCCAGCTGGCTTGCGTGTCTTCGTCTGGCAAAGAAGAACTATTGACAACAGCGTCAACTAAGTGACTTGTCGCTGACTTGGAAAATTAGTGTGAACTGACGGTAGGTTTCGCGTGTTATTGACTTCGTTAATGTTTTCGCAGACAACTTGAGACATAGTTGTTGAGGGTGGTTGGAGGGTGGTCCTTCACGAAGTGGGAGATGAATGGTGCAAGCCAAGAAACGAATTGTATTGTGTCCAGACCATAAGGAAAGAGTTGGTATTGACAACGAACTTTAAATGGGGTACAGCACTGCGGCCTGTCTTGCCGCGTCATACTTGATCTTATTTTTGGCGATTCGCGTTTCCGGGCCGGTGAATCGCGGCAGTGCTAATTCCTTTCTCGTCTAGACTTCCGCAGAGCACCTTAGCTTCATGTCGTCGCTCCTTTCTGGTAACGGAAGTAATTCCTTCAAGAGCGCCACGAGTGCAAAAACTGTATCAAAGTGTAACAAGAACCGAGGAAGTGTTCACCGATAGGCCGCGAAGAGCAATACAACAAAATAGACTCGGACAATCAATTTCAATCTGAGACGAGCATGGATCGGGTACCAGCGCCAAAAAAAAACAAACAATAGGATACCAAAGAAGTTAGCCTCTCAAAATTACTTGGTTCTGGCGTATGAGACCGGCTTCCTTTGATGCAACCACATCCTCTTAATCGCCCGCCAGAAATATGGGAACTTTGGATTTACTCAGGTTGCCCCTGCCCCACATTAAACCCTCATGCAGTCGCAGGCGCCTATATCCTTTCGAAAATGTCGCGCGGTCAACATGTCGCAACCCGTGTCTCTTCGACCTCGTAAGGTCAACAACACCAAGTCCGGATTTCTGGCGCGTAAGTACAAAGTCGACATTAAGTGCGATAGCAGTTGACTCTGTTGAAGTTTCAAATGAAACTATCGCGGCTATATTCACCGATGCTATTAGACCTGTGAAGACTCAAGAAGATATCTACGAAAACGACCTCCTGCGAGATAGACTGCTACAGATTTGCATGAAATTCGAGGCAATAGCGAAAGGTCTACCCGTTCTATGGACGTTTATAATGCTCGAAACCAAAGAAGAGAACGGCAAGAGGCCCTACAAGCTGGACGCGTCTGAACTCTCGGTTCATGACCATATCTCAAAATCGATGGGACAAGCGTTACATGTCGCGTTCAACTTAGCGGTGCTTCCTGCGAGGCTAGACGCAGCCACTCGCTCGTGGAACGCATTACTTGCGACATCGGACCGTTGGCGCTCACTGTTCGTCCGAGGTGCGGGGACTTGCACCAACGAAAGCATATGCGTGGAAGCGCTGTTGGCCGGAGACGCCCTGGCACGGGCGACGATACTGGATATCGTAGACGTCGCCAAAAGAATCAACATTCCCTGCCCGAAAACCCATGAACGCATGCACCTGTACTCAAGCAAAGTACAGCTATTTCGAAGTACGATTCTGATGGACGTCGCCGTTGCTCCCTCGACGGCCCTTCGCTACCTCCACATCGCGTCCGACCAACAAAATCTGGATTGGTCGCATTTCTTCACATCGTGCCCAAATCTCTCACAACTCAGATGGGACATAAAAACGGACGTCCCCTCTTTGCCGATCATATCGATGCCGTCCCTTCAACGCTTGACGCTGTGGACGCTGCGACACCTGCCCCCCATACTCGCACCAAGCCTGACAAGGCTGGAGGTGCTGGGCGGAGTGGTGCCTGTGGACACTCAGACGATAGCCAAGCTAGCAGGTTCACCAAACCGATTGACTACACTCATAGCACCCAACAACCCACTAACGAACTCGGTGCTTCTGAGCATTCTCGAAGAATGCCCACGTATACAGAGAATCATAGCATCAAGCACAGAGCCACGCACCCCAGTGTACAACGCCCTGGCAAGAAAAGTGCTCTTCCAAATCCGCATGAACGAAAAACACAGACTGACAGGTATCGCATTTCAAAGAAACAACCGCGAGCCGGACGAAGACGAAGAAGCCGCATTTGCCCAACTGAAAGAGCTCTGTCGGCCTCCTGAGCCCAACGAGATCCCATCCAGCGATTGTTTATGCTTCATGCCAATATCTGGCGGCACCTGCGTGGTCGTCTCTGCGTTCCCTTATCCGCTAAAAGAGACGGAAGTGCACCACGTGTACTCGCGCAAGCAAATAAGATCTCAAACCGGGTTCGACGTCCCGGTACTCAAGGTGTGGGTCGCGGAGAGATTTATCTTCGGCAAGGTGCCACAAGGAGACATGACGCTAGTCATCCTATTGGACTTGAAGTGGGAAGAGGCAAATTTTGTAGCGAAACTCGGGTTCGAGTACGGAGGCTACCAATACAAAGTCATATGCAACAGGTCCAGTCCACGCCATGTATAGCTCGAGGCTTTGAACCAATTGAATCGTGAGCAATGTACTGCATTTGATAGACAAAAGTTCTTCTGTACTTGAGAAAAAAAAAGGTTTTTGGCGTACGCAAAGCGAAACACGTACATAAGAAGATGTTTGCGAACCAGGTAAATACTTTAGAATAAAAGCGAAAAGTAGATTCAACACTAGCATCGTCTCTCTCTGAACACACGGTAATAGCGTGTTCTGTATTTGAGACCCCGCGCAAGTATCCGCACCGGCCCCTCCGCATCCAAGGCGAGTATTACCAGCTTCATACGAGTAACAGAACAGGAGGCGAGGTGCAGGGACCCGATCTATTAGGTGGAGACATGATTTCTTTGCTCCGAGTTTCGGAGGTCGTTAGCGTCGCCTCAGGAGACGCAGCAATGAAGTCGCAACAGGTCGGCAAACATTAAGAGCCCAGAAGTGGAGTATCGGGAACGTTCATGCAACTGTGTTGGAGAATATACAGGTACAGGCTAAGAAGGTATCGACTGTTATATACGCCGAGTTCTCGGCTCGACTCTACGCGCATGCGAAGGAAGACCGATGAGCCAAAAAAATGTCAGGCCAGATTTACGGCTAAGAAGTTCTCGTGGCATTGCAACAATCAGCGCACTACCTTTCGTCGTCCCAGGTCCCTCCGTGGACTACGCATTGATATTTCTCGACAATGACCCCATCCTGCATGCAAATGCGCTGTAAGTGGACGTGTCCTTTCACCACGTTGCTCGCAGGTGATGCGAACCCCACCAACGACGATCGAGAAGCCGAAGCGCGGCAAAGTCCCACCACCAGTGCTTTGTCCAACTGATCGCCAAATTCCATGCGTCGCATGGATCGAAAGATGTAGGGCGAGCTCAGGACCAGAGCACCGATGACGGCCTGTACATGCTCGTTCGAGTCGGTGATATGCAGCGAACGGAGCTCAAGCATTGAGGCGAACAAGCTGCGCGTACAGCGCAAGCAGACGGAGGTCATGGTGAGTTCGAGCTTCGCGGCCTTCGAACCATGGTTGAGGGATTGCTTAACTCCAACGACGTCAAAGAGGGCGGTAGAATGCCTAACGCACAACGTTCCGCGACGATACGTTGCACGCGAGTAGGCGCGGAGACGAAGATTTGGGGGATATGAATGGTGAGGTCGTCCTCTGCAACGAGATGCAATACAGGTACTATTCCTGCGTCGAGTTTGTCGAGCATGCCGGAGAGAAGTTTGGTGCCCATAGGAGTGTGCGCGTGGTACTAAATTTTCTGGCACCGATGCATGCAGGGGAGGGATGTTCCAAAGATCCTGCATTGCCACGTAATCTTCCATCGCGTCCTCTCCGTCGCAACCAAGTACGAACAACATGGTGAGATCTGTCACGCCTGAGCAATTGAGCCAGTCTCGAATACACTCCGGCCGCTTCTTGCTGTGGAGGAAGATTTTAGAAAAAAAGGTTGGATCTGTAAGGACAACTTCCCTCCAAATGCGACACACGGCTCGGGGACGATGTATGTTATCCATCCAAGACGAAGGATCGGAGTCGAAATGGGTTGAACGAAGGCTACTATTCGGTGCAAAACCTCCTTGAGAAGCGAGGTGACGGATAGTGCTGCACTGATTCAGCCGGCTCTGACAACAGGAGCGTGCAAGTGTAGAATTCCCGAAACACGTAGCTCCGTACGTAGAGGAAAAAAAGGGGTCGAGTGAGTTCAGGGAGGATTATATGGACGACATTTTCCAGGTCATCGGAGTCAACGATCTCTATCTCGAGATGTTCAAGGGCGTTGGAGAATGCAGCCTCGCCAGGAGGGAGGTGAGTGGCAACTTGACGACGATAGAGCGACAGATGTTTCGGGTGTGTCAAAGACGAGCATGGCGTGTCATCACAGGAGGGAACTTGACTTAACGTGCTCTGTGGCGCTCGTACGTTCGCTACTAGACCGTGTAGGACGAGAAGCAGACGTATCTACGCTGATATCTAGGGCGCGCAGGGACTTTGCAGACCAAATCGCACTCGCTGGCGTTAATTTCCTGCAATTCTCGAAGAATATCGAAAATGGACTGCTCAAGTCTTGAACGGGATGGAAAGGTCTTGTGAATCGACGAAATCGAGGTTCCAGTCGCAGCAAAGTCCGTATTGGAGACTGGAAGCGGTGCAGGCGTGGCCTTGGTCGGGGGCGTAAATCACCTGTTCATAGGGAAGCGTCTATGGACAGGGCTGAGTTGCGGAGGACGGAATAGGACTGTCCTCGTCCAGTGGTGCACCGCGCTTATAATGTTGTGGCGCCAAGTCCCCAGACCTCCTTGCACGAGGCGCGCGATTCCTTGAACACCTTCCAGTAAGGAGAGCAAAGAAAGAGATAAAGGAGAAAGATAAGCAAGAGTTCGGAAGGCAGTTTATCTTCGTGTCCACCAACCGCGTTCATGGTGAAGAGAACTGACGCCTACTGACGCGTGATTCAGAGTACTTGATTTATGCGTAACGATGACGGTTTGGCCTTAGCCGAGCGGTGCGTAATCAAGTATTACGAACCTGCCTTGTCTGATACGAAGTGATCTTTCGCTCTAAGGTCCCTGAGCGAGCGCGTTTTCCTCGAGGCGAGAGTGAATCGTTTCTAGCCGGTTGGCAGAATGGTTGCGCACGTCTATCGACCAACGCATTGCTTTCAGTGAACGAAAGCGAGGTTAGCGAGTTGGAGTCAACCAAGTACCGGCGCTGTCTAACTGTGAATCAAGGCTTATGTTCGATATCCAGGGAAACGAAGGGTAAGAAGTGACGCGCTTCGGGTCAAAGGAGGAACAGAAGGGCAAGTCCCAGGACAGTGCGCACAAAGAGGTTGTCCATTCAAGGTAACCAGGTACTACAGTACGAAGCGTACGACATACTAGCTCGATACAGGCAGCACTGTGTATGGATTGTGAATCCGCGCAAGGACATAAAAGGCGGCTCCTCAGGTTAAAGTTACAAGGAATGTCACGTCTTCTTTTCCGGCACAAGTCGTGTCCATTCTCGCTAATTCTTTAGACACACTTGGCTTTTCTGTACTACCATAATCGGCTTCCTCGTGGTTTCCCGATCCGTTTGTCCTATCGGAGCACTTTGTCGGGCTTGTTTCTTCAAGGTGTTTTGAGCTAGGAGCCGTTTTTCTGATGTCAACTCCGGACGCGGGCATGTAAGGGATGTGAAGCTTTCAAAGTCCCTTCAGTGCGATCCATGCACATCAGTCGACTACTGTGCGCGCCTCTGCCGGAGCAGGCCGCAATGCGGGGGACTTCAAACGATCTCCAGCTTCAACCGATCCCTGTCGCATCGGTGGACAAAGTCATCTTCCTTGCTTGTCTGTCAATTTCGATCTGAGGCGACAACATTCTTTGCAGCTGGCAGTCAGTAAAATCACGACGGTTCCATGCGACTCGGGTGACTCTCCGTTCAAAGTGGTGGAGAAGGCGAGTTTCTATTTTCTGTTTCGATTGTTCCCTGTCTCGACTCCCCCTGTCGCCTTCGCTCTTCTACAGGAGTCAGACGCGCAGACCGGCACGAGTGGATGCTATTCCGTTCTGATACCCGACACGTACAATGCAGTTGTGGGTAGAGTCTTTCCACTGTCCTTGTAGGAGTTGACAGCGGCGTACAGCTGGACGACAGCTACGGCGATTCAAAGTCGAGTCAGGAAGAGGGGTCTACGAAGACGGCTCGGTGTGGGTTTTGCAAGAGGCGCGGACACTATAGCAGGACATGCCCCATTTCCCTGACATCAACGCCTGTTTGTTACCCTGCAAAGGCGAAGGTGGACTTGCCAACATGTGCCGTACAATTTAAAGGTCTGTGTCTCCGTCTCAATGCAGGGAGCACGACTGACGTCCAAGTTACATAGAACCTCACGTCAGGATAGTGAGGTGTACGAACTGCAGGCGGCGAGGCCACTACTATAGGACATGTCCGGAACCTCCCAACACAAAACCAAATACTCCGCGTGTCTCATGGCGGGGTCGTGGTCGGTGCAGCATATGTAGAGGAGAAGGCCACAACCGCACGTCCTGCCCCAATCGCCGTTCGAGACGCGAGTCGCAGCCCGACAAGGCGGATGAAAGTGACTTCAAGAAATCGAACTGAAGTTCGAAATTGTACTTCCCATCAGTTGAATATACGTGAACGGTGAATCGACAGCAGTCCGTTGACCGGGTCTCCTCGCTCTAGCTGTTTGCGCTCCCTCCTTTCACCGCTCGAAGTAGACGGAGGTGTCAGCGCGTTTCACTGACACAGAGCCTCTTTATTTCATGCCGAGCGGCGTTCGCACGAATCGGCGCCTTGAGCTGACGGCGTCAGGAAGTTTGCTGAAGTGCTGGAAGATTTTTTTCTTCTTGCCATTGCCTTCGCGCGTCGTTTCCTGCCATGCCTGTATATTTAGATAAACCGTGTTCGTTCGTATGCGAAGCCCGGATGTCTCGGCATTCTCAAAGGTCCTTCCACTAGTTTTTAATATGTATGCTCGCACAAGTTCGGTTTGAATATACCCAAGACTGTCTGTGTCGACGGACACGTAGACAACCAGTCTTTTTCTTTTCTTAGGCGTGTTCGGGTCTTGTGCTGGCGCGAGAAGTAGTGGTAGGGTACTTGCTAGGCGTGCTCCGTGTCAGTATTGGAAGTGGCGAGGCGTCGTAGGTTCAATGGATCGGCGTCGCATGGTCGATTCACGGCGACTGGAGGCCTATGCCCGAATGGCGATTCCACTTCTATTCGATGCCGTTCAAATACTGAAGCCTAGCGATCATTCAGACGAGTCCGAGCAGAAGTCATTGCATTGTGATGTATGTTTAAGGCCAGAAGTTACTGAACACGCCGCCGACAAACCACGGACAAATAGTGAACGACCACTCTACATGCTTGCCGTTTACGTCCGTGGCGGGTTCTCATCGGTTTGCCTTCGACGCAGTGATATGTGATCCACTCGCCGGGAATGCGGACTTTCCTCTGCATGGCTGTCTCTAGAAGACACTCGTCAAGAACTCTGTATATTTGCAGGCTCGCCTGAGCGTCAAGGGCGGCGTCTGATTGTAAGGTCAATAAAGGTGCAAAGCTTCTAGGAGGAGGTGAAGACATACAGCGGAATAGCTTCTGAACGTCTCGGCCTCCCGCGGTGTCGGTCAACCCGAGATGCCAATCGGCCTTTGGTCGGTTTTGTCCATGGAGCGGTGAAGGATGTCCTCGACGCATCGCTGCATAGATAAAGGGTGGGAGACTGCCCGATAGTGGACGGGAAAGGCAATGCGTGACATGTGGCCCACATCGCGGAAGCTGCGGGCATTGACGTGCAGTGCCGTCCAGAGCACTTGAGCGTCGGAGTTTAAGCCCGCGCCGCATTTTATGATCGACGGGTCCTCCAGGATTCTGCGTAAATCGTCCGGGCAGGCTGTAAAGGGTTAGCTGGGGCTTGATCGGTTGTGTGCTCGTACTTTGCATTGCGGTCATGTCGAGCACATAGACACGCCGCTCGACCGCTATCTGTACCACGCAAAGCTTGGCCTCGCGGGTTTGTTTGCCAATTCCTGGCTGCCTCGAGGGTCAGGTTTATAGATTTGCAGTTACAGACGCGTCGTTTACCTTGTATTCTGTGTCGAGGCCGACAACAGAGTGAGATTGGATGGAATCGAGGTGCTTGTTGGCCTCCTCAACGTCCGTGAGGAGGAATGCTTTGAAGGTCAGCTCCAGTGGAGCGAGCTAGAGGACGTCAGTCGTTGTTTGCAAGGACGTTGACGCTCACGTCTGTCGAGCCTAAATTGATACGAATGGCTGCGGAATCGGGGGCGAAGCGGGGGTTCTTCTGAGGCCATGTTCAGTTCGCGAGCGAGGATGTGGTTTAGAGCAGAGTCCACGGAGTCGACGAAATGCACTCCAAAGATTTTATAAGCCAGGAACTGAATAGACGCGCGAGAAGCGGCGAGGTTTTTTTTCTCGGTTTCTTTTGTCGCAGGTTCAAAGAAACTAAAATAGCATTGAATGAGTTCCAAATTCCGTAGAAGGTGCTTCATATTGAGTTGCCTCGGCGAACTTGGACTGCATTCATAGGGGTAATTGAGACGCGCCGCCAGTGTTTTTTTTTCCGCGTTACACACACTCGTTGGTTGCGAGGAACATGTTTGGACGAGATCCGAGGTGCGACGCTGGAACCCTGGACGGGGAATGGCTCCGTGTAGGGTCTGAAACTGGAAAGCAAAGGAAGTCAAGTAGCGAAGCGCATCTCCAAGACAAGCGGACGTGCGTGGAAGTCTCCAAAAGCGGTCGAGACATTCCAAGGCGAGCAGAAAAAGTGTATTGCCTTAATGGAGGGTGAGGTGACGCCCGATTAGGCTACGCGATTTGCCGAGGTCATCCTTGCCTTTTCCGGTGAGATCTGACGAGCTGCAAAGCCCCGATCGTCAATCTGGAGCTTCGGGGCCCGAACCTTAATGGTTTCCCTTATTGCGAGAAGGAGAAGGTTTCTGTACCGGGCCGGCGATGTCTCCTTGATCCTCCGACGTTATTCTGAAAAGAAGTTCTTCCTCCTTCAGTCACGTCCTTTCGATCGCCGTACGGAAACATTCAGGGAGGTTGGGTCGTGGGCCATCAACCGCCATTGCACACGATCTTGACGTGCTGAAAGACCCGGGCAACTGTTTTTCAGGCAAGTTCGAGGTATAGCCGTCATCATAAAACAGCTGTTTGCGACGACTGCAGTCTTGGGAAAAGTAAAGTCTTGTATCGGAAGAACATCGTCAAGAAATTGAAGTCCAAGAAACAAGAGGGGAGGATAAAAAGGACCAGACCATATAGGGACAGGAGGTCTATCAGACTTACAGCAACCTTAAGAGTCGACATAGTCTCGTGACCAGACTCTTATGACATCCCAAAGGGAACCCTGTCATAAGAGTCTGGAACAATCACCGGCTGTCGAACCATACCATGGCCTTATCAAAATTGATTGCTTTTTCACACACTATGTGGCCTCCTCGGAGCCTCTTCCGAGCTTCCGGATAAGTTTCTCACGCGTTTGCCTGCCCTTCGGCGCGTGTTTAAAGCGTGTTTTCGACGCGTTTTTGAGTCCTTGTCCTCTACCAAAGCACACACACCCTTGCCTTTAGCTCTACAAAGTTTCTGTGCAAAGATATGGACTCAGATGCCTCAAATATTCAAGGCTGGAGCTATAAAACTCGGCAGCACATTGAATTAAATTCCGATGACTTTGCGATGGAGGAAGAAGATGCAGCAACCACTGTTGGGGCTACTTCTAGTCCTCCAGACAGGCACTTTCGACATATAGAGCTCCCTGATGATGTGCTTTCTCATGACTTTGGGGGCTCTGATGATGATGGAGACTACTATGCAGCTAATTCTCGGGCTCCAAGGCTCAGTGACACTGAAAAAACTATTCAGGTGTTGAGGTTCATGGGCAAAATCAACAAGTTCTCTCTGCGGGTCTTTCTTGAACAGCTCTTTACTTCCGATAATAGTGAAATAAAAAATATAACAGGCACATATCTTGGAAGAGACGGCTACTCCCATATCCTCAAATACCTGTTTCCCGATAGATCTCTTGATGACCCAGCAGTTGTTCAGTGGATCATGGAAAAGTCTACAGATCTTTGTGTCAAAGAAGCTAGCCGTCTGACTGATACCGCTCGAAAGGGAGCATTTTCTGGAGATGCTCTCTCACTTCGTCTTCCTTCACATTCTGTGGAAATTCAACATCTCCGTTCATTCTCTGTTTCTCATCTTCTTGTGATATATGAGCGTGCCACCCCACACCTTCAGTCAATTTTGCGGGCAGTCATTGGTAAACAGAGCCCAGATTCAGACTCAATACCTGAACGACAACAGCGAGATCCAGATATGGTAAGTTTCAGGGCATAGTTCAGACTTTGTATCTAATGTAGACTTTGCAGGTTAGAACAATGATCACTTCCATGCTTTTGAATTGCCGAAGCAGAGAAACCAATTTGCATCAGGCCATGAATTGCTTAGTTTTCTGGGATGGACGAGTCTCAAAACGCCTTGTTCAAACTATGAATCGTTATGCACTATGCACTTCATATAATTATCAACTGAAGGCCATAGCTTCTATATCGAAGGATGCTACTCGGTTAGCTAGCATCGTCGCCAATGATCCTACTCGTATGTGTCTCTTGCCTTATGATAATTTCAATTGGGTAGAAAAAGCTTGGGAAAAATCTGCCACTCATGCCAATGTCTCGCATGATCAGGTTTCAGCCATTCTTGTAGCTCTTGATTTGCCTCCAGGCTCGGATCCAGCAGATGCTGCTAGCTTTCTCATGTTCTTACATTTTCGCAAACAAGTGGAACTAGACATCGTCTCGACCCTGACATTTCTCTGGAGCAGATCCTTCCCAACTCAGAAGATCAACATTGGTTTGCCAAACATGCGGAAATCCATGTTTCACACATCCTGGGTGAAGAAGTTGAAACACTTGCCCTTTACCGTAATCTGCTGGGTCCGTTCCATGAGCTAAATCCACTTCCTGTCAAAAAAAGTGAGGAGTATTTTCTGCCAACATATGATCAAGAACAAGGTTCGACTCGAGGAAATATGCTTGTCATTGAACATTTCTTCCGGGATATCCTGAAGATGCCAGCAGCATTCTTTGAAGACCACAATTCCTTTTTGCTAGGTGATCGCCTTACGACTGCTCGAGATCGAGCAGCTCAAGATCAACGTGCTATTGATCGCTCTGAGAACCGCTTTGACCATCTTGAAAGTTTCTCGGTGATTAGTGGTCTCATGCATGTTTGTATGAATCAGATTCAAAATATGGCTCGGAATACATTTGGTACAGCTGGTGGAAAGGATTCAGTCAGTCTGGCAAGCTTGCTAGAAAGACTTCCCAACAATCGTAACTTGAATGTGAAGAAAATCGACTTCTATGCATGGCTCAGATTCTTTGATGTTGTTTTGCGTGCACTTGTTCTACGAGCAGCAATGATGATCCTTAATGTTGATGATCCCTCTGATTTTCAAAAATCGAAACTTACTGCAGATGCATTCCGATCTTTATGCACTCAGGTAGTCACTCAATTTCTTCTTCCCTCTGTTGACCGACTTGAAGCTGAAGACCGCAAAAAATTACTGGGAAGCACAGAGTCTGGAAATGCAGTACTTATGATGCATGACCTTATGACAATGATGGAAATGCGAGATGCTATTAAGTATGGTCATCCTGATCGAATTGAAAGGATGTTGAAATACTGGACACCCATGTTCTATGCCGGAGGAAGTTATAACTATTCAAATGAACTGATGGAGCTCCTTCACAATTTGATACATGACTGGCCTCCTGAAACAGCACATGTACTCCGTGGCGGTATGATCATGAACAACCAGGGAAAGCGTAACACCTTCAAAGAGACTGACATTCGAGTCGAACAATTCAACAAGTCAATCAAGTCTCATGCACATGGCAGCAATGCGAGACCGGGTTTGCTGGAGAAAATAACCCCGGCCATTGGCCACATACAGGAGTTGACTGAAAAGGTGTATGATGAGCTGGGTGTATTTGACCAAGATCAACGACACAGAGACGTTTCGCAGCATCAAGATGTTGTTTTACTTCTAGAGCATTTTTCTAGAGCAAATATTTTCAATTTTGCGAAAGATAAAAGATCCAACCACTTAGTTCTTGATCTGTTTAGAACTGGCCTCCACCGTTTGGCAGGACCTAAGGGTGGTCATGCAAAGCATTTGCAACGTCATTCACTTCGATCACGCAACAGACATTATAATGAATTACCACCTGGCTATCTTGAAAAAGACTTTGCACCTACATCTACAACAGAGGTCGATTCCGAGGAGGAAGATACCTTTGAAAAAGAACTTGAGCAAGATAATGCTCGGCCACAGCTTTCACTTCTGGAGCAATTGGATGAACTGATGCAAGAATATATTGATTCATACAACGAATACGAGTAGTTTAGTAGTCTAGCTTGTACCTTGTGATAGATCCATAATAACCATTTCACCATGTTGCAGTACCTCAGGGATTTGTTCATGTTGCGTTTCCGTTTCCGTTTCCGAGTAGGTTCCTCTGCAACAAAAGAAGGTTCATCCAGCTCTTCAACTTCTTGCACAGGCAAGACATTCAACTCGCCACAAATTTTGTGAACAGCTATGAATAGAGGGGTAGACAATTGTGCCCAATGAACAATGTGAGTATAATTTTGTAGATCTTGCACAGTGAAAATCTTGCTAGTGTGAGTGGATATCTCGTTCAAGTCGGAATCAGAGACAAGTGATTTAGGTCCGTAATTTGGCCAGTCATCCTTCCAGTATTGCTTCCAGTGATGAAGTCTCCATTCAACAAGTTTGTTATAGATTACTTCTCTTTGTGAAGTCGTTGTTTTTGCTTCAGTAGACTCTGATGTGAAGCCTGGGTTGACATCAATCCATTTATATTCCCTTGGTGGCCGGAAATCTGGATCACAACGGTTGCAACAGGGCAACGAAGAATCACGAGTGCAGTCACCAGGATTCTCAAGATGTCTTTGCATTATTTTTTCAGCACATTCTTGGGATTGAAGGAGTTCAATCATTCCGGGATCTTGATCTCCTGGATGCTCAACAGTAACATCCTTCAGCATCTTAGGTTCCACAAAAAAACATTCCAGTACTGGTCTTATCCTCTCCGTCTCTACCTCCCCTTCCTCGACGCTGACCACCATCACTAATTGTGAGGACCATCACATCCAAACTGTATTACCCAGCGCACACCAGGGAAATTCATTCCAGCACTGATTTTCGAAGTCCCTAGAAGTACGACTGTTTTTCCATCTCGAAAATCTTGTAATGCAATCTCTTGATGTCGAGCTGACAGTCCAGAATGAATGATATCAACAACATGTGTTGGAAGCTGAAGATAGGCTACACGGAAAAATGCCCACCAGAACATTTCAGTGAGTCTATCAATATCATCACAAAATATGATTGTGCGAACAAGATCTTCCAGTCTACAACCAAGCGGAAATACAAAGGCAAGATCCAGGAAACTTGACATATCATGCTCCATAGGTATAATCATGATTGACAATTCCGGGCGAAAGTTCCCCAGATTGATCAATGTGTAGTCCGAGTGCAGCCCTGCATATGTTATAAGGGACATCCGAAAAGCTTTAGGACAAGTAGCGGAGAGGCAGATAAGTGGAATGCCATGCCCAATTATGTTTCGTAGTTGATAGATGCGAGAGTATGAAGGTCGCCAGCCTCGTGCCTGGTGTACAAGATGTGCCTCATCAAGATATATTGCAGACAATCTTTTCTTCCATGAATCTGAATGTAAAAGTCTGGCAAAAGCTGGGCTCTCCAGTGTTTCCGGGCAGACATAGACAACCATCATATCACCTTGAGCTATATCTTCATAGTCTTGTTGACTGTGCTGCTCTGAGTAAATGAACTTTGAAGATATATTTCCAGTGTTGCTTCTGATTGATTTGTTAGTAGTATCACAGAGGGAGATGTGAACCTAAACATACAGGAGTTCACCTTCCAATCCAAGACTTGTAAAGGGTGTGATAACAAGGGAAATCCCTTGTTTTCTCGCAGCGAGAGGGAGTGTCCAAGTAAGTGATTTGCCAGAGCCAGTGGCTGATATCACCACACAATCCCCTTTCCGCATCAAGATTGCATTACAGACTTGAACCTGGAAAGAACGAACTTTTGCTTGTTCAGGTATGAGCCTAGCCTCCCTTGCAATCTCAGTCCATTGATCAGGATCCAGAGTTAGAATATTCTGTAAGGCAGTATTCTGTGCTGATACAAAAGCTGCTTGAGTGGGAGTGCCTGGGCTATTCAAGGAATATGGTTTAAAAGGTAAAGCTTTTGGTTGAGCTTCAAAGCCATGTCTAAATTGTTTGGGAGTTGAAACAGGAGCTAGAGGATTCACTGGAGAATCAAAGCTTGTAGACATAGCCCGAAGCCCACTTGGACGCAATGGAGTAGACACAGAGGAAGTAACACTGGATGTAGATGTAGATCTTGTATGTGTACGAGATGTAAGTCGAATATTTGAGGCATCTGAGTCCATATCTTTGCACAGAAACTTTGTAGAGCTAAAGGCAAGGGGTGTGTGTGCTTTGGTAGAGGACAAGGACTCAAAAACGCGTCGAAAACACGCTTTAAACACGCGCCGAAGGGCAGGCAAACGCGTGAGAAACTTATCCGGAAGCTCGGAAGAGGCTCCGAGGAGGCCACATAGTGTGTGAAAAAGCAATCAATTTTGATAAGGCCATGGTATGGTTCGACAGCCGGTGATTGTTCCAGACTCTTATGACAGGGTTCCCTTTGGGATGTCATAAGAGTCTGGTCACGAGACTAGAGTCGACAGCGGAGAGAGAAGAGCATGTTACCCAGAGATCTTCGATCCTAGACATGAAAAGAAGAAGAGCACAGCCTTAGCTCCAGGAAAGGAACTTTACCCCGTGACTTTCTGTCAAAGCCTGAGAATCCCCGCGGCGACGCGCGTCGGGGAGTGTAGCGGGCGGCAGTGCGGCGGCGTCGGCCTTGAAAGCAGCAGGTGAGTGCACTGGGTCAAACATTCGAAGGGTCCTGAGTGGCGAAGGCACGGGTCCCACAGCTCGTAGGTACGAAGCAACAATTACCTGGTCTCCACAATGGTGGGAATTCAGAGGAGGGATCACGTGCCCTACCATGTTTCCTCTTACATCAATGTATACCCAATTCGGTGGTAACCTCAGTCGACGCGTCTGTCTATCGCGGCCTGAAAACAGGGTACAGAAAAGGTTGTTGAGCTAATTGAAGGCCCCGTTTGCGGCTATGCCCATTTCATTGCTGCAGGTCCGATTGAGTCATTGAAGATGCCTTGAAGTCGGGGCGCATAAAAAGCAGGGAGATGACCGGCTGGTGATGGCGCTGGGATCCAGACTCTTGCGATTTGGTTAGTTTAACCTGCGGTATCGTTGTCGAGCCTGACATTGCACAGTTATGGCCGACGAAGAAGATATACCTTGGACTCGACAACTGCTGTTACTGGAGTCGAATGCCAGTTCGAAAAGAAAGAAGGTCGCTCTGTGTTCCATGAGTGCACAGAGACTCTGTTTTACGGCTCTAGTGTCTCGCCAGCATTTTCGCGAAGTCAGCGAATTCCTGGACGGGAAGGAGAAACACCGTACAAGTCCGGCCGACGAAGAAGATAACGACAGTTCTGTTAGCGGCTCCTCCGATTCCGAAGCAGACGAAGAGGACACGGACAGTTCTGTTAGCGGCTCCTGCGATTCCGAAGCAGACTCTCGAGCCGAGTCGCTGGTCTCCTTTCTGCTCGAAGCCAGTGAGTCTTCGTCGTATAGCATGTAGCAATCGCTCACTCGTCTTCCAAGAAGCTGATTCCCTGCGTGTCCTTTCGTATACAGGAGACATCGACGACGACCTTCCCGAAGGTCCCGGCCTTCGAGCGCGTATCCGTGTTCGCCGAGCCGTGTCGCCCGACTACCGCAATCGGGACACGCACGTCGATCCGGAAGTGTTGGAGCGGTCCGCTACCAGGTTGCTTGCAAGGTTCAAGCTCAGGTTCAGCGACGTCCGTCTCCTTCTCACTGCTGCGCGGTGCGCTATCGTCGGGCCGTCGATTATCTCTCTCGCCCGACCTGACCTTGCGATGTCCCCTACCGAACTGGACATAGTGACCGGGAAAGGGAAAGCTCCAGCCGTAGCCGATTTTTTCATTCTAGCTGCGTGCTACAGAGTAGTGAAGGTGCCCGACGATTCGGATTACGATGAAGTCGAAGGCGTCGGATTTGGTCCTGTGTGGAGTCTTGCGCTCGGCGACAATCTCAAGATCAACATAATAGAGTCGATGACGGACGAACCTCTTGACGCTGTCGTGCGATTCCATTTCACTTGTGTTGTTGCTGCTTGGCACGCAGATGGGATATGGCTTGCTTATCCCGAACTCCTCAAGGAGGCGCTAGTCATCACGACGCCTGCAGCTTATCCCATTGAGAGCGGCTTCGCGCGTCGGTTCTCCGTGTGGTCTGCACTGCGGAAGTACGTGGAAGTCGGATTCCGCGTTCACCTCAATGAGTATCCTCGCGCTCACGTTTGCGGTGAAAACGTGAACTGCCCTGCAACGCTGCGCTCCTCGGACGATGAAGGGCTGCCGGTTCTTTCCTTTTCCGGAATGGCGATACACGGGTGAATCAGGCCTACCAGACCCGACGTGTTGGACAATGGGCGGTTCTGGGTGTAGCGAAGGCATTTTGAGGAGGGACAGCGCGCCTGTGAATCTCGCCGTGTCTTCAGAGCGTGAGTACCCGAACGGTCAGAGGACACGAATTGATCGACTGTTTCAGGTACTGCATGGTTGAAGGCAACTGAGGCGTACCTTTCGTCGGATGTAGGGCCTATGCCGTTCGGTGGCGCGCCGGACTACATGTAACGAGTTCTGATAGTGAAATGCAATACGATGTGCTCATCTTGTTGCAGCGTAAATCGTGCGATTTCGGGTTGCTTTGCATCACCTAGGGACCTCAACAATGCACTTGAGGATCCTCAAGAGTCAGAGACTGACTTCCATGGGAAGCCCGACTGCTTCAATAAGCTGCCCGACGACACAGTTACCGTACTACTGCTGCACTTGTTTGCATGCTTTACCATCAAGCCTGTGCTGTTCAAAGCAGATAGATCCAAGCACTGCGGAATATGTGTCCGTGGGAGGCGAGCTATACATGCAGACACCAGTTCTAGAACAAGGCCCATGTCCATTTCGACGCGTCTATCATAGAAAACGAGTTTTGTTCGGAAAAGAGCCGCCGGACGATGCTTGCTTGTTTGTGGACGGTTGAACCGCGTGATGTGTATGGCGCGTTTCTAGGCATGTCTCGACGAAGCTCGGGATACGACCTTATCTGCACAGATATATTCTGGCGCATCTTAGTGTTGGGAAATAAGGAGAAAGTGGGTGAATTCCTACTAAAATGCATGCAACGCGACTCTCGAAATCGAAAGACTCTTGAGGCTCGATTTAATCATGCCTTCAAAGGAGCAAACGGTTTGCGCAATTATCGTCGCGTCAACTAGCTTGTATGTACGTGTCACCGAACGGGAAAATCCATCGACTTACATCCAGATCCTCGTTAGCCACTCGCGGGTGCGGGCTTTTTGAGCATGTAGCCGTTCTCGTCCTGGGATCGTTCCACCTGGAGCTGAACCTGAAGCTGTGTCCTATAAAGGCTGTACTTGAAAGCTGCACGACTGGTTGCGACGTGGAGCTGACTGCGCCGTCTGTTCCGAATATGTCACATACTTGGAGCTAGCATGCTATGACAGGACAAGCGCTTCAGAAAACGGATTGTGGAAATGCCAGCGCTCCACACACGGACCGTATGCAGATGATTCACCCGCCAGTTGCTCTATAGGGCGATTCGCACCAAATGCGGGACAGGGTCTGTCTGCACTTTAGGAACCGAAGCTGCATGGAATTTGCGAAGGCTGGTCGGTCTACAGGATTGAAGTGGCCCGTTCATCGTGTTTGCGGGTTTCAAATTACGTGCTTACAGGTAGGCTGCGATGCCAGAAAGCAACTTGCGAAGTTTGTTTGTGACTCTGGGTAAGTACGTAGCTTGTTCTGCAGGCTGTCCTTCGCCGAAAGCGTCGAGCTGCCTTCTCCTGTTTGGAGTTGACTGCATATACTCTTTGCGTGAACTGGACATAGAGGTAGTCGGAATCCAGTTGGGACCCAGCTTAGCATGCCTTTCAGAGAAGGAACCGTTCAAAAGTTAGACATAGGACGCAGGCGGCAGTGTCTGGACCTGCTACGTAGCAAGGTATCCAGTCTCGCAGCGTGCACGGTAGCTTCGAATCGAATAGAGTGTCTTATTTCAAAGAGACGGAGTGTCGGAACCTATGGTGCACAGTCGCCGTTCATCAGCTTGGTGAATATCGAAGCTGAGGGGTTTATGACGCCTATAAGTTTTCGCTGGTCGTTCCCTGTTCGCGGGCCGTTATAAGTCGCACTTTAAGAGAGCGAAGGTGCTTTATGGTATGGAGGCACTCAACCTTATGTAGTGAAGCGTACCGGACATGATTTTCGGTCACTTGGGCTCTTCTCAGACGCGGTCGAAAAATTGCAAGACCAGTGAAAGTGCGAGAACAAGTCAGACTTTATCCTTGAATCAGAACGGAGATACTGTCACAAGCCGTATTATTCTATTCGGGACGCAAAGGCGCGATACCAACTACGAGTCTCTAGGCGAGGTGAAATGCGTTGCTGTGTTGTCGCAGTCGTTGACTGATATCGCGTTTATCCGCAATGGACGGAATATTGTATGCGTAGCCGCTACAAGGACGGCGGAGCGTGGACTGCAAATACAATCGAATAACCCCGCGCCAATTGTCGTCTATAACAGACAGATGAGTGTATGGCAAGGCCCTGTGAAGAAGCATTACCGTGGACGTCCGAACTCAAGCGGCGAGTGCGGACTCCGTTCGCTAGATGGCCTTGCGCACACCCGCCGCCTCCATAGACCAACATACTGGTGCCGACGCGACCGATTCGGAGGAGTATCTCCACACTGGAAATGGGCTTATGGCACAGCCTGCGTCACAGCTCGTGCGCAGAGTCGCAGGGCAGCTCACGTCCACACCGCAGATGTGGGGACATGTGTGACCTTGGAGGGAAAGGACGTGCCCTGCCTGCATGCACTGGCGCATGACTCGCCACATTTTTCGATGCGCAGAGGGTGGAGAGAGGAGCGGAAAGTTGAGCGACGTAGCGTATGCGATCCCGCTAGCTGTGAGGTTCGCGTAGCCGATCCATAATTCGTTAGCAGTCCAAGCGTTGTATAGGCTTGTTATGGGGGAGCGGGCTATCACATCGAGCGGATTCGAAGTGTCACTTTCAAGTACGATTATCTTGCGCGAGACTGACGTCAGGATCCATACCGCGCAGACATTGAGGACAGCGACGTTGTCCTCTGAGTCGTGCGACGCAAGGGTATACTGAGAGGCTAAAGCCAAGAACCGCGCTACTACCGCCCCACACGCTTTCGGTACTACGAGTTCGAGACGAGTCACTTCGAGGCAGTCTTCAGCCGTTCTCAGGAGCGCGTCTACTGCCAGTCCATAAAATGTGGCGCCGGTGGCGGTCTGCATCATTTTGACGTCCTCGTAGAGGAGGGAAAAACTGGCTAGCAGTTTGGCGGCGGCAGACTGTAGAGATTCGGCGGCGAGCGCTGCAGCGTAGTTCGAGGTTTGTGCAAAACGACATCTGTCGGCGTAAGGGAGATAGCCAACAACACGCAGACCCAGTTCAGGGGGGAAATCGGAAAAGCCTTGAAAAACATTGTAAGAGGGCGAGATCAGACGTGCATGCACTCGCCTGTCGCATTGGCAATATTCGAGATGCCATTCCAGTCGCCGCCGTTTTCTACGCTGTTTTCCTGCCGGGCAGTCCACTGCTTGCAACTGCTACGGAGTCGAGGTCCGTGTCTTCTCTTCCATGTCGTCGAGTAAACTGGAGAAAGGAGCTGACCACCTTGAACAGTTCAGCGGACTCGGTGGAGATGAAAAACAATCGCTGCATTGTCATGGAGGAAAGCAAGATGCGCTTCTGATGGTCGGCCGCGTTAGACAGAAGAAATTGGGTCTGGGCATTCAATTGAGACATCCTGTCACGGACTAACACTAAAAGTGAGGTGAGACGAACTGGAGGCAAAATTTTAGTAGGTTAAGCATACCACTGTCAAGCATGGCGTAGAACAGGAGACGGTAGGAAAGCGATCAGCCTGAAACGGTTGGCTTTATAAGGAGCCCGCGTTGGATATGTTCGAGGTGAAGCGACATGATAGGTTGACGACAACTTCGACTGTATGCAGAGTTTGGAGCGGTGCGTGCCAGTGGCCGTGAGACGTAAGCTCGTCGCAATTAGGCAAGTGCCATATTTAGCGACTTCCATTTTGGGAGTGAAGTGTGGGACAAAGTTTGTAGGCACGTGCCATGTCTAGTAATTTCCTCCTTTGGTCCCTTCGTCTCCGCTTGCGAGCTTTCACTTCTCTTTACAGGTATCTGCGAAACACGTCCTTTCCTGTGCACGCGAAGTGAGATGCCTGTTACCGGAGAAGAGCGACATGGCGAAGGATCGGCGGGTCTCGGTGCCTTGGTCTAAAAGGGAAACCTCTCGCTTAGGGATCGTAGCGGACTGAGAAGAGTTCTGCCCACGGCGAGTCCTACAGCATACGCACAGGGTCCCAAGCGGACATACTTTCTTGGCAAAGCCATGTAGGAACCAGAGTAAGGCTCGACGCAGAACAGGTTCAGTTAAATAGCAGGCCCTCGCGAGCTTGCGTTGCCTGGTATAGCACGTCCCGCAAAAGTTCGGAATTGGAGATGAAATTTGTCTTCGACTTGCGGAAAGCGTGTGCGTCGTACAAGTAATCTTGGACGACTTGAACAGTGGAGAACAACATCGTATCGACACGTGCCCTCCCGCGGCCGGCAAACACTCAGTCAGATGCATCTACGTTCCTCCGCAAAATCGACCGCTGGTCGACGCCGACCTGGACTCTGGGCCGGAGTACATCGAGTACCTGCTTAAACTTGATCGCCAACGACTTTCAGTCCAGCTCAATGCGGTGGCCGGGCGAGTCGGTGCTGTTGGCGGAGGCTGTCATCAACTCTGGTGACGTCGACTTTGTAATTAACCACCTAAGGTGTTAAAGTCTTTCTGGAGCGTCGAACATGACTGTCGGCCAATTCATCTTAGAGGCTCGCCGCTTCCTTCAAAGTGGAAGAAAAGGCTTTGGGCCTTGTATTGGTTGAACAATTCGGTAAACACGGTGCGAAACCATTCAAGTACTTATTAGACCTCAAACTGACCCTTTGCCTTTTTGCTAGGACCTTTCCCGTTGCGAACCGCGAGTCTTGTGCTACGGCGCGTACCCTGCAAAGCATTGAGAACAGGTCTTTTGCTTTTTGTGACCGATCTCGTTCTCTTGGTGTTGGGGGTGGGAAGAGATGACGGTCGGGATTTTCGCCTGTCTATCAACGTCCTAGGCGTCGAGTCGGACAGTATGTCATCGCTGGAGGATGTCATTGCGTCGACGGATGAAGCAGGTTCCTCTTCCGAGGAGGCGAATTGTGTTGCGGAGGGGAGTGGTTGGCGAGGAACGCTCCTTGACGATGTCAGTGTCCATGTCAATCACAGTCGCGTCGGGGAACGGAGAGTGAACGCGTGAGTCTACTTCCATGTCGGAGGAGTGCACGGCAGTGACAGGGTCTGTAGGTGCGCCCGAATCGCCTTCCTGGACTTGCAGCACTCTCATGTGACGCGCAAGCAACTCATAGGACTGAAGGAAGGTGCTATCAGCCCGTTTCAAGCACGGGAGTGCATTCTCACCTTTTTCCCTTCGTATTCAGGTTCCTCACGGAGGTGGAACGACGCCTGAATCAAGACCCATTCCCCGACAGAGATCGGGATCGGTTCGGACCAGGAAGGACGCGTAACTGTCTCTCCTTCCCCAATGCTGCGGTATATGTGACATGGAGCGTCGCCTCGGTGGTCTGTGTGTATTTCCAAGTAAGTTCCGCACCGCCCGGTCGAGTACTGGACTTCTGTTGCAGAAAAGGCCGTTTCGTGGAGCTGGGGACTGTCAGTTAGGGTCTACGAGTGGTCAGAAGAAGCATGTACTTGAAGACAACGTGCACCGCAAGCTACTGGCCTACGACCGCCTCTATTTGCCTGGCGAACAAGGCCTTGGTACTGCCCTGAGGGTCCGTTCCCGAACCGAGGATAAAGGTGCGGTGGGATGCTGGAGCCTCTGTACAACATGAGCGACGAATACTTTATCTGACATGTTCAACCTCACAGGTTCTTGTTCTATCCGGCCAAATAGGAAGAAGATGCAAGGATCGACCAAGCCGTCTACTGTAAAGACAGTTGGCTCGTCCATGACGTCGCAATAGGTCGAGTTCGGGCGGTGGAAGTCTATACCGTATGCAAGCGAGCGAGGGCTGTGACCTGAGGGTCCTCCAGGAATCGGGCCGATTTGATCAAGCGTAAGTCGGTCTGCAGTCCACGGAGGGAAAGGGCAACTGAGAGCGGGGGGCATGACGGAAGGCAATTATCCGGACCAGACGTAAACTGCAGCTTTATGCACTGCAACGGAGACCAAAGGATGTGCGAGAACTGTTCCCGACACGCTCGTCGGTGGGTCCAAATTAACGGCAAGGAAGGAATACGCGCGATGCAAGGTGAAGACTCCCCAAGATAGTAGGATCCACCAGATACAGTTACTTACCACATATGGCAAGGGACAGCATAAACCGCAAACGACCCACGGGTTCCATTAAGTATGGTTTCCGTTTTAGGCTGTCGTCGCGTTTACGACACGTCCCTCCGTGGCAGGGTGCACTTTGACATAAGGAGCCTTTTACGGACTTCGAGGCGGTGCGGTGGCTGAGCGTTCGACCCATTTCTGACGAAGCGCGCGGACAGGAGGACGGCCATAAAAGACGTCGGAAGCAGGGATGGCTCGCAAGTTGTTCTACTTGCAGGCTTGGTCATGAGCAGTTTCTCGCCGAGCATTTTCCACTGGCATTCCGCCAATGAGTTGGTATAAGATATCGCAGACGAGGGAAGTCGCTTTTTCTGAATTTATGGTACGTGACAGACCAAAGCATTCGTTCAGCTCATAACAAGAGTAGGAGGGCGCGAAATCTGTGCACGCCATTCTCATCCCGGACGGGCCTGTCATATCACAGATGGTGTGGGTTAGAGTCCCTTTTCTGGGAGACGTGCGGCAAGCTCGGACCGCTGCGCAAGTAAATGCAGAGTTGTGGTTCGACGCGACAAGAGGAAGCGGAGAAGCTTGGGTCGATCTGGAGGGGCGGGTATTCGACTTCAATTTCAAGTCGAAGAAGGAAGATCGCGAATGCCAGTACTCCTTCACAGTCGTTGTTGCGCCTCAGCATGCGACTGGGAGTGATGTCCATCCCGTCAATTACCACATAATGAAAACAGTGGACGGTCTCGACCGGACCTGGAGAGGAAATGTTTTGGTTTTCAAGCGTGGCAAGTCCCGAAACAGGCCTTTCGTGGACATACAACCGGCGGATGTACTGGCTCTCGAATGGGTCATTCCCAAGTTAGTTGCACCTCAATTTGGGAGCTGACCGCTGACTTACTTGACAGGGTATTTCTCGAAACGATCTCGCCCAACTTCGAAAGAGACGACGTGGACAAGTAGGCTTGTTATGGTTAATGTTGTGAGCACGTAACACAGCGAGATGAATAAAAGGCGCTTTCTTTTAGTGTCGTTTCATACAATGCCTAAGCACTGCCCAGCCCTGAAAACTCGAGTACAGCCGTACCGCAAAACAAAACACCTTCCTCCTCATGACTTTTGGAGTCACTCCGACATCGTCCTATACATGCTGCGCTTTCTCGCTCTTATCGAGATTCTCCGCTTCTTGCACATCGACAGAGCGTGCAGCACGTATGCTAAGTATATATCTCAAGTCCAGACCCTATAGAGATACATGTCCCCTTTTTTCACCGGACGCCCAGGCTTCGTTCCTCCGTCTGACGAACATGGCCATAGTTTTTTGTTCGAGGGCTTTTTTCGAGTGTTAGAGGGAACACACAGCTGGATCGTAGGGTCAGTTGCGTTGGCTGTCGCGTCCACTCTGTCCGATGTGCCGCGTCCCGACAACTTGAACGTGATAAGCCACTACGAGAACTTCGATGCTTGGGAAACCTTTATGACCAAGGAGTCTGGGTTTGTGTTGGAGGATCGCAGTTGGAGTGCAGGGCCATATCTTTCCACTGGAGGGTGGAGACTGATATTCCGTCATACTTCCATGCCGGTACGTGTTGAGCTGAACAGCAATATCAGCGAGGTTCTGGTCTTAAGTCTTTGCAGGGATCGGCGGTGACAATTACCCTTTCCTTGCAACGCAATCTTGGCCCCCTCTTCTTTGCGTCCCCGAACACGGACCAGATGATTGCTATTGGGGGCGTCTGAAATCGTCACTCCGGTCCTGAAAAATGTGTCAGAACAACAACACATACAAGGCTGGAGAAAGCAGATGCATGCGGCGCTATATTTCGACCCGTTGTATCGCGGTTTTTTCCGCACAACGTCTCGATTTCCAGGCGCAATCACCCTCCAGATTTCTACTACAGGTTGGGACAGAGCGTGCGAGATGTCTTGTCCAGGCCGTTGGAGGTCTGTGCACGAACTGAAAGGTTTCGCGCACATCAAGTGGGGTGGAATGGGAAACGTCGGTCAGGACATCGATCCGTCTCTTTCACTAATGGCGAAGAGCAGTCTTTCATTTCGCTTTGGTGCACGTTGCAGGAATCCGAACTGCTCAAATTCACCGCTTTATACGGAGTAGAAAGGACATGTACGAGAATTAGGCACAGAATGTCGGATCACGGTGAAGTTTGGAGTAGATACGAGGGGGAGGCTAATAATGATTGAGTGTTCTTCTTATCGCAGAGAGGGAGGGAGAGGAGACATAGGCGGTGGCTGTCCTTCAAGTTCACCATTCTTTGCACCCTGGTTCTGCTTTTTCTCCCTTCAGTTATCCAGGTCCTTCAAATCAGTGACACAGAAAGTCATCGGCACACGTGATAAACGCTCGCTGCCGATTGAATTAAATTTGAATCTCCGCACTTGCTCGCAGCGACCGGCAGGCCGGAGAATGCAGCCAACAGTTACTTTGGGGCGAACTTCTGGAAGGCAAGACAGTATCTGCAACATCCAATCCGCGACTTCTTTGCACGACACGCGACAGATTCGAAGGTCCCGCAAATTCCGCCACAATTCAGCCGCAACGTGAAAGTCAAGTACAAGCGCAAAGGACGTTCTGTTAGGTGACTTTGTTGCCAGCCAAAGTGTTCGCAAGGGAGGGATCGAAAAGTCTTTGGTCTTCTGGGTCCGTGAAATGATCTGGACGTGGATACTGAGAATCAAAGTGCGAGGCGTCCGTTGAAGAGGACGAAGTAGCTATGTGGAGACCAGATCGGACCAGCAGGAGGTGGGCCGGTATAGCAACTCTTTGCAAGTCAAAAGCAGGACGGTGCAGTGGAAGCGGACCTCGAACTCGCTGAGCGTTTCGGTCACGACTAGCACGTGTCTTAATGTCGTCTCCCTTCTAGGAGGACCTGAACGGGCAGCTCCTGGAACACGCACGCTTCTCGTACGAAGACGCGCGGTTATTTGCTGATGCAAGGAGTGCATCTCGTTGACACGCAAACACAAAGTACTTGACCATCGAAGGCACTGTCAAGAAGCGCACACAAATTATCAAAGAATCGAAGATGCGCGTTGCACTGAGTTTGGATGCTAGCCACGAGCAGGCAAAATTCTTCACTGCAGAGACGAAAACTGTGAGGGTGCGAAGTCGGAGGCAAGTCGACGGAAGGACCGACGTAGAGAGTTCAATGCATAGGCGGGTGAGCAGTCAGTGACATCGCAGCGCGATCGTTTCTTAAATTTTCTTCTCCTTGTGGCGAACTGAAAGCGCGTCTACGTGAAGAGAACATTTCGCGTCTGGCGTGGGTACGGCTGGCCATCGAAGGAAACATCGCAGGTAGGAGGAGCCCATCAAAGCAAATCCGGTCGCGCACCAACAGGTCGTGTCCTCTCTCACAGGTGCTACAAGTTGAAGAGAGCGCCTCTCACGTCCAAGATCAGACGATACGGTCAAGGCGAAAAGCTTCGATGCAACGTCAGGAAGGGACAGCGAGGCGCGTTGTCTGTCTACGAAGGCGAGACCCCAGTGTCTTTTCCTTGTGATCGATGTAGACGACGCGCAAGCCACGAGCGAGACAAGGTACGGCGAGCGACCATTGACGGACGAAAAAGTGCGTGGAAAGACACCGCTCGCTTAAATTTCTGACGTAGAGAATCTGTATTCATAACTTATTCTACATTGTAGGTGCGACCTGACATGACGTGTGGCCAAACATAAGGAGGGATACGAGTACGGGAAGTCGGTGCCTCTACGTCGTTTTCCGCTATTGCGCGCGCTAATTCCCTTTCAAAGAGCTCATCTTGGATGGGATTCTCGGTTATCTCTCCACGACAGAGAGGACATGTGCCAGCGCGTTCCATCGCTCTAGCCATGCAAGCATCGCAGAAGACGTGCACGCACAAGAGTCTACCGAAGTGAGAATTCGTGTCTGCACGCGCAGCGGCATGCAACTCACACGACAGGAAGGTTGAATGTTTCCCAACATATTGAGCAAGTGAAAAGTTCGGCAATGTCGTGCTCTGGGTCGCCGCCGTATTCGATGTAGTCGGGGGGGGGGGGGAGAGGAGGAAGGCGCGCGTTCCTGAGAATCGCATTCGTGGCACCCTCAGCTGCGTCGCCGTGGACGGGACTATTTTCGGCTGAAGAGTGCACTTCAATTGATGGTAGTGCATGCCATACGTCAACGTCGATTGCAAGGTGCGATCTGGTGCCGCTATCCTTTGTGAAGCGGCGATAATTTTCGAACGGATCGGTTTGCAAAGCGTGGGAGGGGCTGGGGTCAACCCCTGGCACAGGAGTAGCTGTGGTTCGCAGACCACGAGCGAAAGTGTCTTTAATGGACGACTGGTATAGACGGGCTCGGGGGAAGTCCATGGCGAGCAGCGCATTCACTGAAGCCTTTATGCAGCACTGCTTGAAGGTACCTACCGGTTATGGTCTCTTTCGCCGAGTCGATTGCTCAAGTTGGACCGGAGAAACCGCATAAGAGTCGATGCCTTATTCGTCAGTGCGTCGCAACGAGCTCGTCGCTCGACCTCAATTTGTAGAACATACAAGTCAAGGCCACGGACCCGAAACAAGAGAAACATTTGGCGAGAACATTGGATTATGACCAAAAAAGGAAATAAACAGCCGATCTCGTCCTTAAGCGGCCTCTCGAAGTAACTTTTTTGGCAACGTTTGCTGGCAAGAAGAGTAGCGATGCGCCAGCTTGCGTAACTCTCTCTTCATGACCATTTCTGGCTCAAGTCGCTTATTTTAGAGTGAAACAAAGATCACTTTCCTGCTTGCCGTACCACCACAGTATATAACTGTAGGGTCCAGGACTGCAGGTTCGCCATTGCTTCGTACCACTTGGCTTCCTCTTGAATGGACGTTGACATACACAATAGAACATCACGCTCAGAACGCGTCGACTTTTCGAGCTACTCTGCCGCGCAGTTACTGGGCGTCCTCTCGCATATTAGGGGCAGTGAATATTACGCTGGAAGAAAAGATATCCTTGGAGTTGCCGGTTGGGCAAAGGGCCGTGAGCGCTGGAAGACGCTTCGCGCCGCTGTCCCAACCGCACCTAACACGCTACCGCCGGTCATTCCGCTTATAATTGTAGGCTCGTTTGAAGCACAAGCTTTGTCGGAGGGCGGGAGCGCTGGCGGTGCAAACCGCGAAGTGCTGAAGGCGAAAAGGTGGGGTTTAGT
This sequence comes from Favolaschia claudopus, assembly GCA_037176885.1. Classification (NCBI taxonomy): domain Eukaryota; kingdom Fungi; phylum Basidiomycota; class Agaricomycetes; order Agaricales; family Mycenaceae; genus Favolaschia; species Favolaschia claudopus. The sequence continues at coordinate 2,145,544 of JAWWNJ010000024.1, read as the reverse complement.
GGGGCCCTGCGGTAAGTAACTTCAGCGTCGAACACGTTTGGTGTGCTTGATCAGTTCATACAGACGACGAGGGCTTCGAAGGAGTGCAGGAGGAGTGCCTGAGGGGAGTGGAGGCCATCGTCAGCGCCATGGCAGAAGGAAAACCCGTTGTAAACGGGTGGGACTTTTTCGACGGACAGAAATGTTTGAGGGTCGGAGGACGTGTTTGGTTGGATGAAGGCGAGGAGCCCAACGGTGAGGTTCAGTGTTGTCCTTGTTGCAAGACACTTACGGACAGCAGGTGCGGTCACTCTAGACGATTTGAAGATATCCAATCCGGATGTGCTCAACCGTTTCCGTACGGCTCTGTCGAACAACTCTCGTCTGAGAGATTACGTGGCGTTCGACGCCAGGGGTCAGCGCATACCGTTCTGGCTTCTGAGGAGTTCGCTGTCCGGTGCCATTGTGATGGTCACCGTGTCGCCCAGTGCCATTTCGATTAACAAAGAGATCAATGGCGTGTCCACTCCAGCAATCTCGTTGGCTTGTAAGTGTTATTGTTTCCGCGCACGTTCTGAATTTAAATGAAGACAGTGGAAGTCATGGAGGTTCAGGTGCTACGCGCACCGCTGAAGGCAGCGCGGGACCTCGTCCATCCGGCACAGTCTTCCATTGCCAGGATTTTGGGTACAAACCCAGTGCAAACGCAACCTCCGGTGAACGGGTGGAAATTCATGCAGTACCAGGGTCCTCAGGTAGGTTACTACGAAGTCAATTTTTGAGCGAGAATTCATATCACGCTCCATGAACAGAACAAAGTCCATAAAGGTGGATTCGTGGCGACGCCGAACACACCTAACGATCCCAGCCGGTCATTAAGTAAGCTACCGGAGCGCGTGTTACAAACGCCTCCTCTCGGTCACGGACAGTCTCTGGTAGGTTTTTCAATTCACGAGTGGTTGGTACTCAACGCAGACAGTTCGGCCTCCAACCGGCGTCGAGTTCGCCCGACTTCACCTTCGATAACGTCACGCAGCAGGACATGGCGTTGGCAAGCCGGGGAAAGGAGCTGCCCACTGCCTCCAGTCAGGGACAAGGGCGGCACAGTCCTGGCAAGGTAAGCCGACTTAGATGGCCATCCATACTAAAGAGAGGTGTTTACGGACGAAGCAGGCGAGGAGGGGGGGAGGGAGACCGTTGAACGGCGCACACGCACGTAGTACTGTTGGCGGGAGCACTAGCCGAAGGCCGACTCCGAGCGAGCCTTCGAATGTCCTTCAACTAGAGGACAACGCGGGGCACCGCATGCAGGCAGCGGTCGAAATGCATATGCCGGCTCCTCGCTCTCCAGTTAAAACCCCAAACAATCATGTAAATTTAAACATGTTATGCGCACTTGCCATCTCATATTCAGCAGACGGGCAACTTTTCGCAGTCTGATTTGTACGATCAAAGGCCACAGTCTCGCGGATCGTTGCACGCCATGTTGCTGCAAGGAGACGCGTCGGCGATTGGGTTCGGGAACGGGAACGAAACGGTATCTGTCGGCGACAGACAACAGGTGCTTGCGATCTTCCATCGACACGGATCTTCGTCGGAGACTGACGCGTGTCAGATATCTGGAGACCGAGACGGTCGTGTCGAAGTTGCGCGCACTCGAGTATACAAAGACGGCCAACACCCAGGCTCTCCTTTCCCGGGACACAGCAACATAGGTAACGGTATCATCAGAGCGCCGAGTAGCCGACATGCAGAGGTCGGTGTGGTGCAGTATTTTGTGCCGCGAGTACTGAGAAGAGGTTCACTCAGTTGAAATCACCTTCGTTTGCAAGTGGAACAGCCACTTCTCGACCTGCAAGTCGCCTTCATCAAAACACCTATCAGGTCCCTGCGAATCAGCGGCACCGCGACGTGTTTTCCGTAGATTTTTCAAGGGACATCACCAGGCCGTCCAGCCAAGTACCGGAGGAGGTGCGTTTCCGGTAGGGTAGTGACCTATACGAAAATTGACAGTAGGATGTCGTCAGGCAACCTCCATTTCCACGGGCTTGCATGGGCGAAGGGCCTCAACGCCATTTACTCCTATGCAGCGAAGCTTGGACGGGACGGCGAACGATCAGGCCTATCGCCGTACAAAGTTAGGCAATGTTTCTCGTGACGTGGACGGATATGAAAGACAGGGCGAGGTGCGTTTTCGTCGCAGAGTCCGTTTGTGCAAGTGCCGAAAGGACGGGTCTGTTAGATGGATGCGGGCTTGCTGCAGAGGAATGCTGTTAGGCCTCCGAGCAGGATTAGAGATAACGCTGGAATTGCCGTTCACAGCACAGGCCAGAGTGTTCAGTCGATGGAGACTGCAGCGAACATCACTCGACCTCAAAGTCGTGTCACGCGTCATTCAAAGCGAGGGCACGGCGAGGCTGGGACAATGAGATCTCAGTCAGGTGCTGCAGCGGGCGATAAAGTGAGTAATTGGTCAACAGAGCTGAACGACGTTAACAACGAGTTCGCACAGGTCAGTGCACGCCAGGAAGATGGGCACCGATCCGCCCGTGAAGGTGCGCGTGAAGACGGGAAGTTCTATGTGCCGGCGAATGCGGAAACAATACCAGTCGTCTACCGAGCAGAAGAGGCAGGTTGTTCAAGTTTATGCCATACAGGACAATAACGAGGAACATATTTAGAAGACCGTACCTCCGTTAGGTATTCCGGGAACAGGACAGGTTATGTCAGCGACTGGCGAATCCAACAAAGTGAGCGATTGTCCGGTAGAGCAGACTGGTTGCAGAGCGATAACGTCGACTTCATTGCAAGAGCGAGCTGCTCCAGGGCTGGCCCCACACCGCTCACTTGAGCGAAAGCGAGAAAGAGAGACTTCGAAGCGGACCATCGGAACAGGTATGTCTGTTAAATTCATGTCTATGCAGAGCATTAACAACGGAACGTGTTTAGGTGGGCCTACATGGAAATGCCACTTTGGGAACAGAACTTTTTGTCTCAGCAATGAATGCGTACAACGAGGTAAGGAATTCCATGCACGTAGCTTCGTGCTATGTCGGTACCAGTGACATTCTTTCTCTTTAGAGGAACTCGTTGAATCCCCAAGGCAATGACTATTTGTCGACAGGCGAGTCGATATACAGCAAGGAGTCGAACGATGCGACGGTGAAAAGAGGCACAATGCATGACAGTGGGGCGTACGTAGTGGCCCCGAACGACGTAAAGTTTATGTTACCCGCGATCGGGACACTGATTGATTCTACTCCATGTTTGTAGCTTCAACGCGGCGAGGCATCCACACACAGCCATACGAGCACGACCGTCGGATCTGGGGACTCTTCGGACACCGCATCGGTTAACGCGCGAACTCCCGGTCTGTCAGACGCGGAGTTAAACTCGATGGCCTCTGTTTACGCGCCGTATACGTATCCGACTCATTATTTCAGTCCCACGGATGGAAGGGCGGCGGAGGTCCCTGCATTCATGGAGAATGCAATGAACTTGAGTCGGAGCAGCGATCCTTACGGGGCATTATGGGATATAGACTTCACAGGCCCTTTGTCTGTTTCCTTGCAGGACGTTCAAGTCACGGACATTTTGAAGGCTGACGGTCACATCGGAAGTTATGCAGCCGATGGTGTCGCCACAGACTACTCGTCCGGTGACACTATCTACTCATCCAGCAGCAACTCCGAGGACGCATACAAACTCGGAAGCGCGGGGTCTTCCTCTGGTTTTGAAGGAAGCCAGAGCACCAGTGAGTCAAGTTGGGGGAGTGCCGGTAAGCAACGACAGCCTCTGCCGTCGTCGAGACAGTGAAGGACTAACTGGACCGTAGATCACAGCGACGACAGCATGTCGAAAGTGGTGCCGCTAGAGACGCGTAAGCGAAGGGCATCGATGTCATACGAAGAGGCGGAGACGGAAGCGAAAAGACAGAGACTCAATTGATGGAAAGTAACGAAGTATGCGCGTAGTCAGTTGAAGTGATAGAATGCGCGTTTGGTCAGCGAATTGTGTGTGAGGACGAGAATTTGTAAGAGAGCAAATAAACAGCGGATACGGTGCCAACGCGTAGTACTTATCGGGAGCGAAGATAAACGGGTTGCAATCCTTTCGACGAAAACTACACTCAGTGCGCGTGACTAGCCTGGCAGAGTTTATACTGGCATAAGTTCGATGGTCCGTATGGCTTGGGTTGCCATGAAGTGTTCTATAGCTAGTCGCGCTGCATGGGGTAGACTCCATTCAAAGCCCGTGGCATGACCAAGAGGATCATCCCATTTGGATGAAAACTCTGGCTCCCACTCCTGTATGGTACGTTCAGCACGCCACCTTCTCTCCTGGGCTTTGGGGGTAAAGGAAAGAAACTGCAATTTATTTTCGAAGCGTGTTCTAATCATTTGCATCACTGTCACTTCGGAACCGATTTCGTCCATAGCGCTCGCTTGAGTTCTCGAGTACCCGCCCTCAGATAATCTCAAGAAGCGAAGATTTGGAATCAAGGAGAGGTCGCACAACTCCCGGAAGAACAATTCGTTGACACACTCTGTGTGACAGGTACCGAGATCCAGTCGAAGGAGAGAGGGACAGGATCGGAGGTGGGAAAGCAGGACGGATAAGGAGTAGGGGACCGGAAGGGAAATTTCCAAAGTCTGGAGGAGCGGGCAACGAGGAAGGAATTCCTCTAGGTCCTGGTGAAATCGATGGCTAGCTTCCGTGACGTGCAAGGTCCTGTCCGAGCTTCCTGAAAGGTGCAACTCAGTTAGGTTAGGGCAATCGATTCCTTGAAATGTCGTGGACCCGGAGATCCACTTCCAAGGAACTATGTATTCAAAGCACGACAGACTAAGCAATTCGACGCGATCCGCACCGATCGGCAAGAAAACTCCTCCCAAAGAGAGTTTGGTGAGGGACGAGAGACGCTGTAAATGCGATGCGGGGAGCATCCCATCAGCGCGAGCCGTGTTGAGTTCGGCGTAGACAGTCAAAGAAGACCAAGAGATATGGAGTCGGCGGTCGGGTTCGAAAGTCTGAATCAAAGTCAAGGACTGCATTTCAGATTCGATGTGGATTTCAGGTTGGAGATTGCTTTCCTCCAAATGCGTGGCCCAGTGGGGCAGGCCTTCTGTGGAAGGGTAACGTCCTGTATTCCATGGAGGTCCGACGACGTAAAGATTGGCGATGTCAGGAAGGGGCGCAGTTTGATGAAAGAAAGATCGTGCCAGGTAGCCGGACGGAGAATAGAAATCGTGAAGAGCTAGGTTCCGAATGCGAGGAATGGGTGCATCCTGAAGCGGTTGGCGAAAGATAGTCACCAGGAGCTTCTCGTTCAGTTGCGACCGTTCGGTGGGCATAATGACGTCGACAATGCCGGAAGCCGTGATATACTGAAGTTTTTTCGACTTCTTGTCAAGAGAATCACCTGCACCCAGATGCAGAGGATTCCAAAGAGAGGCAGCTGCGGAGTTGGTCAGCATCTGTCTCCAGTGCCTGCAGACCTGACTCAAGTCGATTAAGGACACGACAGGCCATTCGTTTTCGTGACCGTATGCCCAAGTAAAGATGTGAATCCATATCTCCAATGGAATACGAGAAATGGGATGTAACGCAGATTCTGTGCCTGTAACAATAAGTTTTGCCCATCCTAGCTTCATTTTCGCTAGGAGCAAGTCTCTTTCCATTTTTTGGACCTGCTGTTCGTAGGCAGATACTGCAGCTTCGCCTATGGGCATCCATTTGCGAATACGGGCTTCCAGGACGGATACATGTGGGTTTCGAGATTCATGCGCGGCTTGAATGAGAAGTGGGGACGAGTTCGATGTGAATCGCATGGTTTGAGACGACGTTTCCGTGATAGGGCGTTCCATGGGATACTCGAAACACGGTGAGTTCATATGGAGACTAAGAAGGTCAGGAGCACTGAAGTAACTGGACTAGCTGTAAAGGCAGACGCACCGGACGAGATTCCAGTTTGTTTGAAGCTGTTCCGAAGTGAAGGACAAGTGTCTGGAAAAAGTCAGGGAGCACACATGCGGTTACGGTGTCGACAGACGGTGGATGTTCCATCTCTTCGTCGCGAGAGTTGGGTTCAGCGCCCTGAGACATGACCGTCTGTGAGTTTGAAGAGTTGAAACGAAGAAATTAGCAAGCGGAGACAATGTAAGACGCGTGTCGGGGTACTATGCCAGTAATGGTGGACGCGTGAACTTAATTTAGATAGAGTGTTAGGTAAGGCGAGCTTCGAACCAAGCTTCGAACGATCCGTTATTACCGGTATGTTTATTTATTACTGACGAGACCAAGAGGAAGAAGTCATTGCAAGTCTGAAGAACTTCGCTGTAGTGAGGAGGAGAAAAGGACGCGCGTGACTCTGAAACGATGTTTGTACGTGTTTGTTCCTGGCAGACAGGGAATATCGACCTGCCTGGCTCGCTCTAATGTTTGTACGTGTTTGTTCCTGGCAGACAGGGAATATCGACCTGCCTGGCTCGCTCTAATGTTTGTACGTGTTTGTTCCTGGCAGACAGGGAATATCGACCTGCCTGACTTGCTCTAATGTTTGTACGTGTTTGTTCCTGGCAGACAGGGAATATCGACCTGCCTGACTCGCTCTAATGTTTGTACGTGTTTGTTCCTGGCAGACAGGGAATATCGACCTGCTTGGCTCGCTCTAATGTTTGTACATGTTTGGTTTCGACCCAATTTAGCAGACATGCATCTCGGCACCCGATTTGACTCCTTCTGGCCTGACCTGTTCTGGCAGTCAGCCTTTCTGGGCAACAGCTCTTGCCTGTTTTGGCATGCAGCCTTGTTTGGGACTGCTCTGTTTTGGCAATAGCCTTTCTGGGCAACAGCTCTTGCCTGTTTTGGCATGCAGCCTTGTTTTGGACTGCTCTGTTTTGGCAATTAGCCCTTCTGGGCAGTGTGTTTTGCCTGTTTTGGTAGAGAAACTGTTTGTGGTTGTTTGTTTTTGGCAGGTTTCGGGCGTCGAATTGTCACCTGAAAGGACCTTACTAAAGCAAGGTCATTGAAGGGGTGTCTATATGACCATTCGAAATGAGATCAGCAGCAGCTGTGTAGTAAGTGATAGACTGATCGAGATCAGCACACTCTCCAAACTGCTCGAATCGGGTACAAAAACCAGCACCAGCATTTCTTAGCCGTGAGGGTTTGTCTGGATGACCATCTGGAGTGAGATCAACAGCAGCTGTGTTGTAAATGATAGACTGTTCCAAATCAGCAAGGTCTCCAAGTTGCCCAAAACGGTCATTAAGAGCAATACCAAGGTTGCTCAGCAGTATCGGCCTGTCCATGTGACCCTCAGGAGTTGTATCAACAGCAGCTGTGTGGTAAGTGATAGACTGGCTGAGATCAGCAAGCTCGCCAAGTTGCTCAAAGCGCTTGCCAAGAGAATTTCCAAGGTTGTGTAGGAATGTAGGCTTCTGTGTGTGGTCATCTGGAGTGAGCTCAACAGCAGCTGCCGTATAAGTGATAGACTGTTCCAGATCGGCAAGGTCTCCAAGCTCCTCAAAACGGGTAGAAAAAGCAGCACCAAGGTTGCTCAGCCACGAGGGCTTGCCTGGGTGACCATCTGGAATAAGATCAATAGAAGCTGTGTAGTAAGTGATGGACTGGTTGAGATCAGCATGCTCCCCAAACTGCTCAAAACGAGTCCAAAAAGCAGCACCAAGGTTGCTCAGCCGTGAGGGCTTGGCTGGATGCCTATCTGGAGTGAGATCAACAGCAGCTGCCTTCCAAGTGATAGACTGGCTGAGATCAGCAAGCTCGCCAAGTTGCTCAAAGCGCTTGCCAAGAGAGTTTCCAAGATTGATCAGGAAAGTAGGCTTCTGTGTGTGATCATCTGGAGTGAGCCCAACAGCAGCTGCCGTATAAGTGATAGACTGTTCCAGATCGGCAAGGTCTCCAAGCTTCTCAAAACGGGTAGAAAAAGCAGCACCAAGGTTGCTCAGCCGTGAGGGCATGTCTGGATGACCATCCGGAGTAAGATCAATAGAAGCTGTGTGGTGAGTGATAGACTGGTTGACATCGGCAAGATCTCCAACCTGCTTGAAGCGGCTGATGAGAGCAACACCAAGGTTGTTTAGCCATCCAGCCTGCTTGGGTTCCCCATCAGTTGTCAAATTTACACTCTGTTGCAACATGTCAACTGCTCTGGTTATATCTTCCAGTCTCCCGAATTTGTTTACCCGAAGCATCAAAGCTGTTCCTAGATCACTAGAGAACATAGGCGACATTGGGTTGTCCCTCACTGCATCACTGTAGGCCCAGATTGCCTGGCTCAGATCCTGCCTGAAGCTGGAAGATTTGTATCTCCTCTTACTAATACTGCCTAGCATATTGAGTGCTATGGCCCTTGACTTGCTTTCTGGACAACCTAGCAAAATCCTCTCATGCATTACCCAGATCTCAAGAGAGTCTGCCTTCTCTAAGTTGCTGTAGGCCTGTAGCATGTCTCTCGAAGAAGGAAAGGGTGCAACAGATGTAACTGTGCAAGCAATGTGTAATTGAGAGCAAGGCTGCAAGTTGGAACTCACTTTTGCTGGCTAGTAGATTATCCGTGGGTATGTTGTGGGGTGGAGACAGAGAACATGTAAAACTAGCACTCAGATTCAGGGACGGACCATCAGCATTCACAGTGTTGAGTTGATTTACAACCACTGGGTTGCGACCATTAGTAATCAAGATGCATAAAAATCAACTAGATACCCATGTTTGACCCTTCGAGTGCAAGAATCTTGTGCTTTTGGAATTCTATATATCCAACCAACCTGGTTCCGTCCACTTCAGTGTGTCGTAAGAATGTGACTTGGAAGATAGAAGCCTGAAGTGGACTGATAATAGTTGAAGCATGACTCTGTAATGTCTCCCAAAATTACTCACATCTTGCATTCAAGTGTGAATTTCCAGCTCTTTCCATCAGATTCTGGTTCTACTGCCAGTGCTTGCAACCAGATATGCTCTTTGATGATGAGCTGAGCAAACATCTTCATCCCCTCTGGAAGGTCCTTGTGTGGGTATATCAGAGACTCAATATGGAGCTCTATGAATGAAGGACACAGCTGAGTATAATTTGGTCTTAATATTCACCAGAGCTTACCGTAGAGTGTGATACTAAGTCAATTAGAAAAGTCAATGAGAGAAAGTTTTGAGAAGAGATCACATAATGCACGGACACTGTATCCAATTCAGACATAGTAGCAAGAGACAAGTCAGGGAGGCCTGGGAGCAACAGCCGTTGCATATATAAGACCAGCAGCACTGTGGCGGTGTTGAACACGAGGCTAGTTATTTTAGTCAGGAATGATGTCAGCTGTGAAACATCTATCAAACTATGCCATATTTGGACAGATTCTCACATGCATAAGCGTCGTGGACAATCTCCCGAAACTTATACATGCCCATTGACTGTTGACACACTTAATTGGGTAACACTTTTTTGTACTTCATTTTTTATAGAGCATAGTGTGCTGTGCCCACAACTAGGGTGTTAAGCAATCCAGCGTTTCAATGGGCATACATTTGGAGCATCAAGGTGTGGGTAAAAATATGACTTCCATATCTCACCAAGTTCCAGGAGATTGTCTGCGGCGCTTATGCATGCGAGAATCTTTCCAAATATGGCATAGTTTGACAGATGTTTCACAGCTGACATCATTCCTGACTAAAATAACTAGCCTCGTGTTTAACAGTTTAACAGCCCTTACACGGGTGGCATGTCCGTTTATTTGGAAATAATCTGCGGTGGTTCACAGCTAGTTTATACTTTCCTTTTGTCTCTCCTTTCAACTTCAAGCCTCAGCCTCAGCCTACCCTACTCCTTTGTCACATTTAGGTGTCAGATTTATGATGTCATTAATGTGAAAGGTATTCTTTGAGTTATATTTGGTGTCCACCATAATTTGATACATGTATTGTCCTTAATCAGCAGGCGACGCTGTTAAGTCTCGCCTCGAGATCTTCCTGGCACAGGCTAGCAATTCTACTCTTCTATCACAACTAACCTTTTTAGGTCATCATTGCAACTGCAATGGAGCCTTCTGCTCCTCGAGGCAAGGCCTGCCCAGTCCATTCCCAATGACATTGACCACTGCTGGGTCCAGGCAATTCAAGAGCAGTACTAGCTTTGAGCAGATCGATGCTCTCCACCACCTCTACCTTGTGTATGTCGGCCAGATTCCGCTGACCAGCTTCCATCCTTCTTCCAGCAGCAATGACGAAAGCCAGATGAAAGCAAGACAAGAGCAGCTAAGACGACGATTTTGTCATTTTGATGTCATCTGATCTTTTGCCTGTTTATTGACACCAAACAACGCTGCCTCAACTTTCAAGCCTCAAACAGTCGAAGTTAGACTCGAGCCAGTCCCAAGGGTAGAAACCTCAAAGACAGTCGTTTGATGAATCACACCGGAGGGACTGGAAGATAATCACCGGTGACATAGAGACACGGAGATTCCCGAGAATTGATCTCGGGACTTCGTCAAATTTTCGAGAGTCGCTTGCAAAAGTTTTTAGAACGGTAAATATAAGCATATGGACGGGTAGCTACTCAAAATCTAAGACTCCTGACATGCTTGGATTTTTTCTAAATGAATTCTATGCCAGGCTATTCAGGTTTCTCTCTTGGCCGTTTCGGGAAATCAAAGCATGTGAGCATTTCGGCTTTACTTGGCGTACTTTCGGTCCCTTTCGGCTCACACAAAATCGTATATAGAGAACTCGTTGCTTCGGTTAAAAAAATCCAAGCACGTCAGGAGTCTTAGATTTTGAGTAGCTACCCGTCCATATGCTTATATTTACCGTTCTAAAAACTTTTGCAAGCGACTCTCGAAAATTTGACGAAGTCCCGAGATCAATTCTCGGGAATCTCCGTGTCTCTATGTCACCGGTGATTATCTTCCAGTCGTTATTTGACCGCCCCATGGATCGACCCCCGTCGACTTTGGAAAATAACGACTGGTTCGAGTCTAAGTCGAAGTACTTATGAGGTGATATCACGACAAAGCCCGATTTATCTCCTCAACAAACAAAGTCAGTAATCCTTGCCCCGATTGCTATCATTCGAGTCTGGTCCAGACTCCAGGCTTCAATATTTCGCTCACTCAAAGAATGAGGGTGTGGTCACATCGTAAATGTGGGACCGATGGAGACAAACGCAGGCTAAAGCGGGGAACCACACCGGCGTCCCAACCACGAGCTGCCAAAGCAATACATATCCGACTTGTAGAAGGATTTCGCAGATGTCGTTGCTGCAGTCAATCTCACCACCCGCCATAGCATCGAGAATAGAGGGGCGGAGACCTAAATCCGAGGATTAACAAAGTGGCGGGCCCAGATGTGAATTGATGTGAGGCAGGTGAGTTTGATGCGAGGCAGATCAGACAAAGTGAGGCAGATCAGCGCAAAATGAGGCAGATGTACGTCCAAGTAGATCATCAATCAATACCATATATGGACTGCCGAAGGCCCATCAATTACCGCTGTCGAGGGAGTTAGGGCAAGCGCAGCGCGCCCTAACTTCCGGAAATTCACATTTGAGTGCAGGACTAGCTGGTTAGAGGTTAGGGTGGTTAGGGTGGTTTAGGGTTAAGGTTTGGGTTAGGGTTTGGTTAGGGTTAGGCCAAGGTATATTTTTTTTGGTTGAAGTCGGGACTCTGATGATCAATCTGCCTCTGTTGATGGAGATTTGCCAGAAATTTGCGCTCAAACAGCAGATTCCCTAAAATGGATGAATGTGCCTCACTTGTGCTATAAAAGGAAGTGCCCCGGCTTGTATATCCTCCCTAAATCCGGAAGATTTTCTCCTCGTCAAGTCATGTGTCGCGTCCTCGGCACCCTCCACGCTGCATTTCTTGATAATGTGGGCGCACCGAGCGGGAGAAGCGCGAGCCGAGGATCGACATGCGTTGGGGGCGAAGACATCAGCAAACACTGTTTTGTCGGGTAGCCGCAGGCCAAAACTATGAGCGCCTGGTAGCCGTGGTAGCTATTGGGGTGGAGATCAGTAGCCGCAGAGAGCTCCGGGAGCAAACACGCGGATGATCAGTAGCGGCATGTACCCGATCACTTCCGGTCCGGTAGCACTCAATAGCCGATCTTCCAAATATTCTCCTGTTATGGCAGTTATTGGGGTGGCGGAAGGTGAGTACGGTTACTAGAAGTAATATATCGCAGTATGAGTGCTGAATTCGCCTTTCCTCAGTAGCGCGTTGCACCGAGTCATTTGCAAAAATTTATTTAAGTCAATTGAAACTCCGACATCACGTGTCGATTGCGCAATGTTGGTTGATGATCTGTCATGGCCACGTCGCTCTTCTTCCTTTCCCCCCATCCCGCTCTCACTCTTCCCTCTTGCAAACATCTGCTTGCGGGCCCAGCACATCGTGAAGTCCCAGTTTTCGGTCTATCAGTCTACGTCAAGCCCGTTTAGCACCTCCAGCTACTCCACCGACTTCAAAAGCGCTTCGAAGCAACCCGCCCCCAGAGCCTTGTCAGAGCCTCCCGTCAAGTTCTTTGAGGCATCAAGCCCCTCAAGTAACGAAGGCTCACTGCTGTGATACAAGCTCTCCAGTCCTCAACGCGCAAAGTATCAAGTTTATCGCTGCCCTCCATTTCCGACGATTCCTCGTTTCTCGCACCATCAATGTCAAATTCCGAACGAACCCACGTCAAACCCTCCTCAACAACACCCGCATAGAAACAAGATGGCATCTTCCTCGCCCTTCCTCCTCCCCGCACCTCGTCTCCCAAGGAGCTTCTGCCATGGACCACTGCACAATACGACGCGCGCAAGGCCCAGGTGCCCGGGATTGACAACACCGACAAAGAATGAAGCGGGATATGGAGGACGACGGTAGCTATGCTATGACGTGTCAGTCGTAGGCCGCTGACTGGGAATTATGCGACCAAAATCGGCGGATTTGGGATGTGGGTGAGCATCTTGTTCTCTACCACCTACCTCACCTTGATACCCGTTCTTCTAGTCCCCTCCGCACGTCGCGGTGTTTTACGCTCTATCAAATATATTCTAAATCCAATCTGTCGTCTCGTTACACCATGGTACGCTCTCGTTGTCTGGCTCCTGTACCGCTACTCACAATTCACCTATAGTCTCCGTCTTGAATGAATCCACTTGTTGCTGTATCAATTTTGAATGCCTCGGGCTCGCTTGTGTGGCTGTAAACTGTACGTGCATGTGTAGTTTGCAATGAATGGAATGTTCTTTATCTTTTGTTTTCAAATCCGGATGTGTATAATGAATGAACGTGTTGTATGAGTAGCTGTGGTACCCGTAGTAGATCCCGTAGCGTAGGATATGGGGAGCTACCAGCGGCTACTGAGCACTGGCGGAGAGGGTCGGTAGCCGCTGGTTGCCTTGGCAGAGAGCTCAGTAGCCCTCCATACACGGGGGGTTGTCTACCGGGGTACCACGGGTACTGGGGCTCCCGAGCAGTACGTATCCATCCTGTTTTTTGCTGATGGAATACCGAGACCGACTGAGATACCAGGCCAATCTTGCATGGGGACGTCCCCCCGCATCCACACCCTGTCAGCCTGCCATCGGCTCCCGCCATTGACACTCTTCCTCCTCTCTACATCGCAGTACCATGTCTCCCCGCTAGTGTTTTGCCGGGTCGGGTCGAAGACCCTAGACCCGACCCATGCCCGACCCGACCCGACCTGGAGGGTCGGGTCGGGGGATGTTCGTTGACCCGCGGCCCGGGTCTCCGACCCGGGCCTCGGCAGGTAATTCAAATCGCCTGATTTGCGATGCCGAAGGTGACCAGCAACATCAAATCAAGTCTCTACTATCCTAACCCGTGATGTGTCCTCGCAACTGATCTAGGTCCATATTGTTGCAAATTCCACGTATTTTTTGCTCGGCATTGAAGGGTATATATAGCTACATATAGTACATATTCTTGCATATTTTTGGGATTTATGAGTGAGTGCGGCGGGGAGGATGAACCTTCCGAGGTGGGGACACGAAGTGAACTCGTTTTTGGCAGGCGTTTGGCAGGGTCACAAAATGTCACAAAAACATCCTTTTTTAATTTGTTTCGTCCGCTACAGGCAACGTATGGCTCTCAAAATTAATACAAGGGCTTAAAATGTATGAAGATCTGTCATTGGATTTTTTTGGAGTACCGGAGAGGGAAAACGGGGCGAGGATCAACAAAAAGTTCACTTCACGGGGCGAGGACACATCACGGGTTAGGATAGTATCATGTTTAGAAAGTGTTCCGAACAGCCGTGTTGTCAAACACTCGTGTACGCCGCCGCCAACGTCCATCAAGCCTATTACCAAATTGGGAAGTACCATCAAAATAACCTCAAAACAGTGTATTCGGGCGTATTTTGGAAGTCTGTGTCATAATTTCCACCCAAAAACATAAAAGGTATGTTGCATCAACCACTCCATACCAACTCCATACATTTCCTCACTTTTTCTTTGAGCTTTAATTTTCTGCAACACCCGACCCGGGTCGCGACCCAAGCCCGGGTTTTCAAGCCCGACCCGACCCTACACCGCCACAGACCCGACCCAAGCCCGGGCTTTGCGGCCCGACCCGACCCGGAAAACACTACTCCCCGCAAAACAGAGTACCTATTAGCGGACCTTGCTCGTCTCGCATGTTCTCCGGAACGTCTACTCTCTCTTTCTGAGACATTCGCGTACTCCATCAGACCTTGGACCGCCTCTGCTCACTGGGAACCGCATTCTCCGAGGTCAGGCAGTCCGACTCAAATCGGAAGCCTCGAGCCGCCTTGCCGGCATCTTCCCAGGCTCCGTCACAGCCACAACCACTTGTGATGGCCAAGCGGCTCGGATTCGGCCGACGTGTCTTCTCCTCCTCACGGCTCACTTCCACTGTCCACCCTCCGAGTCAATCCCGACGCTTGTAACTCGCTGCGGCTCTGTTAGAATCCCCCCCGCAATAGTCTCTTGGCATTCATCTCACATGGACTTCTTATGACGGCTCCGAGTCGCCGGGCAAACAAAGGCTTTTTACAAGCGCTTCCTTCTTCTGTAACTATGCCTTCGTACAGTCGCTCGCCGAGTAGAAGCGCTGTAAGTGAGCTTCAAAAACTTCCGTGCGGTTGGACATCGGGTACTGATTTCAGGAGCATCCTTGGTGAATCCCTGGCCCAAACGACGATTTTCAACTCTCATTGGAATCTAAGGCGATACGATACCCAGTTGCTGTCGTCTTGAGAATTTTGCGCGTTGTACGTCCTTGTTTTTTATTCACTTTTTTTATTCATTTTTCTACTAGCTAAGTAACTCCTCTTGAGTCGCATTCGAAGAAGACTTTGAAATTATGAGACGAAACTTCCCGAGCATTTGGCGACACGACATCGACGCACGCCGGGCACGGATCCAATAGAAGACCAAAGTGAGTGGCTTGGAACTTCTGAGCCAAATCTCCCTCACGCGCCCATTAGACTCCATTCTCGTCGGCTCTACATCGGCTTCCAACACAACCACAGGACGCGTATTCCGGAAATTATCCGCTGAACATAAAAGTAAAACCACTTTCCTCTTGATAGTCCGACGTTGTCGTCGATATGCGGTTATCCTTCGGTCTCGGTCTCGGCGTGGTCTTCGGAGCGCAATTGTTAGCGTGCCACTTGGTGTCGGCGCAGGCGGGGCTGTATGGTCAATGGTGAGTCGCTTCGTCTTCCAATAATTTGAGTGTCGCCTATATTGATCATTTGTGGATCAGCGGTGGTATGGGATGGTATTACGCTCCAATTCTATCAAACATAGAAATATAATCGAATGAGACTCCCAGGACCGGTCCAACAACTTGCTCGGAGGGGGTCTGCACGTATTCGAATCCTTGTACGTGGCTCCATCGCTTTATTTTGTTCTATATTCTTGTTCATGGCGCGCCATTCGGAAGATTACTCCCAATGTCTCCCGGGCACGGCAACCACCACAACCACCACCTCGTCTACTTCCAGCCGCTCGACGAGCTCCACAAGTTCTACGACAACTTCAAGCGGATCAGCTCCGTCCGGTACAATCCGTAAGCACAAGCTATTACCTTTCTCGAAGTTCGTGATTAACTCAGACCCAGTGAATATCTCCCCGCAATGGGCCGCTGCCTACGTCAAAGCCAAAGCTGCTGTTGCGAAGATGTCCACCCAAGACAAAGTCAACCTCGCTACAGGTGTCGGTTGGGAAGTTGGTGCGTTTACAATCTCAATCTATCCTATTTTTTCTTCGTAAAAGAAGATGAATGAATGTTGATACTTGGACAGGCCACTGCGTCGGTAACACTCCCTCCATCTCATCCATCTCGTTCCCCGGCTTCTGTCTCGAAGACAGTCCTGTTGGAGTGAGAGATACGGATTTCAATTCCGTGTTCCCTGCGTACGTCGTTCGGTTTTGCTGTTGTTCAATATTGGCTTATTTCGAATTGATTTGATTGTGAAGCGCTATCAACGTGGCTGCTACGTGTGTTTCTCTCTCTTTCTCGTTTCCATCAATGTGAACGAGGAGGCCCATCTTCGCAGATTTAATCGCACGCTGATGAACCAACGCGGCGTCGCTATGGGTCAAGAATTCAAAGGCAAAGGTGTACACGTCGCGCTTGGGCCGATGATGTTCGTTCTTTTCTTTTTTAAACTTTCGATCTATGTGATGAACGCGGGTTGAAGGAATTTGATGCGAGCGCCAGCGGCTGGGAGAAATTGGGAAGGGTGAGTGACAATCGTGATCAATCAGTACTTTGAGTGAACTCGTGTGCCAAAGCTTCGGTGGGGACCCGTATCTCTCTGGGTGAGTCTCCCCCGCTTTGTCACGTCTCATGCGGTGCTGAGAGAGTCTCCAGCGAGGGAGCATTCCAGGTCAACTACCTGGCGGGCTTTCTTTTATTGATTTTGCTGATCTCGCTTGATAGACGATTACTGGACTGCAATCAGCCGGCGTACAAGCTAGCGCGAAGCATTATATCAATAAGTGAGTTTCTTTCCTGGCTCGTGCAAAATCAGTAGTAATTCAGAGACGATCAGTGAACAAGAACACTTCCGCGACATGAGTTCGTCGATTGTTGATGACCGGTTCGTTTTTTGTTTGACCTTTGATGAAAAAACGCCGACTCTTGGTTCACTAGAACGGTGCGTTCCCATTGATTTTTCGATATTCGATCGCAAATGTATTGGGTATTGGATTAGCAACATGAATTATATGCGCTTCCGGTAGGTTTCCATTTATCGGTTTTTTGAGCACATTTACTGAATGGTGGGTTTAGTTCTTGAGGAGCGTTCAAGCCAACGTCGCCTCCGTCATGTTCGCATTTCCGTTGAAGTGTTCGAAACACCGCTGAGATATCTCTCTTTACAGGTGCAGCTACAGTTGCGTCGACTTTCCCCTCCTCGATACCTCCGCTCACGTCGGTTCTTCACGATTGTAGACCAGAGTGCGTATCTCATCCTGTTTCCTATTTAATGCGGAAGACACTGATCGAAGAAATATTCAGTCAACTCGTCATTTGCATGCGAGAACGACAAGATGCTGAACGGTGTTTTGAAAACTGAGTTCGGGTTCCAGGGGTGTACGTCGAGCTTTGCTGCCAACTCGCTCCCTGGTTGTGGTGGTTGTGGGCTGATTAGAAACTTTATCATCCAGATGTCGTGTCCGACTGGTGGGCAACACATTCCACGCTTTCGATCAATGCAGGGCTCGATGTGCGTCTCGAACAGCCAACAGAAATAGCTGTAGCCAACGCGTTATCTTGCAGATGACTATGCCGGGCGACGTTAGCGCCAACTCTGGCACTTCGTACTTCGGCTCGAATCTCGTGAGGAGGCTCATCCAAGGACATTATTCGCTCACTGAAGGCTGGCTCTCCTAGACTGCTGCAGTCAATTCCGGCGCCGTTTCGCAAACACGAATCAGTGTAATTAAAGCTCATCTTCGGTCTCTCGTTGTGCCTTCCCCTGAAAATTCATTCCAGGACATGGCAACCCGAATCTTGGCTGCATGGTACCTCGTCGGCCAAGACTCTGGGTTCCCCGCTGTCAACTTCGACGCGTGGAATACGGGCTCTTCGTTCAACCAGCATGTTAATGTGCAATCTAACCACGCGACGTGAGTGTGCTCTCGGTGAACTAACCTCCCAGCTACTGATTAGGTCTTTATACAGGCTCATTCGACAGATCGGTGCTGCATCGACTGTGCTCCTCAAAAACACGAACTCGGCTTTGCCGTTGAAGGCTCCGAAGACTATTGGAATTGTTGGGAATGGAGCAGGAACTTCATCGAGAGGGATCAATGGGTAGGCTTCGAGTGTTCTACATGGAATTGTTATGTTTCTCACTCTCACTTGACTTGGTAAGATATTCGGATCGGGGAGGCGATGATGGGGTTCTTGCAGTCGGTGACTATTCCGTGCTAACATATTCAGTGCATATCTGACTATCATTATATAGGTTGGGGAAGCGGGTAAGAAGTTCAACGAAATCGCGTTTGCTTTTACTTAGCTTGATCTCAGCACTGCAAATTTCCCGTACCTCACTGCGGTGCGTTGTTGCTCACCGCATGAAAATTCTAACTAATTTCCCTTCAGCCCCTGGACGCAATCAAGAATCGCTCTTCCACCGATGGAACTGTGGTGACCTCCTCCACGAGTGACACCGACCTCAATGCCGCAAGAACCGCCGCAACCGGCAAGGACGTCGCCTTCGTCTTCATCACAGGTAATTTGTTTTGCCATAAACCCTCACTTCTTCTGACTGAGAAAATAATTGATTTTCATTAGCGGACAGCGGCGAAGGATATATTACTGTAGAAGGTAATGCTGGTGATAGAAACAGCCTCTCTGCTTGGCATAATGGGGTGCGTTCTCTCTGTCTGAGATGTGCCTGGAAATGAACGCTTGAGCTAGGACGCTTTGGTTGCTGCCGTCGCTGCTGTCAACAAAAATACGATCGTGGTCGTGAATTCCGTTGGGCCTATCAATATGGAAGCTTGGGTTGGGAACACGAATGGCAAGTTTTCCTCTGCTCGATTGTTTCTTTCTCGGTTCGCTAAACAGAACGCAGTCACTGCTGTTGTAAGTCTGCACTGCTTCCGCGCGCATGTTCAGTAATTCAAGTCTGTAGGTTTGGAGCGGTCTACCTGGACAGGAGGCTGGTATGAACACTCCCTCATCAAAGATTTGTATTTGACAGACTACTACAGGGAACGGTCTTGTGGATGTCCTCTATGGAGCTTACAACCCAAGGTTCGGGACTTGGATCCTCACCACGTTCTTTGCTTATCATCCAACTCAGTGGCCGTCTTCCTTACACAATCGGAAAGAGCATCAGCGACTATTCCGCACAAGTCACCATGAATCAGGCTGGATCGATTACGCCTATACAATATACCGAGGGAATCTTTATTGACTATCGCCACTTCGACCAGGTTAGATCGGAAAGCTCAATCTTATATTGTTTTGTAACTGAAATCCTGTTAACAGGCCAATATCGCGCCCCGATTCGAATTCGGCTTTGGTCTATCATACACGACATTTACTTATTTCGGACTGACGATTTCCGGTTCGACCGCGGGTGGGACAAGGCAGTCTGGTGCCGGGTCTTCCTTAGATCCTTGGTAAGAAAATAGGACTTGTTGGTGAGCTTTCTCACACCTCAGGCTACAGGTTACACGACCCCGTTGTCACCGTGTCTTTCACCGTCCACAACAACGGCACATTGGCCGGTAACGAGGTACAGTCATTCATAAAACAGGTTCTGCATCGTGTCATTCGTCTTCGACTCTTAGGTTCCTCAACTATATCTAACATTCCCATCCTCTGCAAGTTCTGCGCCCAAGAACCTCAAAGGCTTCGATAGCGTCTTTGTTGGTGCCGGCCAAAGCGCTAGCGTGAGCATGACCTTGTCGAGGTTCGACTTTTCGACTTGGAATGTCGCAAACCAACGTCTGTTTTCCCGTTTTGATTTTTGAGGATTTATCTTACAAGCTACTCAATTATAGGATGGGACGTGGTGACGGGCACCACCACCATCTCCATTGGTGCCAGCAGTCGCGATATTCGATTAACAGGCACTATCGCCAACTGACATAGGAGAATCTGCAAGAAAGTGTTGTTTGACTGTATGGATTTGTTGCTACTCATCAAATCTCTTTCGCTTCATATACAAGCTTTGAAAAATCATCGTCTCAACTGAAAACTAACCAAAAGTTGAACATGCCGGCACAGCCCGAGATCCGATCGCCACCAGATTTGATTTGATTTGATTTGATTTGATGTTCTACTGTTATCGTATCTGGCCCGTGGGCTACGCGATAGTACACTACGGTTGTATCTAAGGAATCATAAGCTACGTGTAAGTAAGGATCCGTATTTTATCGTAAATGGAGGGATAAACTAAGTAGAGAAACATACAGGGAAATCTTGTGGGGGCGGGGGGCAGGATTTGGGTTGGTTGATGCGATAGGGAGGAAAAGGATCGCCATGCTGGTGCTTGTCTGCAGAGGAGAGGGAGACAGAAAGAAAGATTATGGCCGGAGTCAGCGGTAAGCTAGTAAAATATTATGCGAGAGATGCAACTTCATGAAAAACGACGCGTAGGCATATGCCGATGATCCACTGAGAGGTGCCAATGATCCGGTGAGTTGTATCAAGTACAGTAGGGTATATAAATCGCGATAACCGACAGAGGTGGAGAACACAACTTGAAGAAAAACATATCCATCTAAACAGGCCAGGCCCCGAGCGGTCGCCACGGCCCGTGCGAACCCTCGCCAACATCGCGGGCGATCTCGTGCCCGAACCAATCCCGGCCAGACTCACGGTTCTGCACTATCTTCGTGGGTCCTCGAGGCTTCAGTTTGTGGCAGTGGCTAGATGATATCAGCCGTTAACGTTGGCTCCTGGATCAAGGGTTGGATCATGATGGCTACTCACTGCGGTGGAGGTGGGTGGTGGTAACCGTCCGGTCTGAATAGGGACGATTGGGATGCAGTTGGGGTTGCCCATTCATCAGGATTAAGGCTACATCACCGGTCCAGTGAGGCTGAGAACAAGTTGGATGATGGAAGTTACCTACCGTCCACCTTCACTTTTGCTAGGAAAGATGAGCGGCCAATCGAAAAGGCGTAGATTGGTTTGCTCACATAAGATAGGGTGTCGCGTTCCAAGTGCCTGCGTTATCGTACCCAATATTCAGCTGAGGAACATCCTGAAATTTCCTGTGAAAATGAGAGTGACGTGAGTTCTATTGCTTATAACTTGGATTAAAAAAAGTGACCGTTGGTAATGACGTCGGTGATACTCATGGCTAGTTGGTATTGCAGTCAGTTCCGTGCAGAAGCAAAACCGGAAGACACACCTGTTATATACCTGTGCTTCAATGATTCGTTCTCACACATGAATTGGAGACTTACCTCTCGAAATCCGAGAACCTTCGAGTGTCGTGAACTTGTGGGAAGGTGTTCCACATAGAAACTCGCTGAGGGTACGGCGGTGAAGCTATCGAGGACCGACGGTGTCTGGTTTGCAGCCCGTTAGAACCGAGAGAGAGAGAGAAAAGCGGCTGTGTTCGGCTTCAATTTACCTGGCGGGAAAGGGCGGCGGCGGCGGCGGGGCTGAACCGTTTCCGCGTCTGTACTAGCAGTGCAACTCATAGACAATTATTCGGGTCCAACCACTTACGCATTCGGTTGTTTTTCCTCTTTCAGCGCCTTGGACTTTGCCTGGGAAGGGAGAAACGTTCAGAATGGAGGGTCAGAAGAGCAGAAGATACTCACTTCATATTCCATCCAGAGTTCGTCAAGATACTCTCTCAGTGGCCCTTGTGCTTTTCCAAATATAAATCTAGCAACATTCTTCAAGGAAAGTCGATCGGGAGTGCGGTAGTTCTTCAGCTGATCCAGCGCACTGCGACGGCAGAGTCAGTGACGGCGTGAACAAGTCTGCGCAGAAATCACGCACCTTCTCAGTGCTGCCATGACATTCTTTTGAAGTTCGGGATTGGGTTCGGTGTAGAGGTGCTGAATAAGGCCATTTATGTAATTTTCAAAGCTTTTTTTCTCCACCGATGTGAGTTCCTTGATGGGAAGGTGAACGACAGAGCATATGGTGGACAAATTCACCGTACATAGATTCTTGCGGAGGATTGCATCGTGGTCAGAGAAAGGTGGTTAGATGCGCCCACAAAGCCGATGCGCTTATTTAACCAACGTCAGGCTGGTTACCTGGGTAGGCGCCGAGAGGCAGTACGGTACAAGACAATTGCAATAAACAATGAACTTGAAGCTCTCATCAGTTTGCGTAGGAACATGAGGATTCTTGTGTTGTTACGAGTTTGCTTCGAACACGACTCGAAGGTGCCAGAATACTGCATCAAACTTCTTTTGCACACCGGCCTCCCAGAAAATACCGGTCAGAAGCCCACAACTCAAGAGCCACCACGACGCCCACAATGCCGCTAGATACTACCTCTGAGGAGTCAGTACCCCGCCCTTGGTACGAAAATGAAAAGAAGTGGGTTGAGCTTCAACCATTCTTGCTCTCAGTCGGGTATCAACTCCGACCACGATATCATCCTGATTGGTCTCCCTCATGGATGGTACCCGGCGCTGAGGTCACTCACCCGGAGGATCATCTACCTTGTTTTGTAGGTTTTCGTCTGGTTCGACTCGGAGGTGCAATTGATTCTCATTCCCGATAGAAACAGGATGTTCTCGATGCCGTCCGCATTCACGATGGTCGCAAGGTCGTCTTGAAAAGAGTCCCTACAGATTCGGACGAGATTAAGATCATTCAGTATCTTTTGGGTATCGAGGATCCTCGGAATCACACAATTCCACTGCTAGATATCGTACCGGTGCCGCCTGATAACGAGTTTTCACTGATGGTGATGCCTTACACGCGACGGTTCAACCATCCATCTTTTCATTGCCGCGCTGAGTTTGTGGAGGCCATGCAAAAACTACTAGAGGTAAGTCATCAACTCAATAATGTCTACGACTGTGTTCCAACGCATTCAGGGTCTTCAATTTATGCACGACAATCATGTGGTTCATTAGTAAGTTGTATCCCTTTCATTTGGCGATTGTCGACGATGTTCCAGCGACATTGCCCCTCAAAATCTCATGATGGAGGAATCCCGTGTCGTACCGGCTGGATCGCACTTCTTCACTCAAAGGTCACACACAGGGTTTCCCGGAATATTTTCCTGGAACCACCGGTGCACGGTGGGGCCCGTCAAATATTACTACATTGATTTTGGGTTGTCGATGTACTTTCCCGAAGGCAAGGATTCCGCCTTGACTACCGGCACCCTCCGTACTTTCAAGACCATTCCGGAACTATCGTTAACAGTGCCCTACAATCCCTTCAAAGTCGATGTATTCCAATTGGGCTTGACGATGCACAAATTAATCGACGTATGTTTTCAATCAATGCCTTGATTCCCGCTGAGTGGCAGTTTCAACACCAGACCTATCCCGCTCTGAAAACTTTCCGACCAGTCGCGGATCGTATGACAAGCAGCAACCCGAGCGACCGTCCAGAGCCTCAAGAGTCTTTGAAAGAATTCGACAAGATTGTGGAAAATATGGGACCGGAGAAGCTGAAAGCGCCGACTTGGGAGAAGAAAGGCACGATCAGCTATTTAGCTCAATCAGCGATGAATTTAATTCGGAAGGACTATCCTCCGTCCCAGAGATACGAGAGTATGGGCTATTAATGTACTTGTAGTCGTCTGCGTCCTTCTCAGTATTGTGGGTTTGGGAACAGTCACATTTTTCATTCGCTCACTAAGGAAACCCACTATTGTTTTGCTTGTCGCCTTCGGCCACAAGTACAATGCGTTTCCTTTGTTTCAGAGAAGGTATTGTTTCCCAATTATCAACGAATTGCTGCAACCCGCATTCGTTTACCACGGTTGCGCCACACAGAAGTTGAACATGCCGGCCGGCTCAGGAAATGAACATGCCGGAAACTAGGCGAGATCACTGGCAGCGGCCCGCGGGTGATGTTGCCGTAGGCGCCGGATCGAAGAATGCTGTGTCGTGCTTGTGTCATGCTTGTGTCATGCTCCCTCTTTCGTCTCGACGACATCCATCACCCAGGTGATGTCCGTGTACTTATTGACTGACTCCCCCCGCCTGGGCAGCCGCCTGGCCGCCATAAAACTCAGTCCGTAATTCTTATTCAGCGAAGCACTATACTTTCCTTGCCACGACGGCTCACACTACTTTAGTTGCTCCTTCCCCGGTCCTGGACTCCTGGGCCCTACTTGCCTCTAGCTTGCCTTATACCGACGATTCCCGTGAAGACTGACGTGAAGAAACTCCTTCAACCTCTCTTCTAAACCAACTTCTCACCGCTCGATCTCTGAATTCCTCAGGATGAACATTTTGGATATCCCGGACGAGTTGCTCCTCAAAATCTTTGAAGAGGTCTTGCCCAGTCCAATCGGTGCGCCCGGAGACTTCTGCTACACAGCTTTGCGGGACCAGAGTCGCGAAAGTGGTCACGTTGCGGTTGTTCAGAGTCTGCGCTTGACCTGCGCCCGCTTCTGCGAAGTCAGCTCAGAGCTGCTCATCATTCATCTGGACCTCGGTATCTCGCCGGATAGCCTCAGCAAATTGGAAAGCGTCGCTTCCCATCCCACCATTCGTAACGGTGTGCGGAGCGTACGACTCTCCATCGACCGTTTGGATCCGATATATGCCAACGACTTGTCTGCGTTCGCAAAGGTGGTGCGATACAATGCTACGATGCATCTCAGTTGGCTCTTGCACGGCGCCGATGCGGAGGAGCTATGGCAGGATAGACAGTTCTGGGTGAGAGCTGCGGATCGCTTGTTCCCACAGGAGGAAGATCAAGGGGAGACGAAATCGGACGAAATAGAAAAGAAGACCCTCCGGTATTGCGGGCTGCTTCGGACAGCGCACCAGTATCTTCGCCGGGCATTCGATGCACAGGTATCGTTGCTTCTCTCGGAGTCGTTTGCCGCTCGCGTTGCTACCGTCATAGCCGCGATGCCGCACGCCCGACGGTTCGAACTTTGCAGCGAAAGCAACCGGCCGCGGGTTCTTCGCCTCGAGGGGTGGTATAAGCCGGATGAGTTCCACGCGACTTCCCACTACCAATCTGTGCTTCGCTCCACCCAACGTTCCTTATCTATAGGCTGGTCAGATCCATCTTGCACAGGTCTCCCATCACCCAGCACTGCTCTCTCCGCATTCCCCACCCTCACATTGCCTATCACCCTGTTGTCCGCCCTCTCGAGAGTGCCGGCGTCTCCCTCGCTGCGCTCTCTCTCAGGTTGAGCTGCCCGGTCAGCGTGGAAATTCCGCCGCCGACCATTGCGCAAGACAAACAGCTGCGTTCGCTGGTTTCTAACTTGCAGATCCTGGAGGTGAATTGCTTGCCGCCGGTCAACATAAACTTCGGGACGGGAATGCAAATTCCAAATCCACCGCCGAGGATGGATACCTGGGCGACGCTGTTCTCGCTTCTCGAGCCGCTTGTGGATACGGAGAGCTTGCGCTCCCTCGAAGTGAACGAGTACATCAGTGGCAGTCTGTGGACAATAAGCCTTGGTGACTTGATCCCGATTCGAGGCTGGGAATACTTGTCTCGAATCAAATGCAGCGGTGTACCGATTCACCCATACGAGCTGGAGGAGATTCTTAGCGGGATACCTGAAGGGCGTCAGATTACAATTGATATGAGCTGTGTCGAGCTGTTGAGTGGGACGTGGGATGAATTACTGGATTTGTTGCGCTGGTATGGCGGGGAAGGAGTACAAGCGGTACCATCCCCGAATTACGACCTGAAAATGGATATCAGCAACACCAAGTCGTTGTAGCTTGGGCTTTCACTCGGAATATACGTACGCTTTGTGTTTCCAAGTACGTATGTCTTTCAGGATTTATTGCGCGTTATTTCACGTTCTACCTATATTTTGTCGCAAGTTGAAGGCGGTCTGATTCCGTCTGAACCAAGATCGTTTCGAGTCTGCAGTAACCGATCAATCATTCATCATGATATAGCCTCTTGCCAAGTTTCACCTTGGCCTCGCCTACCGGAGAGAATCCGTCTCTTCGCCATAATTAAGATATTCAACCTTCAACATGCCGCTTCGGCAATCGATCAAATTCGGCCCGACGCCTTTCACAAAAGACGATGACAAACAAACATCACGTCTTATTCTCCACCGCGACGCCGCTTGGCCCTTGGATGAGCAGCTACTTCTCCAACCACTCCAGCAACTCCCGCTTCCTCTCCATCTCGAACTCCAACATCACCGTCGCCGCTGCCGCTGCCGCCCCTCCGCCATCGTCGACCGCGACGACAACGACGGCTCCGAGTCCTCCGAAATCAAGCGCTAGCCAATCAGCTGGCCGCGCCCGCTCCACATCCAAGCATTTTTCCACGAGCGTCGACGCGCATAGCGAAGCGAGAAAGGTGGTCGACGAGGAGGCGGATGTTGCGTTGGCTAGTGTCCATCCGTTGAGGAATACGTGCGTCGTTTCCGGTCTTTCTGTTCCATCTATTTCTTTTCTTTTCTAATCTTTACGCGGATTTATATATATGTTCGATGCAGCTGGGTGTTCTGGTTCCAACAACGCACACCGGGGAACAAACTCATCAGCTACGAAGAAGGCATCAAACGCGTCGCGTCTTTCAGTAGCGTGCGTTCACCACATCTCTTTCTTTTCATTAATGATAATATTATTCACTCACGCACCGCAGGTCGAATCCTTCTGGTCCCTCCACACCCCACCTCACCCCACCCTCGCACCTCCTCCCCACGACCGACTACCTCCTCTTCCACTCCGGCGTCGCCCGTCCCGTGTGGGAAGACCCGCTCAACATCACCGGCGGGGAAGTACATCGTGCGGCTGCGCAAGGGCGTTGCGGATCGGATCTGGGAGGCGTTGGTGTGTGCCGTGGTCGGGGATATGTTTGCTGCGTGTCGGGATGGTGAAGGCAGGCCGCGAGGGAGAGTTGGGAGGATGAGGATGCGGAGGACGGGGCGGATGCGGATGCTGAGGGAGAGGGGGAGGAGATGCCGGAGATATGCGGGTGCACGATTAGCGTGAGGCAGAGCGAGGATATTATTTCGTTGTGGAATCGGGTGGAGCACGATGCGCGGGTGAAGGAGCGGATAAAGTGAGCGCCTTGATTTGATTTTTTTTAACATGAAGCGCTGATTATGGTTCGACAGAGAAACCCTACGGCAAGTTCTCAACCTGCCGACGTCTACGATTATGGAGTACAAGTCCAACAGTGGTAGGTTCTCTTCCTCTAGCTCTCGTTTTCTTGGTTCTGTATTCTTATCCTCCTTCCTTTTTCTTCACTGTTTCGTTCCCGGTTTCATCTTCATGCTTGTTCTCTAATTTTTCGCGTTTACTTTCGCTTTCGTTCGACTTTCCCTTTCGTCCCTTGCTCTGCTCCGTTCTTTTTAGTTTCAGTTTTTCATGCCTGGTCTCCTAATTTTTTTTTTTTCGCTTTTGCTTCCCTTCGTCATTTCCTCGTGGTCCCTCACTGGCTCCCTCTTTTCGTTTTCATCTTGAACCCTCGGGCTCTACATTTCGCTTTCGTTTACGTTTACCTTTTGTCCTTCGTTCGCTCCAATTTCCTCTTATCCTTCGTTTGCTCCGGCCATGCACACTCACATTTCGTTCGCCCTGCAGACTCCATGCAAGACAACAGCAGCTTCCGGAACTCGGCGGTTGATCATACGCCTGGTGGTGCTGCGTAGTAGGGCAGGGTTGAAGATTTGGAAGCGGTGGGTAATGCGTGGCTCGGGTGGGATGGACACGAAGTGATACTGGGCTGTTTCTTGATTGTATGAGATGAGATGGATGTATCGTATTTACTGACCTGACTTGTGGTTCGGTTTCGTTGTATCTTATTTCGTATTCTTGCTTCGTTCGTGCTTCTGGATGAGTGAATTGGCGAGGGATACACATACCTTACACCCCATGGGCAGCAGCTGATGTCGATGGTCTCGTCATGCCTAGAACGACGAGGGCTTCCATCGCGAGGGAGAGTGGCTCCTGACGACAATAGAACGTCGTGTTGAGAGCCTACCTACTCCTTTCTCAAAGTATTTCAGTCTATGCCATCAAGGTTGATCGTAGAAAATCGAGGAACAGTTGAAAATTTAGGTGGTTGGTTTTAAAATCGCAATTCCCGGATTGAATTCCTGTAACAACAATTGAGGTCGGATTCCGCTGGTGCAGAATGATCTCGGAGCTCGGCCGGCAAATTGGAATCACTCTTGAAGTTGAGTCTTGGCTCTCAAAGCAGGCGGCCCGTGCGACGGCTAGAGTCCGTCAATATTCAGCCCGGCAATACGATCTCATCAGTCCAGTGCCGAAGGAAGGCAGTCGGCTGGAGACCCGTTCCTTGAAGCCAGGCGAAAACCGGGGAAGAGCTGGAGCTTTTTCGCAGTGCCGATCCTCAAGGAACTTTGAAGAACATGTACAGAAATCGAACAGAATTTGGTGATCCCAAAATGGGAAACAGACAGAAAAAATGATTCTTTACAGTCAGATTACTGTACAGCCTGAGAAGATAGCACAAGACGGAATGCATAATGTGGTTTGGGCGGGGAAAAAGTGAATCAAACGCGCTTTTGAAGTCACTTGTCGCCGTCATTTCCCTCAATAGTACTCCCACAGGCCAGCGGGATCCCGTCTGTCGCGGCGCATGCGTTGATTGTAGCTGTCGACGCTATACTCGTAGAAGTCTGCCACGGTCCTGTCAGTGGTAAAGCTCTCAGTCACGGTGAACTGAGTATTATGTGCCGCAGCGCGTACTGTTGTGGCCCGGGGTATGGAGCAAAGCCTTGCATATACGGAGCTGGGCTAATGATATTGTGTGAGTGATTCGCTTTCAGAGTAGAGCGTCGACGAAGTACCTGTGCCCAGCGCTGGCCGCCGTGTAGGAATATCCACTGGATCCAGAACCATGGGCAGAATGGCCGAACCCGACGCTGCTCTGTTGCACATCAGCGTTGATTCTCAAATTTGGCGAGGGAAGCGTATTACTGCTGAGGATGATACTGAGGAGCGATTTGCCCAGGTTGTCCCTGGTAGAAGGAAGGGTTGACCGGGCCCGGCTGGAAATATGGCACGGAGGTTGGCGAGAGCCTTTGTGTCCGGGCTGAGGCTCCGGATAAGTACCGGGCCTCCCAAAACGTTCAGGATAAGACCAAAAATTACCTGTACCTAGCGCTCCCGACCGAGATGCCTCCTCCGCTGGACTCGTAGCTTGAAGATATAAAGCATTAAGTACAGACACCCGACGCAGGTACCTCGATAGTTACCCTTCGTCTGGCGGTGCTTGAGTTTCCGCTCGATCCAGAATGGGTGGATGATTGATAGCCAGCATTGCTCGACGGACCTGGATGGCCTGGGTAATGACCACTGATACTAGAAAAGGTGAATTCAACAATGGAGCGCGAGATCATAACTCCGCCACATACCTCTGGCTACCGCTATCCCAGGAGATGTACTCAGAGTGCGTTAGACGAAATGGATTGGAGAGCTCACCTCACAGAGCCCCCCAAATCTGTTGAAGGACGATTGATACCCCACACGTATTCAGGCACCGAATCAAATGGCGACGCTGCATGATTGTTGAAATGATCTTGCTCCTTGCGCTCCCGGGATTGTTTCTGAAAACAAGAGGAGTCGGTCTTTTGTCTCATCGGCGGAGCGTAAACTTCTTACCTCGTACTTCTGCCACATTGCGTCGAGCTCGACTTTCACAGGTCCTCTCGCTTTTCCGATGAACGTTCGCAGCAGGTTCCTCAATGGATCTTTCCTTAGGTGCAGATATTTTTTGATATTGTCCCAAGCACTATCCACATGAAAAGAAATCAGCCTCCAGAGCAAATGATTCGAAACGCAACGACCGACCGATTGAACTGCCGAATAGCTTGAGCTTTGAGATCCTCGTCTTCCTCGTATTGCTCAAGGTGAGCTATGAGTGTGTCAATTATACTTTTTCAACTCTTTCTTTTCCTTGCTAGTGAGTTCCTGGTCGAGGGTAAATATTCAGAGGGTAAGTAACTTGGATGCACATTGAAAGTTGAAGCTTGCCTTTGTCTGAGGGTTAAATTCAGCATCGCCTGGGGGCAAGGAGGAAGTTGAACATCCTAGAGAGGGAGTGAAGGGGGGAGTGGCAATTGCGCCCACAATGATTCCTCTCTTATGAACCCTCATCTAAGCGCCCACTGCGCCAATTAGAACCAGATCGCGACCGAACGAGCAGCAAGCGAAGGAGTCATGTCTTGGATTGGACCCACGGCACCCAGGCTCCCAGTTCGTACACTTTGGGTTTTCTGCTGCCTGTAGGCATTCGCGGCGCACTGAGGTGCTTCGGCAAGAGCCCGGGAACACGAGATTCGTGTCAACTGTCTCTCACGCTCGATCGGTGCATTCCACGACAAACCCACTCACAAGCCGCCACATGCTCGAACGCCACAAAGCTCTTGGGCACGGTAGCGATGGATCTCTCCGACCGCCCTTGGTACGACAATGAGAAGAAATGGGTCGAGATGCAACCCTTTCTTCTCTCCGCCGGCTACAAACTCCGACCACGATACGACCCGAATTGGTTTCCTTCATGGAAGGTCCCAGGCGCAGAACGAACATGGCAAGACGATCATCTACCCAGTTTTGTAAGTCGTCCTTCGATGGAGAAAATGGCCCATCCTTTCAAACGTCTCGTTTCTAGAAAGATAACGCGCTCGATGCAGTTCGTATCCGCGACGATGTCAAGGTAGTTTTGAAAAGAGTGGAGACAAATTCAATGGAGCTTTGGATCATCAAACATCTTTTGCGGATTCAGGATCCGAGGAACCGCACCATTCCTTTATTCGATGTTATCTCGGTGCCTCCCGATGGACGCTATTCGCTTCTAGTTATGCCTTACACCCGTCGTTTCGATCATCCAGCATTTCACTGTCGCGCTGAGTTTCTTGAAGCCATGCGACAGTTTCTAGAAGTCAGGCATCGCTTCCTCAAATACTGTATCCTTCTGATCAGAATCTCGCAGGGACTTCAATTCATGCACGACAATAACATATGTCATTTGTGCGTGCTACCGCTCCTGAAGTTCACTCCCAATCCTGAGCTGATGACTCTTATCGCTCAGTGATATCGCCCCTCAGAATCTCATGATGGACGAATCCCGAGTCGTACCGCCGGCTCGCACTTCTATTCTCAGGATACGCACATTGGCGTGCCTGGGATCTTTACTTGGAACCACCGTTGCTCTGTCGCGCCCGTGAACTATTATTACATCGATTTTGGGCTGTCGAAGTACTATCCTCAAGGAAGACACACTGCTTTGAACACCGGCACTCTGCGAACATTCAAGACGATTCCGGAATTATCCCTTACTGTTCCATACAACCCTTTCAAGGTTGATATATTCCAGTTGGGGTTGACGATGCATAAATTAATCGACGTGAGTCTCTTCCTCGACGCTCGGACTCTATCTATTTCTAACCGATATCTCAAAGACATATCCAGCACTCAAACCGTTTCGCTCCGTAGCCGATCGAATGACGAGTACCGATCCTAATGATCGACCGGAGCCTTCTGAGTCTCTAGAGGAATTGAACAGCATCGTGGAGCAGATACCCCAGCAGAAGTTGCGGGCGCCCATCATCGAGAAGGCGGGCACGGTGAGCTATCTAGCTCGCTCAGCGATGAGCATGGTACGAAAGGACTATCCACCTGCCCGCAAGTACGAAGATATGGGCTATTGATGCTTTCAGTACTGTGTTCCTTCGTAGGTACCTTCGATGGAATAATCACAATACGTTTGAATGTGACACTGAATACAAGCTAAAAACATTTTTAAAAGGTCAAAGCGCCCAGAGCACGATACTCATTTTGCCACGACGCCTCGTGCATTACTTGGCCAGGCTTTCTCGTCACGAAGACTGCGTGCAGACATGACGAATGGAAACAACAAGGCTGTTAAATTAGTCTATTGAGCGTGCAATCCCTCATCGAATTCGAAATCAATGACTCGGATTTGACTCGGATGGGAACGCGGAAATAGGCGGGATGGCTTTCAAAACGGTCATCATCATGGAAAACTAACACCCTTATTCGCTGAGGCGTTGCGTTGTGGGTCCTTCTGACTTGGATGATTAAAACTTACCCAACACATTACAACCGTACTAGTACTATCTACTCAGCCTGACGTTCAGGTTCAACAATTTTCGAAACAGGGTATAAAAAAACAAGAACAATTTCTAATCACGCAGAAGACGCCTCGTAAATACTCTAGAGATGCATCGCGTTCCTGTATCAATCGGTGGCGTCGCCGCGAGCCTGAGACGAATCGAGAAAACAAGGCTGTTCCGGTTCGACCATCAACACGACGGAGATCGGGGCATTTTAGCGTGAGTTATGCGATTGAAAATTCGTGACTCATATGAGAATCCTGAAGAAGTGTGGGGCGCATTCGGAGGATCGTGGAAAACTGAAAGCCGTTGTACCCTCGCCCCTGCATCCATTTGAAGCGAGTCCCACCTAGCACCCATTCTAGACATGGGAATATCAGCTTGTCAAAATCTACAAGGTCTCGACCAACTTCTGGGGAAGAAATTCAGCTGTTGGGCTCGACGCACGCACGAAAGGAACAACACACCGACCAGAACCGCGTGGAACCCGCTTCCGCCCCGCTAATGGTACTAAACTAGATTGAAGTGAGATGATACGGAAAATTTACCGGACACCAATTGAAAATTTTTACCGAATTTCCGAGCCGTGCCACCGATTTTGAGAAAAAATGGGAAGGAGGGGGACCGTAATATATGATCTTCTCTTCCAATCCCACGGAACACACCGGAAGGGAAGCCAAGATCTCGTTGAGCTCGACCAGCCGAGGCTGGTTGGATGATGACACGTATCCCATGCAGATCACTAGCGTCTGGAGGTGCTGTGACGGTGCAAGACTCCTCAAAGTAGAGAAGATGATTGCAGGCAGATCGGACGGGATCTCAAGACGGAGAAAGCGCAGGTTTGGAAAATCCGAGAGGTTGAGTGAGCTGGTGAGGGTGTCCTGTGTGTGTGGAGCGAGCGAGTAAGTTCAAGAGTTGGTGCAGGGTCTAGATATTATCGCGTACATGAATCAAGATATCGAGAACCTCGATCGCATTCAAATCGCATTTTCTGGCGCCGGATCCCATTCAAGCATAATATCCCAGTCATATTGCAGTCTGAGCGCCCGCAATTGTGCCATGTCGAACGCATATAGCAAGGCCGCTATACGCAGCACCCTATTATCTTCGGGTTGACGCAGTCCAAAAGGCACCCAGAACAGCAGATTGAGCGCAACAACGGGTAGACGAGATTCAGGGCTTTGCGGAGGATTGGTTCGAAATGCTAGCAATTGGTTCGGTGTGAATGGGACCGCAATCTCCAGATGATGCATCGCAGTCCATCGCCGACGCTGCTGCAGCATCTCCATGCAATCCACGATAGAGCACGAGAAATATAGATCCAGATGGTGTAGCGAATTGCGACCCAAAAGAAGCTGCAACGACTTCCGTAGCGCTTTATCCGGCTTCCGAACATCCACCTTCACGCTCTTCAACAGCGTAAAAGCCAGCCCGCATATCTGTATCAGCTCAACGTTCTGCACATGAAGGCGGTTGGGCTCTAGAAACAGATGTCGAACGAGGGGAAGTAGATGTGGCCAGGAGACCATGGTGTTGTACCATTTACGCCATTGCTGGCCGAAGATTTTGTCGATATGTCGGTTGGGTCCCAGATGTTTGTGGGGTGCGTAGAGCAGGGTTGACTGGGAAGGATGGAGCCAAGGATGAGCGACGAGGGCGCATGCAATGAGATCGCTTGTATTATCTGCGAGGAAGCCGATAGTTCGATCTAGTAGTTCCTGCACTTTCAGGGGACTCGGTAGGTCCATGGTGAGTCCGCTCGTTGCGTCCCCGTGGTAGGAGCGAGGAAGTGGATTGAGGCGCAGCGCCGTGCGCGGGATTTCAGTTTACCGGGCCCGGGCCGACGATCCGAGACTTGAGCTTTTGTCTATCATTAGAGCACTCACGCAAACGCTGGAAATCCCATGCAAAGAGTCTCCTGAGTGCAGATGCAGATCGAAAACGCGGGTAGAGAGATGTGGCGGAGATATGAGAGCAGTGTCATAGGTCAGCCCACTCTAAGTACTTATTCTGAATCGGCCGCCGGCCCGCTGAGCATGACATCCTGTCGCAAGAAGAAGATTGAATGGTTGTAGGGTGCGTAGAAGTGACAATCCAATTGAGAGGGATTTGACTAGAAACCAGGAGTGAGAGCACACGAACAAAGGGCGCATAGTTAGGGTCTGCCAGGGGAGGGATAAAATGTGCGCCGAAGAGACAGGATTACGACTCGAACAACATTGCGAAGTCCCGAGAACAAGTGGCGAAAGCATGCAAGCGTAAAGAAGGTCTTGGGTGGGATTGGCAAGAAAAGGGAACTTTTTAATCCGCATGTCCAGAGCATTCTGTGACTGTCGTTGCATACATGATGGCGGCAGGAGAAAAGCAGTGATTTGAAGCGCCGCTTGGAACGAAGCGGAGTCTCAATTCCGGTGAGCCGGGCCGACGCTCTGGCCCGAGTTCCTGGAGCCGGTTTCCTAAGTTGGATAGAACCAGAAAGGCCCTGTCTGAGAACCAGGACGAGAGCAAGTCTCATCGACTAAATAACCTCGAAATTTGTGTAAATGCAGAAAGAAGTCAATCTGAATTTTGAAATAGATAAGTAGAAGAAAATTGTTAGAACAGCGTACGAGAAGCAGAGACACATAGAAGAGTACATAAATTCCAACTGTAGCCCGAGCTACGACGACTCCAAGTTGCTAATATCCATTTTCGGCTTGTCGTTCGATGTTGGGACCGCTTGTAATTCTTTCCCCCCAAACCGGCGCAACAGATCTACCACCTCATCCCACGTTCCGCTCAACAGCTGGACATGGCGCATATCGATAACCATGCGACGCCCTCGAGGTATCGCGCTAAGAATCTTCTCCAGCTCATATTGATGAATTGGCACACCGCTGCATATAATCCGAGACAAGCGTTCCCAGCGTCGAATCGGGATCAAATCACCAAGGCTTAGCGCCTGCAGACTATCCCTGTGATGCCCATTCACCTCGAGGGAGCGTAGGCTCTCGGTGTTCACAAGCGGCTGAAGAAGCGGGAAAAGCTTTGCCCAAGTATCCATCCTCGGCGGTGGGTTGGGAAGCATTCCCGTCCTGAAGTTTACAGGTGCTGAGCACTTGACCTCCAAGACCTTCAGGTTGGAAACCAGCGAGCGCAGTTCGTTCTCTTGTGTGGGGGTCGGTGGTGGAATCTCCACGCTGCCCGGACAGCTTAAGCTGAGAGAGAGCGCAGCGAGGGAAGCGCCGGCGGTATGGAGGGCAGAGAATAAAGCGGCCGGGAATGTGAGGGTGGGAGAGACGGAAGGAGCAGTGGTGGGGGAGGGGGGACCTTTGGACGATGTATCCGACCAACCCAACAACAAGGAACGTTCCATGGAGCGGAGCACAGATTGGTAGGGGGAACTTCCGTAGAATTCCTCCTGATTATACCACTCCTCGAGGCGTAGAATGCGGGTTCGGTTGCTTGCGCTGCGAAGCTCGAACCGTCGGGCGTGCGGCATCGCGGCGATGGCAGTAGCAACGCGAGCGGCAAACGAATCCGAGAGAAGCAACGATACCTGTGCATCAAATGCCCGGCGAAGATGCTGGTGCGCTGTCCGAAGCAGCTCGCAATACCGGAGGATCTTCTTTTCCATTTCCTCCGATTTCGATTCCCTTGTATCGGCGTACTCTGGTGGGAACAAGCGATCCGCAGCTCTCACCCAGAACTGTCTATCCTGCCATAGCTCCTCCGCATCGGCGCTGTTCAAGACCCATTTGAGGTGCATCACGGCTGTGTATCGCACCAGCTTTGCGAACGCAGATAAGTCGTTGGCGTAGCTGGGATCCAGACGGTCGATGCAGAGCCGTACGCTCCGCACGCCGTTACGAATGGTGGGATGCGATGCGATGCGCTCCAGTCTGCTGAGGCTATCCGGCGAGATATCCAGATCGAGATGAATGATGAGCAGCTCTGAGCTGACTTCGCAGAAGCGGGCGCAGGTCAAGCGCAGAGTCTGGACAGCCTGAACATGACCATCTTCGCGACTCTGCTCACGCAAAGCTGTGTAGTCGAAGTCCTCAGGTGCACCGACTGGGTTGGGTAAGACCTCCGCAAAGATTCGGAAGAGCAGCTCGTTCGGAAAGTCTAAGATCTTCATGCCGCGGAGTGCTGGTCGAGAGATGAAGAAATTGGTATGAAGCTACGGTAATCGTGGAGAGTTCGAGCGAGCTTCTCCAGGTTCACGGCTTTGGCGGGAGATAGAAATGAGGTACGTAGAGTGGAGAATCACTAGTAGTGTAAGCCACTGATTCGGGAGGAAGCTGTGTTTTATAAGGCGCGGGGCGTGTGCGGAAGGTCGTCGTCGTCAAGAAGAAAGAGGCAGCATGCTCCGCAATTCACGGATCACACGTATCCGTCGCCGTCATTGTCAATCCAAGACATGTTCGGCGGTGTTTGTTCAACTTCCAACGAATGATAACCGCAAGGCTGTTTAGAGAAGGCCGCTAATTGTAGTAAGAATGCCCAGATTGAGTTTTCTTCTTGGATGAAGTTGTCAACATTGTCATTCGAAGAGAATTTGCTTGAAGTGCGACTCAATATTCTGAGAATTGCACTCTGTATATTGCCGATGAATAAATAAATAAATATTGACTGTTCAACACGATCTGTTCTATACGTGTTCATTCATTATTTACAATGTGTCAATGAGATCCTGTGATACGTTAGCTCTCGGTTTGGATTGCGACATACAATAGTTGCTCGTACTCGCCACCGTTGTGAAATTTCCGCTTCGTTGAATTCATAAGATCGGTGAACAGAACGAAACTAAGAGTGAAGTCACTAAAGCGAGCCAAAAAAATTGAACGCATGATCTTCAAACCATACCAGCTTCCGCTCAACCAGATTGGGGAACAAACGAGACGCATTCGGATCGAACAGTCCCGTTTGTTCGATCTCCACCTCCGAGACTGGAAGCGAAGCGAGAACGGAGTCCAAGGCGGGGAACAACGACTTGTCCAGCGGATAGTCACACAGGGAGATGACCAGTGTCTGAATTTTTTGAGAAGCCGCAATGCTCCTTAACGCGGATAGAGATATGTTGGGTATCCAGCGCCCGAGATCCAGGCGGAGGTATCGCAAGTTGGGGAAGTTGGAGAGGTCCAAAAATTCAGTGATACTGTCCTGAATCGGCGATGAGATAGTCAGAATAGTTGAAACAGACATAGGCGCACCTCAATGAAAATATCGAGCATCTCGATCGCATTCTTAGGCATCGATTTCCACGAAATAGTCACCCGATTGTCAGGTTCGATGCGGAATGCTTTGAGCCTTGACATATCGAAAGGTTTCAACAGGGAGGCTACATCTAGCCTGGTACGATAAACATCGGAATCTCCATGAAGGTCCAGCGCCAAAACAGCGATGCGTGACGTGCTGTCAATCGGTTGAAAAACTTGCAGATCACCCTGAAAAACGAGC
This sequence comes from Favolaschia claudopus, assembly GCA_037176885.1. Taxonomy (NCBI): domain Eukaryota; kingdom Fungi; phylum Basidiomycota; class Agaricomycetes; order Agaricales; family Mycenaceae; genus Favolaschia; species Favolaschia claudopus. The sequence goes on along the minus strand of JAWWNJ010000024.1, from coordinate 2,107,912 downwards.
TCGCAATGTCGAACTGGCGCTGAGCGATGCTGCACCAGATCCACAATATCTTGGCAACGCCTCAGCTTCAGGTGGCGAAGGGTATCAAGAGCAACGAGTGCTTTCAGCGATACAAGGGACTCTGTCTCCGACGGCAAAGTCAATTTCAGGCTCTCCAAACGCGTGAAGGGTAACCGGGCTATCAATTCGATCGTCTGGGCATCCAGTCGATTAGCTCCCAGAAAAAGTTCGCGGACAAGACATGCGAGATGAGGGGAAGAAATTAGTGCACGATACAGTTTGAGCCACCTCTTTCTGGTCTTCCCGGCAGTCGAGGAGGACGACATATCATGAATAAGTTTCCCAGGCGAACGAAAGAGGATCGTTTCAAAGTTTGTGCGGGGTATGCCCAAGAACGGGCGACAAGGGAGCACGCAAGGAGATCATGCATGTTGACTGCGAGGAAATCGATGCTGTAGTCCAGCAGCTCCTGTATGGCAAACGGATTGGGCTGTTGCATCGTGGTGGGAGGAGGCAAGTGATTTCGACCGGCGATTTAATTCTGGAAAATAGCCGACCGGACCGACATCCGCAGATCCAGAGAATGCAAAGAATCGAACGTGAAGCAGAATGAAAAATGCCGGGCATATATTCATAGCGAGAAAATTTAAAGACAGGAAACCTAACGAGAAACAGAATCCTGCGAGGATCAAAGTTCGCACTTTTCGAAAATTCAAGAAAAGCCTGCTGTGAGGAAATCCAATCCTGAGTGTGTTTGTTCCCGAGAACGACGATGGCTCACCATCAACTCGTAACAGGATTCACGTCGGTCATACCACAGACAAACAACTCCGCCTCGTTTTTCTGAAAGCCATGTTCATTCCAAACTCCGAATGTTCGGCTGAGTTTCTCCCGAGACATGAAATGGCATTCCGCGCCCACACATTCTCTCAAACTTGCTACACCTCCGCTTTCACCCCTCCAACCACGCAGCAGATCCAACACTGTGGCCCACGTTCCGATCATCAATCGCACCCGATACAGGGAGATGTGTGAGGATTGCGTTCTTGGTATGCCATCGAGAATCTTCTTCAGTTCGCTTTCGTGGAACTGCAACCCATCCAAAGAGATATGGGAGAGTCGTGGCCACGGCCGAATCGTCGTCAATGCACCAAGAGCCATCCCAGCGAGCTCATCAGCGTCGAACCTCGAATAGACTGTTTGCAGTCTTTGCACGTCGATGGAGCAAAGGGAGTCCGTATCGACCAGCGGATCAAGAAGCGGTCGCAGCATCACACGCGTACTCGTGGGGCTGTTGCCCAAGAACTGCCGAAACTCGAAAACACGGAGGTCAGAGACAAGGGCGCGCATCTGGGATGCTTGTGCAGGGCTCGGGGGTAGGGTTTGTAAGCGCCTGGGGGATGTAAAATCGAGGGTTAGGGCGGCCAGAGAGACGCCATCCGAATGAAGCGCGGTGAGTAGCTCAACGGGGAGCGTGATGGTAAGGCACGGAAGAAGGTATGATGCGTTGGGGGAGCCAGTTGTGAGTGACGATGCGATGGACTGGTTGAAGAGAGATTCCTGTGGAGTGATCCGCCAGTCTGCCTCGAGAGTATACAGCTGCTCGAGCTGAAAGATTCTCGGCTGCCTGAGCGATTCTTTGAGTTCGACACGTCGAGCACGGGGCATTGCCGCGATTGCGGCGGAAACCCGTTCCACGAACGACGGTGTAGATAGCAACCGACGCTGCATTTCAAACGCGTGGTGAAGCTGCTTGTAAGCCGCTTGAATCAAAGTCCGATACCTCCGTTGCCCGACATTGGGGTCTTGAGAAGCCAGACCGCCCGCAGCCACCTCCATCGCCTCGCTATCTTCTACAAGAGATTTGTGGTGGTCATCTTCCGGTAGCGAAGAGAGTCGGCGGGCAGAATGATCAATTACGAGTCGCGCGAACGCGAACAAGTTGTTCGCATAGTCTGGATTCAAAGTGTCTATATGGAGCGTAACGCATCGCACACCGTTACGAATCGTTGGGTGGTAAGCGACATCCTCCAACCTGGTTAGCCCTGCCCGCGAGATATCGACATCGAGATCTGTAACCAGCAGTTCGGAACACATTTCGCAAAATCGGCGGCAGGTAAGACGCAAATTCTTGAGTGTGTGCAATGCGTTGCCAGACCGGTACTGGCGACGTTTAGAGCCATAATCAGAGTCACCAGGCTCGACGATCGGCACTTCAAGAACCTCGTCACAGATACGCAGGAGCAACTCATCTGGAAGATCTAGGATGCTGAGATTCCGGAGATAAGGTCCAGGCAATTCAAGAGCAGTACTAGCTTTGAGCAGATCGATGCTCTCCACCACCTCTACCTTGTGTATGTCGGCCAGATTCCGCTGACCAGCTTCCATCCTTCTTCCAGCAGTGACGACGAAAGCCAGATGAAAGCAAGACGAGAGCAGCGAAGACGACGGTTTTGATGCCATCTGATCTTTTGCCTGTTTATTGACACCAAACAACGCTTCCAAGCCTCAAACAGTCGAAGTACGAGGTGGTATCACGACGAAGCCCGATTTATCTCTTCAACAAACAAAGTAAGTAGTCCTTGCCCCGATTGCTAGAATTCGAATCTGGAAAGTATTTCGCTCAATTACAGAACGAAGCTGTATCCACGTCTTTAAGGACCGTATCCACCCATCGACAGAGACAAACGCAGCCTCAAGTGGAGAAGTACAGCGAGACCCCACCGCAAGTTGTCAAAGCAATACATATCCGATTCGGAGAAGGATTTCGCAGATGTCGTCGCTGCAATCAATCTCCCCACCCGCCATAGCATGAAGAATACATGCGCGGAGACGCACAACTGAAAGGTTTCTCCTCGTTGAGTCGTGCCTCGCGTGTCTCGGCACCCTCCACACCGCATTTCTCGACACGCTGCATGCACAGTGCGCCAGGAGAATCGACACGCGTTAGGGGCAGAGAACATCGAGACCGACTAAGATACCAGGCGGATCTCTGCATCCCGACGTCTGCCCGCATCCACCCCACCTTGCGGCGTGCCATCTGTGTTCCGCCATCGGCGCCCGCCATTGACACTCTTCCTCCTCCCCACATCGCGGTGGCATCTCTCCCCGCGAAACAGAGTATTCGTGGACCATGCCCGCATGTTACACCGTACCTCGCGACTCTGCGGAAACGTCTACCGCCTCTCTCCAAGACATTCGCGTAGCGGTCGAGGCAATCCGAAGACGTTTTCATCGGCGTACTCCGTCCGACCTTCGACCGTCTCCGCTCGCTGGGAACAACGCTCTACAGAGCCAGACAGCCTCCTTGTCCTCTAGGCAACAAAACGGGCGAGGTCCGTTTATTCCTGTATCGTCCCACCATAGATCGATGCCAGATGAGGCCTCGCCAAGGGAGGGCTCAGCGAAGCCACGCCTTTCCCCCGCACCACTCCGCGACTCTCCCGAATCCGTCTCGAACGTTCGGAGGCTCTGTCTCGTCTCACAGAGAGCAACGCGAAGTACCGTACGACCTCCACCAGCACCTCGCCCTTCGGAGCGGTCCCTTGTCTCGGGATACCTCGGGGCATACGCACGACACGGCAACCGGACCCATACTCTACCCCTACCCACCAGGGGAGAGTAGGATCGCCTCGTTGTCGGCGAAGCTATCCAGCGCAGCCGGCAGCATGACATGCATTCAAGGCCTCAGCCTCAAAACGCCGACTCCTCGCCCGCTCTTCCCGCTCACCAAAAGGAAAAGAAAAGAAAAGGAGGTCAGGCTACCTCAAAACCCGCCCCACCCCGCACCAAGCTGTGCCGAGCTACCCCTCGTATTCCTCTCCTCATAGCAGCCGCAACCCGCGCTGGGGACCTGAATCATCCTTCCCCGTTCTCGTGTCCTCCTCGTCGACCCGTAAACCGCGAACATACTTCACGTACTCGCCGCCTCCGCAGCTAACGCGCGCATCTCCCGCGCTGGGTGCAATACCCTCGCCAAAGCCTGATCTTCGACGTCATGACAGCACCAGCTCCTTCTCCGTCGAAGCCACCGCCCACAAGATTCGCCGCCGCACGAACCCGTATTTCGATCTGGAGCCAGGAGGTATCAAGAGTCAATTCCAGATTCCAATTCCAATCATGTATGCACGAGACTCACCCGACATAGATTCGCTGGCTGAAGTCACTCCCCAGCATCTCCCAAGACTAACACCACGCTCCGTTCCCGTTCGCGTACCTTGCACATCCCACTCCCACTTCCCGCACCGGGCCACGCCGTCAATCCAGTCTTCACAGAGCCCAGACCTTCACCCTCCCCTCGTCTGGAATTGGTCGCGTGAGATCCGCGTCCCGTCCTTCTTGCTTTTGTCCGTGGATGCATCCACCCGCTACCAGCGCCTCGGCCGAGGGACGGTAGACCCAGCACTGTGCACACCATCCATCGGTGGCACTCCGCGTCATCGAACGCGCTCCCCGTCTTCGGATCGTCTCAGACTCCCCGTCTCCAATCCAATTCACACCAAGCCACTCCGCTACTCACCCGCCCCCCCAAAGACATCGAAACCCACACCCCGCATCGACGTCAATCTATTGCAATACCACAGCCGCCCTACCCCGACACCCGCTTCCTCTTTCATCCTCCCGTGTCGTGGAGCCATCAGCCATCATCGCATCTCGTCTCTCCCATCCCACGAACACCGCACTCACGAGAGCAGCAGCCCAGGGTTGACATGGAGCGTCCGAGTCGAGGTGAACGAAAATAAGATGAAACGAGACGAGACGAGACGGCGGTCGACAGGATTGAGTTGGTGCTATCTCGAGTGGGGGAGGAGGAAGTGGTGAGGGACGGGGGGATGATTGATATATTGTAAAAGATGCTGCGCCGTCGAGGAGGGGTCGTAGGTATGGGGGTATGTACGTGTATACTGCAAGGTTAGTAAATTGAGAGAAGGGTAGGATGAGCGCCATTGGAGAGGGTAATGAAAGGAGGAGAGGACACTTTAAGGGAGGGTACGGGGACGCGACGCCGAGAAAGGGGAGGGGAGAGTGAAATAGCGGCGCAGCGAGAAAGCGAAGTACGGTACGCAGTGGGTGAGAAGAAACAATATGTCACATAAGTATATGTATGGGCGGCGGGCGATGGGCCGGTGTACATGACGATGGAAGACAGAAGGGAAGCAGATTCGTTCGAATGCGGTTCGGGGGAAACCAGAGAGTACGGCGGTGGGTGTAAGTGAAGAGGAGGAGGTGAAGATGTAGGAAGTACAGAGAAGCTTGAGGTAGGAGTGACAATAAGATCCGGTGGAGATACGCCAGTCGAGTCGTATTGGCGCTGACTCGGTAGACAGCGGATAGCGCTGGAGTCGTCCACAGCGTCTTCGTACCAGTCCAAGGGTCGCAGCGGAATCGTCGTTATATTGCCAGAGTCGCGCCTGGAAGACATATCGCAGGTTAGACTGCAGCCAGGTAAAGAGTGATCCCCAGAAGCGCCAGAATATGCTCAAGGCCGGCGGGTAGCATATCCGTGAGGGCATCCACTAGTAGTACGCTCAGTTCGAGGAGGAGCGGCGGAAGCATCGTATACGGACCGGCTACGGCAGGTCCACAGTCGACAACGCAGCGACGAGATTCGATAGCAGCGCTAGCAGCAGGCGCTGTAAGTAACAGTTGAGTTCGCAAGCAATTTGAAGGTCAAGGCCCGAAAGAAAGAGAGTACTTACAAGGGTCCTCCTCTTGGAGATTCCAGAAACCCATGCTGCCACGCTTCCTATTCAGAATCCTTCCTCTGGGACGGTGGAGACGCCGTATTCGTAACGGCCTTTCGTCTTCATGTGCATCGAGCTCGAGATTGCCAGCAGGCTGAAAATAGCGTTCAAGTTGTATGGACAGTGGAGGAGGAAGGAGAAACCGACACGTGGCAACCATCAAACACGTACACAAGCCACAACAACGCGTCACTCGCAAAGGTTTGCAAAAAAATTGTCAAACGAATCTCGATACAATGAAAAGAGAGGTAGTATGAGGCTGTAATAGCTACAGTAAGGATCATAAAACAGCTTCGGGTGCATAGCTTGTTCCCGAATCGAATGCAGATCCTGAAATTCACGCGAAAATTTGTCCCAACATGATATGTAGCATAAAATGCCATAAATTTCGGGAGCCCAAAGGCGGCCTAGTGCAAGCCATAAATCGGAAGAAGAGATACAGGAAAAATTACCACTCGTCTGCGCTGAGCCTGGAAGACTTGACCCCGAGTCGAACGGGTGTCTGTCATCTGAATCCCCTCTGTCGTCAATTTTCAGGGAGCAGGGAAGCGGGCAACCGCTATCAGGCCTTGAGATACAAAATACATACTTCATTTTGGCTTGTGTATTTTTCAGCATCTGACCCAACGACTTGAGCTTCAGATTCAACTCAACATGATGCGTACTTTGATTCGATTGGGAATCATCAGTATGCTACAAAACTTGCTGATTACTGTACTTCAAATTTCAATGCTATCTGATTCTCTAACAAACAATTTACCCAATATATAGTAAGTAATAACCAAAAGAGAGAGAGAAATGAGCAATGGCAATGGATCGAAGACTTAATCCCGAATCGAACAAATGTCCCCCAAACCCACCGAGTACAACATGGAATAGAGAAGGGGTGCAGGCATCCGCTATCAAGCCTTGTAGATGTAGTTACTTGTATTTACATTGGACTAGTCTGTGTCTTGGAGTTCGACCTAATTGAATGAACTCAACATTGAATCTTTGTACTCGGGAACAAGCTCGGGAATCACGTCTGAATCACAGTCAAAGTTCAAAGTTCAGTTTTTCACTCATTCGCAAACCCGCATATCTGCTCGCCGATTCTTGAACGAATCTGCTGGAAAGAAAATTAGCGGCCCAGGGGGAAAATGTGAGCACACATTATTCAACTTGAAGACTTGATCTCAAATTGAACGGTTGTCATCCAAATCGACTGTCTAAGTATAATGTGGACAAGGGGTGCAGAAATGTGGGCAGATTTGATCAGATCGAATGGATTGGTGTGCCTTAAGTTGCTACTAGTGAACCTGTTCCGAGTTGCTTGGTCTGCACCAATATCTCACCCACAATCTTGTTCAATAAGAAAGAAAGAGAAAAAGAAGCGAAGGTCAGTAGTCATTTGACGACTTGAGTAATATAAGACAAAAATAACAAGAAAAACAATGATTGTATAGTATGCCCCAAATCGAACAGGCATGTCGGGATTCTCTACGTAGGAATTCATCAAGCATGTTTACCTATTACATTATTTTCTGCTCCAATCAAGCCTACATTGGCACAATTGATATATAGCTAACTTAACCTTATAGTTCGCAGTCAATTGATAGAAGCGGAGAAAAAGATGTAGGACTCAATGCTCTTTTGCATCCCAAATTGAAAAAGTGTCGCCCGAACCATTGATACTTAGTCCCTGAACAATTTTGAATGAACAAGGGGAGCGGCCACCTGCTATCAAGCCATACAGACTTCACTTGCCTCAAGGACATTTTGCAAGCTAAGATTTGAATTTTATATTAAGGCAAACTGGTATGAACATTGTAAACAACTCCACATGAAGAAACAAGTATCACATAAACTACTCTAATTCTCATGCCCCTAACCTTATACCCCAAAATGCACGAAGGGAACCCAGCGTAAAAATGATTTGCCTTCCTCTTGAAGGTTCCGAACAGCAAGGTGAAGTGCTTTGGCTGATTGCCTTGCATCTGGTGGCGATGTTTGTAGTAGATGTGCATAAACATCTCTGGCAACCTGTGGCGCGTCATTGTCCTGAATCGTCCACATTGTCCCAATGACACTGCGATAACCAGCTAGTAACATGCCAGCAGTGAGATGGACTGCTTCATCTTGAAGCTCACTAGAACCAGTAGCAGTTTCACATGCTGAGAGAAATGCAAGGTCTGCATTGGGAAGTTCCAATTGCATGATATCAGAGAGAGTCAAGGATGAACCAGCAAGTAAAAGAGCACTTTCAGTTGGTATAGAGCTCTGCACACCATGACATGCAAAGTGCACCCATCTACAATCTCTCATCACCTTGCGAACATTGTCTGGTGTGGCATTCTGTTCATTGAGGTGTAGGACATGCAGTTTTCCATTTGCCTCCTGCTGAATATATTTGACTTCTTCTTGAGTCCCAGGAATGCGGGGCTGCCCATTGGCTGAAGGCTGGCTCACAGCCAAAAGCTGTAGTTCAGTCTGTGGCCCTGGTCTCTGGCGATGACCCTCAATTAAAGCAGACAAGGATGGTGTATAGGATGAAATGATGTAGTCTGATAGTTTTGAACCAAATGGCTGGCCTTCACAATATAACCCTGCAGCGTGAATAGGAAGGAATGCTAGAGGTCCAGTAGAACACCACCAGATACGTCCAGGATTACGTGTTGGACTCTAGAACAGGATGAGGACATCAGATGTCAGTAATAACCAAAGTGCTCACATTAATTGCAATTGCATTCAGAATTGGTTTGACAATCTTAATCCATAGCTCCAGAAGTATAAAGGAAAACAGTTCATTTGGAGGTAAATTTGCTTCACGGCAGCCTTGTAGTCTCTCAGCACGTCCTGATGTTCCTGTGGTGGACACAAGAACTTTGGCCAAGAATTGAGCTCCTGATAGTGTAAAGTCTTTTAGTGGCACATGAATGACTTCTCCTTCGAGGTCTGCCAGGAGAATAAGACCATCACATCCATAATTACTGATGTTTAGAATGACCACTGGACCAGACTCTGCAGCACAAGCCAGATGTGATATGGACTTTGGTAATAGAAACTGCTCAAACCCTGTTTGCTGCCTGATCTGATCGAGAACCTTATCTCTCTGCAGAGCAATTTCATGGAAATCCTTTTGAATGTGAAGCGCTGACCGTGGTAGAGTGGACTCAAAGATTGAGGTTGTTTGAGTCCCAGCACTTTCCAAGTTTTTGGATAATGAAATGAATTGTTCTGCAAGTTCAAGATGGCTCTGCTTTAGTCTGTATTTTGCCACGGGGGTGATGCACGGAGGTGGGTATAATGCCGTAATGTTCGAATTAGGAAAATGTTCCCACACGGCTCTTGACAGCTACCACAGCTGTGTCGTCTTCTTGGGCGCTTCTTTCTTGCTTCTCTTGCCGCTGGCTGGCCGGAATACATCACTATGGCTAGTAAATATCGCTGGACCGACACTCAGGGCCGTCAGACTGTCAAAGAGATCGTCCGCAAGCTCATTCCACAATGGCCGAATGGTCTTTACTCGTACCAAGAAGACATCATTCTCCGCGTGTTGGATGGGCAAGACGTGCTTTGCTGTGTCTCTACAGGTGGTGGAAAGTCGGCAATGTTTGCTGTGCCCATCATCGTCCTCAGGGAAATGATCCAGAATCCACACCTCTATCCTTCTCTCCCAACTCGCGCCAAACCCGTAGGAATTGTTATAACGCCGACCAAGGGTCTGGCATGGAATATAGTGCGTCTCAGTCTGCTCGGAACTATCTCTGCTGACCCAAATAGGTATATGAACTCGAAAAACTATCCGTTCCGGCCTTCGCCTATTGCCATGAAACTGTAACCGACGCACGCAAGAACAAACGGGATCTCGTTAAGATCATCCGGGAATGCAATACCTACAGAGTCATCTGCGTCGACCCTGAGCACCTCCACGATAAAGCTTGGCGCTCCATCACAGCCTCCGACACGTTTCGAGCAAATGCGGTCTATGGATGTTTGGACGAAGTTCATCTCGTGAATGAATGGGGAGCATCGTTTCGTCCGCTGTTCAAACGTGTCGGCGCCTTCTTCCGCGGCAGTCTTCCCTCTACAATCTCCGTCATGGGTCTCTCGGCTACTCTGCAGCCTGGTGCGCCTACCGATAGCATCTGCAAGAGTCTTGGATTCTCTGGCAATGATTTCTATCTCCTTCGGCTCAGTAACGAGCGTCCGAATACCCAATTCATCATGGAAGCCTTGGTAAACGGAGTCGGCAGCACCGAATTCCCTCAGCTCTTGCCCTACCTCAATTCTGGACGAAAAGGCATCATTCATTGCGTCGCTATCGATGATCTCTTCCGAGTGTATATGTATCTGTGGAATTCTCTCCCTGAAGGCCTCCACCGTTTGCGACGCATCCGAACTTATCACTCTATTCGTACTTCAGACTACAACAAGGAGACAATTCGATTGCTGGAAGACGATCCGATGTGCCAGGTGGTCATCGCAACCATTGCCTTTGCGAATGGAGTTCACGCGCCGTCACTGCTTGACAGCTACTCAATCGGTATTCCTGATCCCGATGCATTGAAGCAGCAGGGAGGACGTGCGGGTCGACGCCTGGATATACCCGCCCGCGCCTTTGCTTTCTATCAGCCAAGTATGCTTCTAGATGCGATAAAACAGCTCGGTGCGCTTTTTCCAACCTCATCTCTTCTCGGCTAGATATTTTGCAGGTCTACCTCTTCCTACCACCTCTAAACGACGAAAGCCTGCTGCAAATACTGACACCACTCATGCCGAGAAGAAAACAAAACCTATGGACCACAGCAAGGCGCTCCTTTTGACCGAACAAACCTGTTATGTGGCTGTTTGGAATCGCATTTATCAAAACCCTCCGCTTTCGACGACAACTCTCAACTGTATCGCTGCTAAGCGCCCTCTGCCTTGCTCTCTCTGTGCCAAACGCGCCAACATCACGCTTTCGTTCCCGTCACCGCCTCTTCCGGATCATATCGTCTTACCGCCATTCACACCTCCCGCCGGCACGCAACCGATCGTGCTTTCGGCTTCGGACAAGAAGCTTCAATTAAAGAAGAAAGAACGCGAACTTGCGTCGGCGGAACTGGCAGAGTTTGGGAATAAACTTCGCCTCGCTGAGCAGCGTCGCTCGGCCAATATCCATCGACCGAAGTCATCTTACTTTCCTGTTTCAATCAGCACGCTCATCCTCGACAAATTCCTCTCAATAGATTCAGTTCAATGTCTCTCGGATCTTGTTCAACCTTGGATATTCGCTAGAACACAGAGCTTCACCCTCTACGACGTCATTCTCGACCTTCAAGCAACCATTCGCTCGGATCGCGAGACTGCTCGACTCAAGAACAATGCCAAACAATCCAACAAATCGAAATCGCGTCGGAAATCGAAGAAGAAGAAGAAAGTGGCGGACAGCTCTGAGTCTGAGGACATGGAGGAGGTCGAGGTTGAGGAATCCGAGGTGGAGCATGAGACGACATCTAGCGGCGATGATGAAGGTCGACGACGCTCATCACCTGTCCCCCCTCCCGCGAAACGCACTCGCCGCTCAACTGTCCTTGACGACGTTACAAATCAGGCGGCTGGTTCACGTCGACAAACAACGGCAGACAAGACGAAAATCACCTCTGCAGCGATTTCTGCGACTTATCGGCCGGCTTATCGAACTACGGCAACGAGCCGTCGGAACAGAGGATGAGCTCGCTATGTGTTGTTTCTGTGTCGCGTGATTCGCTGGGAGTGTACATCCATTACTGAACGCAATGTATTTAGATGGTTTCTACGCAATTATTTCATTCCTCCTCCGAATTCTCTGAGTCAACATCGTTCGAGGGTTTCAATTCGTCCTCTTCCTCCGAACTTTCCGCGTCTTCCTCGTTCATTTTCAGCAACGCCTCCGGAAACTCGTGCTCTTCATACCAATCCCCGCTCATCTGGCCGGTCGCGGCGTCGACAGTGACAGTCAAGTCTGACCCGCTGGTAAGTTCTTCATTACTGCGGTCTTCCGGATCGTGCGCTTCAACTTGTTCTGTGCCCACGCGCGAAGTGGTAGAGTGACTGGATTGAGATGAGTCGGAGGATGATGTGGAGGAATTCGAGAGAGCAGAAGCGGGACGAGTTGAGGCGGGAGGAGGAGATGATGGATGCGGAGGTGAGGATGGTGAATTGCGGGGAAGAGAGGAGGAGGAAGAATCAACATCCATAAGCTGAGTGTCCTCCATACGGCGAAGCTTCTCCATCGTCTTCAATACTGACACATAGTCCTTGCTCTTCTTCAAGAAATCATCCAACTTGCCGCCCTCAAGTCGTGCATATCCGCGGTCAAATCGATTGACCGCAGCGTGTCCCATACTCCGTCCCAAGCAGAAGGAATGAAGCTCCTCTTCCTTGTACATGCGGAGCAGAATTTTCGTTTCGTCGCGGAGGTGAGGGGAGGTGTGTGATTTGCTTCTACGCTTCAAATCAAAGGCAGACTCGACGTCCTCTTTAATCTGGAGAAAGTGACGAACATTTGGAGAGATAGTCTTGCGAAAATAATGCTCATCAAACTCCCCGCCGCGTTTCTTTGCCATTCCAATTATCCATTTGTTACTCCATTCCTGGGTCAAATCGCCTTCAACAGAATGACCAAGTTCTCCGCGAAGATTGAAGAGGAAATTGTTGAGCAGCGTGAGTTTGAGGGCGGGAGAGCATTCGTACTCGAGAAGGGCATATAGCTCCAACATATACCGCATGTAGTGTTGGTTTGAAGTTCCAGCAAAGGAGAAAATATAAATCTATCTTCGGTTGAACCTTGGTTTTGTTACAATGCGGACGGCGTACCTTAAAGATTTCAAGAACTCGCCCAATATCGCCCTCAGGAATGGCGTAATTGAGTTCCACCCACCAGCCGAACTCCATTATGAAGAGAATCGAATTACTCAACACTCGGTCTCTGTCGAATCCCGCATCCTCAACATGTGTTTCCGGCGCTTTCTTGCCCTTTCCCGTCCCAGCATTCGAATTTTCTGGAGCTGGTGTTGTGATGTTGTCCGCAGCGAAGGTTTTCGGGGTTCCAATGGGTATCACCGTATCTGGATCAGAGTCGAACTCAGATTTCGAAAGCGATTGGTTGTAAGCAGTGTGGGAGGCGTAATTTCGTCGCAAAGCAGCCGCATGTACAAGCAGCTCATCCAAAGTCGAAAGCGCGTCGACCTCTGCGAGTTGCTTGAAGTGATCATGTATATCGTCGACACCGAGGACAATGCTATGGTTCGTCATTTTTCAGGAAAAATACGGTGAGAGATAGAACTTACCGCCAACAATCAAGTACACGCGCCTCCCAGATCAGAGTCATACTACGAGAAGTGGGATAAAAATCGCACTTCTTGAGATCCGTTGGTCGTTTCATATTAGCTGCGTTGGAACTACGTGAAAGGGAGGACGGATCTTTGGAAGCGGCAGGGCCGTAATGGTTGGATGCACAAGAATTGAGGTCAGTCGCTTTCGTGTGCCAAGTCTCCGGAGTGGTGATGACATTGCGCAGAGAATCGTAGATATCTGGAGTGTCGGCGAGTAATTTCTTCAGGCCCATGATCGTCGCATGCGAAGCTCCGTCTCCGCGAACCCACGACAAGATGTTGCGAAACTTCTCGGGCTGAACGCCAATCTGTTGGTCAAAGTCCTTCAACGCTTGATGCATCCCCTGAGAGGTTCCTTCTTGTTCTGCATTCGTTCCTAGCGGCTGTAGATTGGTTTTGTGAAGCGGGATATGGTGTATGGCGAGGAGTTCTCGAAAACGAGCCGAAATCTGGGGAGTCATGTGGGAAAGATAAGGAGAGTACTCAGCCAGGACGCGGACGAGATGGTGGTCAGAGATTTCGTAGTGTTTGAGCCAATCAATGGCGTTGTAGATCGTTTCTGTGGTCATGTTTTGACGTTCTTCTTTACAGATACGGTCTATATGATCTTGAGCATCGAAAGCACCAGGTTGGGCATCGTGGTAGAAAGCGAAGGTAGCTGCGGTGCCGACTTTGAGTTCGTTTCCGCGTCCTATCCCATGCTCATACGTGAGATCGTAATATTGGATATTGTCGAGTACGAGTGAGCCCGCAGAGTCTCCTTGATCTGCCGCGGTATCGACTCGAGTCACCAGCGCCAGGGAGTCAGCATCGGAGGCCGAGTCGAGGGCTTTGCGAGCTGTTGAGTCACTGACAGTCGAGCCAAGTCGACAATAAACTCGTTTGACGTTGACATGGGACTGTGATGCAAAATGCCAGATGCCGAGCGGTAAGGCAAGGTCTCCGCTAGCGTAGGAATTCCGGCTGAGAATGAAGGAGCTGAGGGCGGCAACCTGAATCTAATGCTTTTATTAGGTGCGGTGCTGACAATCAATTTCGAAGACCATACCGCAGGATGGGGCCGACGCTTGCGAACTACAACCTTGCCATCAACTCGCGGAGCGCAAAAGCACTCGGTGATGTACCACATGAGACCATCCTCCTCTCGATAGCGGTCCGCCAGCCCTTGAATCGTGAACCGGGTGTCATCCCACGTTACAACCCTAACTCCTTCTTTCCTCCCATTTGTGCTAGCGCGTACATGTGTTCTGTCGTCGGGATCATCGTTCTTTCTAGCGAGCTGGCCCGTGCGTCGATAAAGTTCATCGCCGACGACTCTCGTCGCCCATGCGTTTAGACAGGGTCTAGCAAAGCGGATTTCCTCCAGTGGTTTATCGGGAGAGAAGGCTGCATTAATCTGGTCGGGGAATTTGAGTTTGGGACGACTTTGCGGGTGATCGTAGATGAGTTCGATGATATCCGCGAGTTTGACCGCACAACTGCCTTGTAAAAATCGAGTGACAGTAGCAACATGTCTCGGTGTCCGAAGGTCTTCCTCTCCGCGCCGATGAGGATGAAAGACCGCCTGAAGAAAGTCGCCGAGACTGTCAAATCCCCAATTCAAGAAGACTTCGTCAACCTTCTCCCATTTAGATCGTTTAGGACGAATCTCATTGACAAATGAAAACGGTGGTGTTGCCGTCGCAGGCGTTGCAGGTGCAGAGGCCGAGCCGTTGAATGAAAAAGATGGTATGTCGACTGTCAACTTCGACGGAATGCGCCTATATGACCGCACTTTCCGGATGGTATTGGGATCAAACTCCTCCATGCGAAGTGAGGCGAGAGATTTGGCGGTCAATGACGCGAAGAATGGGCTGAATAAGACTGAAGCGAAGGAAGAAGACACGTCAATTGAGAGTGTCACATAGTGTGACATGACGCTGAAACGGTGCGTGTAGGTGTAGGCGTGAAATATATCGAAATATAAAATCACAAAATCTAATCCAATACGACGTGTGTGTGTGTGTGTTCGGGGTGGCGGGAGCACGTATCGTCCCTCAGAATACTTGTGCAAGCTTCAATCAATCAAGGTCGCTACGTTTGAGCGGGACGAACTACTAGATTGTCTAGCGAGAACGTAGCGGGCAAAACGATTCGCAGCGGGAGAAGCGAAGAGTCACTCTTTCTGAGACTTCGAAATGAGAAATTCTGAGTCTAGCGGGGAGGGTCTCCGTGCCAATAGAAAAGCGTCGCCCGGTAGTGGATCGTCAACCGGCAAGAAGCTTTCTGGATGACAACCGGCGGGCAGAAGGCGCGGCTCAGCGGGACGGGGTTCTTATACGACCGGCGCGGCTCTGGCGAGAAGCGGGGCTCTTATGTCGATGGCGCGGACACTAACAGTGACCCGGGCAGTTACACCACTACGCGGCGGCGAGCTCGAACGGGGGTCTTGGATATACCGCGGAACGGCTGGCACACGGGGCGTCGACGGCGCGGAATCAAGCACGAACGGGGGTCTTGGTTATACCGCGGAACGGCGAGAAACGGGGCTTCGTATTTCAGGAGGGCTCGGGCTCAAAGGCTGGCGGGGCTCTCAAAGTTCTGGCGGCTCGGTATGCCACAAGTCTTTCCGTATCACTCGAGTCTCTCTCAGATATCAAGTCTAGTCTCTTTCAAAGTTCAATTCAAATTCTAGAGTCCGCTACAAACTGCCCTTGTCTACGGGTAGGTAATTGACTGAGTAACAAAAAGTACACCGGGAGATTAAATACATGCAGCGGGAGCAGAAACAACCAAATAAAATCATGATGAGAGAGTGTCCAAGTTTGATGCCGCGCCCGCTGGGAACCAATGGTATATTCAGGATTGCGAGTCGTGAGTGAAAAGACTGCCTCCCGGAGAAAGTCCATGCGGGCGGGTGGGTATTGCGCCTTATTGCAGTGCAATGGCGTGCTGGTTGCCATGTCCCCGGGAGGGGACACGAAATTCCTCCTTCATAATATGGTCCTGCCGCTGGTCGAGTTGAAGTCGAAAAGGCTTCCCGCTGAGTAGTTAGTCAACGGCTCGATAGCGGTCAAGTTCGTCTTGTCTTCTATCTTCAGAACAGTCTAAGTTCCAGGGAAAATAGGGAGAGCCGAGTCGCGTTAGCGGCTCGCCACTCGCCGTTCGGGTTGTCCGCAATCAGCGGGAAATGCCCCCGGCAACTCGCCATGTCCTTCTCATCATTCTGACAGAGCCGTTGGCTGGATAGCCGCTGGCTCCGAGGTGCTCCCGCTGGCAGTCGGTTAAGTCCCGGCTGTCCGTAATCAGCCGGCGTGCTCGGTTAAAGCCTGCCGGTGATCCCGTCCGTCGGTAGAGTGGTGGCCGTCCTGAGTTCGAAGTTGAACTCAGTATGGTCCCCCGCTAGATCTTCTTCATGTTGGTCGGCGGGTGAGCGCCTAACCTCAGGGAGGTTGGTAGTTCCTCTTGGTCGCCTCCAGCACCTTGAGATAGTAGTTTCCCACTAAGTCTCTTGGCCCGGCAGTTTAGAAATAGTCAGCGGCAGAGTCTCGCACCCATGTTTAGGGAAACGTCGCTAAGCCGCTGCTACCCGTTGGTGTCCCACCAGCTTGTCGGCTATCCACAGCAATAAGATACTGCCCGCGAGGACGGACATATCTTCTAGTATCCTAGCCTCACTTCTCCCGCTGATAGGTCTCGAAAATCGATAAATTCCGGGCATTTCATGCCTAGCCGCTGAGCGGCCCTATCATCTCCCCCTTTCTAGATTTCAACTCTCCCGAGTTGACGACTTGAGATCGCCCGCTAGGGATCTTATCCATCTTCCCGGGGAAGGGGACTTCAAGACAAAACTTCGCCTTGGAATAATCTTAGATAACGAACGGGCCGCCAGTGAGGCCCGGTTCCCGCTCGTCCCCTTTGGTATTTCATGAAAGAAAACCTTAACGAAAGACTCGTGGCGACCTAATTTTAGATTCCCACTCTACTTCCGTTGACAGCTTCTCGCCTTAACTTCTCGCCGCGGCCGGCGATGCCGTCATTTTCATTATGAGGCGTCACCATTGCCATTTTCGGAAGTACATCAACTTGAGAAGCACTAGGGTCGAACTCTAACCCTGCGCTCTCTAAGGCCGTTGTATGTGGTCGCCATCTGGAATGTTTTGGATCAAAGAAGCCGCAGCGACCCCCCGCTTCTCCATTCAAATGTTTCTCATGAAAATTTTCCAGAGAATCCCATCAAACATTCAAACTCCGACCTCGAGAGGTATAAAGAGTCGAGAGGATTTTGGTAGGTTCCCCACCGATTCCCCATCTTGGGTACCCCCTTGACTCGCTCCCTCTGGCCCTATCTTTCCTTCTTTCCACCCGGCGACGATCTTGAGTGCCTTGCACTGGGGACCACCTTTTCCTACCCGCTCATCTCGCGACGTCTCATCCGCGAAATGGCTTCCGATAAAGAAACACCCCGCCAGCGCCCGCCGGCTTCAGCTTCTCGTTCCGTCCGCCGTCCTTCTAGAGTTCCCACCCGGGCAACTTCGCCTTCTGTTTCAACACCTGCGCCAAAACAGACTCCGGCTGCTGCACCGTCGGCGGCTCCGTCTTCTCAGCCTCCCGCCAAAACGTCTTCCCGTATTAACCTCAACGACCATATCGACTTCTGGTCTAGCTGGCGCGGCCGCCCAGACAAGTTCGAGAAGGCCAAGAAGCTTATCACCCCCGGGGCCATGGACGAGATGCCCACCGCTGAGGTAGCCGAGATCATCGAAGACCTCCAGGAGGAGCTCGTGAGTCTTCATTTCATTCCTTTTGTACCGCCCGTTTACTGATTTTAATCGGCCAGGGCATTCACCGGGCAGGACTTAACTTTGCCAAAGGCAGCGAAGAGAAAGTTCCCCCGATGGCCATCGCGTTCAGCTACTACCTCGGGCGGCAACTGAAGAGAATCGATCCGCAGCAGCATCGCCCGGAGCTTTGGAAGCTGGCCATCGGCAAGAAGGCCATGGAGGACCTCAGTGTAAGCCCTCTTCTGTCCTCTATTCCACCTGCACGGCTAACTTTCCCGACTTTTCCTAGCTCACGGTCCCTAAGGAGCCGACGGCCAGTATTTCGAGTTTCCAAGTTCCCGAGCTCCCGCCTCGGCTAACGCCTGAGGATTTTCGGCCGGCCAAGGCCACCGCGGTGAGTTTAGTCCCCTTATTGAAGGTCGTAACTGACACCCGCTAGGCCTCTTCCTCGTCAGCGAGGCAGTTGTCGTCGAAGGGCGACGACGGCAAGCCCAAGGCTCGCGCCAAGGCCGCCGGCGGCTCTTCCAAATCTACCAAGAGCGGCGGCAAGCCTGCTGCCGACTCTGAGCAGTCAGTCAAGCCGGCCCCCGCGCCCAAGGTAAGAGATTCTATCCTTTGTTTCTTTCTTGACTTATCTTCTTTTTGTCTTTGCAGGACGAAGATACTCCCCGGGAGAGAAAGCCCCTCCCGAAGTTCAAGAAGACAGTGAGTGTTTCTTTCCAACTCAACTCCAGCGGCTGACTCTTCATTTCAGACAGACACCTCCGCTACTGAAGACCCCGGTCGAGTCACTGTGAGGAAGCGCAAGATCACGGTGCCCGCCGACTCGCCCCTGGCTGCCGCCAGCGGCTCGAAACGCAAAGCCTCCGCCACCGCCGAAACTTCGCCAGCGAAGAAGGTCAAGGAGGACAAGGAAAAAGGCAAAGGCAAGGCGCCCGCTCGTCAGGAGGTAGTAGTTACACGTTGTTGCCCCAAATGTAAGGCGGACATAGAGTTAACTATAAATTTTTCCTAGACTCCCCCGCTCGAGTACGTCTCCGAATCCGAGGTCAAGGCTTCCAAGAAGCCTATCGTTCGTAAGTGAACTTTTTAATTTTCAAGTACAAACGCCCGCTGAATTTTTCTTTCATAGTCATCACCAAACCCCCGCCGACGAGGAAGGCCTCCACATCAAAGCCAACCCCCCGCCACCCTCAAGAGGATGTGTTGATTGACGAGGTGCCGTCGATGACCAACGTCGTGGCCGACATGGCCTACCGCATGATCATCCGCAACCTCGGTATCAACCCGGTGAGTCTTGGTTCAATTTCTTTCAACGTTCATCTCGCCCGGTATAAACCAGACCAAATTCTAGAACCGGCCGACCACTAAGAAGGCCAAAGGAGAGGGCTTTGTTATTCCTAACAAAGAGCTCCTCAAGAAATTCCTTTCTGCCTACCCGAACGCCGCCATGCGCAAGGAGCTCCCGATCGACCCGGAGCGGGGAATGTTCGCCCTCAGCTCTGACAATTTCGTGACAACCCTCGAGTTGTTCCTCGCTCAGGTAAGTGCCTCAAACGGCTGACTGGGTTTTCTTCTAATCCTTGTTTTCTCCTCAGTACGGCCCCCGGTGCATCCGTTGTATCCACAACGGGTCGGAGTGCGATGTCTCCGCATTCCCCGCTGAGTGCTCAGCCTGCGCCAGTTCGAAGTCCAAGAAAGACTGCACTTTCTTGGCTACCGGCGAGGAACTGAGCCTCATGGGCACCGAGCTCAAGGAATGGACCTCCATGACCCGCCCGGGTAAGAATTAAAAATGATTTTCTATCTTTCTCCCGCTGACCGTTACTTTGCAGAGTGGTATGACCTCAACGAGGACGTGAATCAGGCCAGCGCAACTATTTTCTCGATTCAAAACTCGCTGGAAAGCGCCTACGCCCACCTTCGCCGCAAAATGTTCAAATTGCTGCACGCCATTCTCACCACCCGCCGGCAGGTCAAACGCGAAGATTTCGTCGCCCGCTTCGACGGCAAAACGGTCGAGGAGCGGGAGGAGCACATGGAGCACATGCTTCGTATTGCGATGACCCAGGGGATGCACGCCGGCACGGATATCAACCAAATCCGCGCCTGGCAATTCTTCCCGATGGCGCTCCTCGACGAGGCGGACGTCCCGATCTTTGGCACAGCCTATAACTTTTATAAGGCTTATGACGCCAACGACCGGTCCGCGCCTCTTGGCTTCTTCTTGATTCCGTCGGACGATAAAGACAAGCGGGCGCCTGAGTTCATACAGGTCGAGGTAAGCCCTCCCCCTTTCTAAATCTTATCTATCTCCTTATTTCCTTCACAGCCGGACGACTGCTACGAGGTCATCTTCAAGGAGGACGAAGAGGGCGAGAAGATCCCCGTCTCGTCGACCGGCCCCGATGGCTCGAGAGTTAGAGCTCGCGCCCACAAGGACGGCGACGGCCCGCTCGAACTCGATCCCTTGGACTTCGATGGGCATCCGCTGCCTTACAGCGCCAAGCACCAGAACGTGCCGGGTTTCTTCCGTCAATTGTACGCCCGGGGAACTTTCATGGAGGCACCTGATGAGGAAGTCAAACCTCCCCGCCGTCGTAAAGCTCCTGCCGCCAGGAAGTCCAAGGTCAAGTCTGACCCGGTGGTTCACGACGACGAGACCGACGCGCCCAACGACGAGTTCCGCCCGCCGCCTTCTCCTACTGAGGAGGAATCGGCTGACGACGGCCCGCTTGACGGTAAGTCCCTTTTTCAATTTCTTCTATCATAAATGCCTGCTAAGTCAATCTTGACCGTCCCAGCCATGGATCTCGGATCCCACCCGCCGACTCCAGAGCCACGATCCCGCTCGAAAGGCAAAGGTCGTGCCGACGAGCCTGAGGACGAGGAGTTCGTGAGCGACGCGGAAGTCGTCGCGCCGGTGACTGAGGTGGGTCACTTAGCACTCGAGCGGGACTTCTTGGCTGAAGCCTTCGCTTTCGAGGAGGTCTCTAGCGGGGACGAGTCTGAGGAAGAGGACAGCGAGGACGAGGTCGCCGGCAGCGTTGCCGAGCAACTCGACGACGAGGACGCGGACGCCATGTCTGTCGAGGAAGGGGACGCCGCCGAGGCTGACGCAGTTGGAGAAGTCGACGACACCGTCGAGGCCTCCGTCATCGACCTCGACGACTATGCCTGAGCCGGTGAGTCCAACTAGTACTTCCTTGACTTCTTCTGACCCTTCTTTCCAGAGTTCCTCGTGGGTGGGCGGGCGGCAAGTGAGCAACTTGCCTATTCTTCCCGCTAAGTTCGACTTCAACTGACTTCTTTCTCAGAAATATTTTTCTGTATTCAATAATCGCGGGGGCCGAGCGGCCCCCAATATCATCAAAAGCTACGGGTACAGGTCCCATAATCCCGCTGGTTGCGAAGGATCTGGCCTGGTGGAATTCCACCCGCCACGATCCATAGAAATAAAAATCAAATGCCCCAAGTAGTACAGCAGCATGTGCCGGCCAAAGAGCCGATGAATAAAAGCTTTTTGAATACCGCTGCTCCTTTCTTGTGTGAAATCTCTAAGTTCTTTTAAGTTCCTAAGCCAGAGTCCCCGGCTAGATTCTCCTAGTGATTTGTAAGAGCTTAAAGCGAGAGATTCTGGCTAAGTGCTACGCCCGTCGACTTGAGTACGACCTGGAGAGCGAGCTGAACCTTGAACTTCCGAGTTTTTCAACATGCCGAGCGGCAACGGTGCTTATCACCGGGGTCATCAGATAGCGGGGATCGCCCGCGGCATCTCATCCAGCTGTCAGCGGCTGTCCTCGGACTCCACCGGGTGACTAGTTCCCCATTTCTCCCGCTGGTCTCGTAAGAGCGATAACGTAGAGTAGGACTGACCCGGCGGCCCGAGCTGCCCACTACCGTCCTTGTATAGTTGATAGGGGTAGATAGCCAAATCAAATCATCTTTTCTTTTCATTGTCATGCCGCAGCCCGTAGGTGCAGTCTTAATCGACTACCATTTCTTCCCGGCGGTTAGTCAAGACTTTGTGCGCAAGATCTATACTGTGGTAGGCCGTCTTCAACACATTTCTGCGCCAAGTCCAACCAGCCGCTAGCCGAATCTTGTCTGCACGCCTTGCAGCGACGCCGGCGAAGACTGTGAATTTCTCCACTGGGGCTCGAAGTGTACTCGGTGCCGGGAGGCGAAGGTCCCCAAATGCTTGTTCGCCGGGGTGGATTGGTTCAAGTATACCTATCCCTCTTCAACCTTTCCGACACTTTTCATCTATCGCAGCGGTAAGTCCTGCCGCTCTTCGAATTCTCATCTTTCTTATTCTATTCAGGCGGCACTTTATACGACCTTGCATTCCTCGAACTCTGGTACCACTTGCGCCTCGGCGGCTTAAGCCCCGATATGTTTATAGGCTCGGTGGACGGTGAGCCCGCTGACTTCTTGCGTCGGCGGGAGGAATTTGCTGGCGACCTTCGTGACTGGGACATTGCTCACGACCTAAACCACGCCGCTCACTCCAGCCGGCGGCTGTATTTCTACAACATCCTATCTCGAGTTTTACGCGAGTGGCGTACCCAGGATCGCTCAATCCATGCCCAGTGCGACGTCGACGCAGCTATCCTGCTCCATGATATCAGGCGACGGGACTCTAATGTTCCGACCGTCGTGCCCTTGGCCCAAGGCACGCGCCGCCAGACCTTCGAGCGGTAACCCAGGCTAGTAGCTTTTCCCCGTTAGGGTCAAATAAATCTCTTTGCCCGGTCGCAAGCCGTTATCGTGATGTCTGATTCCGCCTGAGCTTTTGGTCCGGCAGCCGGTGGTACTCACCCGTCGGCTATAGGTTTTACTTATAGCGGCCGGTGCCCAGTGAGTCCTTCGAGCGATGCCCGCCTTTTCTTTGGCAGCGACTTTTTACTCAGAACGCTTTAGGAGCTTCACCGGTCCCTCAGAGTACCAGCTCGTACTTCAAGCTCAGTTTGTGGGTCTTTCGTTCTTTCTCAGTGTTCTCCCGCTGACGGGTGCCTCTTCTTAGCCAGAGTACGAATGCCAGTGCTGCCTCAAGAACTACCGCCATTGCATCTGGATTCAGTGGGGTGAAGCCTGCCTCAGCTGCATGTTCATAGGCCGCGCCGCCTTGTGCTGCTACACTAAGAAGTCCGTCTGGCAGGCCGAGAACAGCCGTCGTCGCGACACTCTCCTAGCCTCTCGGCCAGGTAAGTCTGCTTTCTATCTTTATACCTCCCAGCGGGGGCCTTAGTGAATTTTAGCTCCCTCCGCCGGACGGATCGCTCAGTTTGACTGGTACGCCCGGGCTGCCGGTGCCCGACTCGACGAGAAGAGGTACATTGACGTGCGTACTTGCACCATCCTCGCCGCCAGGTCCATGCTCGGCACCCTTGGGTTTGGCCAGCTACGCTTCTTGTACGGACTGTGGTTTGACGCGAAGGGGGCGGGCGTACGAAAGGAAATTGTAGATCTCCTCCGGGATAGGTTAGACGCTGTAGCCCTCCAGTCCGGCGCAAGGCTCCCGCCCGTCATGTTCATCGGGCCGTAAGCGTAGTAGGAAATATATTCCCACTGTCAAACGAACTTGCATCTTTAAAACTCTGTTTCAAGCTGCCCGATTAGGAAGGCTTCTTAGAAACCAAAGCTTCCTCGTGTTTTTGCCCAGCGGGAGCTCAGCACCTCGTTGGATATTCCACATGTATTGCGGATCTTCCGGGAGCATCGGGTGCAATGAGTCCCGCTGTCGATCTCTCTGTTTTTGGGTCTCCCGCCAGGTCTCAGAGAGATATTTAAGCTGGCGGGAAGGTCCCATTTGCTTCAGTCGTCTACTCATGTCTTTGCTGGAACATCCACTCTTCCCGAATGACCCCGTCGGCCCGCTCAGGGAGTACTATGTACGTTCCTGAACATTTTGCCTCGGGTAATTTCTCATCATTCGGCAGCCTGGCCGGGTATGCTCTGCGTGCCTCAACGCCCGTTCTCATTGCGAGTTTACTGAGTGGGGAGCGCCGTGCACCCGCTGTTACTTGCTGAAGCACAACTGCTCGTACACCCAGACCGCTGAGCTGGCCGATGAAATTGCTGCCCGCCGGCACCGTTTCAAAGAGGGTCCCGATCGTAAGTGACGACTTCTTTCTTATCTGTTGCGCCACAACTGATTCCCCGCTCGCTTCTAGCGGCTACGAAGGAACAGCTAGCTGCTTGGGACGTCCTTCATGAGGGGACCCTGGCGCAGTTCCCATTCTGGCAACAATACCATTCTGTAATCGTCGGGCGGAACGTCGCAGAGGCAGCCCAACGGCTGTCTTTTTACTTCGAGGCCCGCTTGGTTTTCCATCTTCTTCAGGAGGCCAAAACGGCTAATCTCCCGGCTGCGTATGTTGCTGTTATCCGCGAGCGGTTAGACGTTCTCGCCAATAATCTTTTCCTGGATCTTCCGGCTAGGATGCGGGCAGTGTAGATACAGGCACATGTACTTTCGGATAGTTCGTTCCGATAACACACGCTCCCGCCCCATGTGAGGCCTTGGAAACATTTATTTCTTGGTAAAGATGTGCCCGCTGCCCTCAAATGACGTGCTAGGTGACCCACCTCTCCCCCTTTCAGAAATCTCAACTGTCCCCAGTTGATCGATCAGAGGAAATTCAGGTTCCCCGGCAGCAAATTTTTGTGCCACGGAACGATCGGGTGCGTTTGAAATAATTTTCTGCGCCACCGGCGGGTGCATCTACCATAAATGGTAATCCAAGTTCGGCCGTTGACCAAATTTCGTCCAAATTATCCTTACGGCGTTAATTACGGCCGCTCGAGTATAAGAAGCAGCGGGCGGACAGGTATACCCCCAGCGTCGTCTACTGTCTTTACTCTGCTTCCTCCAAAATGTCTCAAAACGATTACAACACCGTCAAAGCCGATTTCCTCAAGGCTATGGACGTTGCCGCCAACCTCGTCAAGTATTCGCCGCCCGAGTCTCGTAAAAACCAGCTCAAGGACGTCGCCGAGATTCTCGTAAGAGCCGCCGGCTACATTGACCAGTCTCGTTTTGTTAACATTATTCTTTCGTTCGTAGGCGCGCCTTCCCCCGCTCATGCCTTTCATTTTGGAAGACAAGAGCGCGGTTCTTCGTGAGGCAATCTTCACCTCGCGTGAATATTACCACTCCTTGTACGACCCGGATGGTAAACGGGACGTGAGCTTCCCCGCTGGGTACGATGCCCTGCGGCGGATCACCAAGGCCATTCACGAAGACCGTTCCAAGAAGGCGATCCCGCCCGTCTCCACCGTTTCTTCTTCCAAGGGGACCCGGGTCGGTTTCACTGACTTTTATTGCCGTGCTCACCATTGACTCACAACCATCCCCCGCTAGAAGAGTACTCGCGGGCGGTCTCAGGGTGAACCCGAGTCTGAGGACGAGGACGAAGGCACCGTTCGTGCTCCATCGCCCGCTCTCACCACCATCGGTGCTGACGAGGTTCGTTCTTTCGTTTAACAGCTGGCCTGTGTAGAGCTGACGATTGACACTTCTATCATCGCCGTTGGGTGTTTGTTTACCCAGATGCTCGTTGACGATGAGCATGTCCCCGCTCCCAAGGCTCCCCCTACCGGTCCCAAGGCTAAATCAGCCATGGCGGGCAAGAAGGGTGCGCGCGCTGTAAGTCGCACGTTATTTCTGCTTTAGCTTCTGTCATTTATTTCAATCTTTCAGCATAGCCCGGCCCCCGCTAAGAAGGGCAAAGGCAACAAGCGCGCTCGCATCGACAACGTCCCGTTCCACGAGGACTCCTTCCTCACCAACGGTGAGTTTCCCGTCCATTGTTAGTGGTTTCCCGCTGAATGTTATTACAGCAACGGCTGAGTTTTACGCTTCGGCACCCGCTTCAGGTGCTGTTGTCGACGAGGCCGCTAGCGTCGTTGAGATGGGCACCGAGTTCATGAGCAACCACCTTGCCTTGCGCAAGCGGATGTATTTTATCATGGTCGAGCTGGCGGTCATCCACGAGAACCTTCGCAGCTCTCTGGCCCGGCGCGAGCAGCTCCTCGACGAAGGAGAGAAGATCTCGGCTCGCCTTCGCGACTTCCCCGAGTCCTCCTCTGCCGGCGTCGATGCTCATGTTCCCTGACTCGTTCCTAAAGAGCTCCCCCAGCGGGTCCCCCTTTCTTCAGAATCCTCGGTACTGGCTCAATCGTTTCGGACACCTCACGGCTCATCCTTCTGCTGGCCGCCACACACTCCCCGGGTGCGCAACCTGTTCGCAGCGCACTCGCGGGAGATGAAGGAAATCCAATTACTTAAAGACTTCGAATCTCGTTTCAGACTGTAACGTAGATATCGTAGCAGTAATTCATTCCCGCGCAGCGGCTTTCGTGGCAGAACGAGTCTTTCGTTTGAAAGGCAGCGGCTCATCCGTGTCAGGTTCCTCTTCCTCTTCTTCTTCCTCGGGCAAGGCCTCCTGCAGAGCCGGCTCTTCGTCAGCCGCCCCGCTGGGGGTTAACCTTACATTCCCGAATTGGAAGTCATCTCCAGAATAACCGTCTTCCTCCTGGACCATCTTTTCTAGCGTCTCTGCCGAGAGGTCGATTAAGTCGTGAATGTCAGCGGGCAGCTTGATAGAGCGCCGCTGCTCGAAGGGGACCACTCTGAACTGAGCAATCTTCGATTGAAAGACAGAGCCATCCATCTCCGCTACGATATAACTTCCACCTTTCGTACGCCGGATGATAATTACTGGTCCCAGGTATCTGGCGGCCATCTTCGTATTCAGCGATTTCTCAACGGTCGTATTCCTGATGAGCACCAAGTCTCCCGGCTCGAAATGGTAATCTTCGATAGTATGTTTATGTGCTATCTCATACCGGCGCAAATTCGCTCGTTTCTCGTCGGTGACCCGCTCCCTCATCTGTTCGACGTGAGTGGCGTGCTTAGCCAGAGCCTGGGCTCGATAGCCGATTAACTCAGCGGTCGTTAGAGTCCTGCCGGGCAGATGCACTAGCCAAGTCGCTTCTTCTATATCCAGCGGGAGGATTGGATGTGCGCCCGTTACCATAAAGTAGGGTGAACAACCCGTTCCTCGTCGAATAGTGACCCGGTCAGCCCACAACATCTGCGGGAAGAACCAGTACCACTTGCTGGGATTCCCGCCAGTGGCTTTCCATAAGGATTGCCTCATCGAGAAGTGCCCATTTTCGACTTTCCCGTTGGCTTGAGAATTATACGGCGAAACTCTAATATTTCTTATGCCGTATTTAGACTCAAGGTAGGCTACGGCCGCTAGGAAGGCCGGCGCGTTATCTGTCACCAGTTCCTCCGGGCAACCCCACCTACAAATCACATCTTCAAGTAAGAACAAGGCCAGCGTTCTGGCATTCTCGTTCTTTATCGGCCGCGCTTCTATGTAGCTGCTGAGAGAGCAGCGGGCGTCGACAATTTTATTGAAGCCGTTGGAAGGAGTACCAACGACCATCACGTCGACGTGTACCACCTGGAAGAGCGAAGGGGTATGGGTCACAACGGGCGGGATCTTCAATAAAGTCCTTTGCCTCAATTGACACAATTCGCAAGTCTTAATGTACCAAGTGACATCCCGCTCCATCTCAGGCCACCAGAAGCGCATTTCTATCAAGGATTTGGTAGCGAAGACGCCACGATGAGCTAGGCTATCATGAGCCGCTCGCATCATATACATTCGGTGTTCTTTGTCTACCACCAACTGATGTGCGCTCCCCGTCGTGGATTTATGATAGAGTTTTCCATCCGCATCCTCGAAGAAGCCGGTGGCGAATCGCAGGAAGGTTTTGTATTCCTTGTCGTTCATGCCATCCGGGCGAGCCAGGGTGTTCCGCCGCCATTCCTTCATGAGGAGCAGCCGCTCGTCCGCTAGCTTCGCCGCTACAGATCGTTGGTCTTCCGAATACGGTTCCCGCTTCGTCGGGTCGTACTTCAATTCGAGGTCAGGGATCAGCGGCTCGCCTGCTGGCTTGTCGTCACCCTTTGACTGAGAGAAGACTTCGAAAACATATTCTCTACTAAGGCGGGTGTAAGCCCAGGCCTGTTCGGCGTCGTTTTCGAAGTCAGCGGCTGACCGAGCCTCATCTCCCGCCACTTCAGCTACCATATATCCACCTCGGGTGTCAATATCGTGCTTGAAATCCTCGAAATTCTTGAGAGGCGGCCAAGCACTACTTTCGGGATGAAGACCCGGCGGTTCATTATTATCGAACTCGTCTTCTGGATGATCATACTCTGGATCCCCCGGCTGAATACGCCGGCGGGAGAGCCCATCTGGCCCGAAAGTCTTGCCCGGTACATGCTTCAAAGTGAAATGAAACATTAAGATCTCCTCGATCCAGCGGTTGATCGTAGCGTTGGGTCCCATTCCCGGGTGATCCAACATGCCCTTGAGGTACTGAGCGTCGGTCTCGACGACCAGTTTGCGGCAGCCCAACAGCCAATATTGCATGTGGTCTAGCGCCCTCTTCAAGCCAAACAATTCCCGCTTGGGCTGAGAATACCTCGACTCTCGTTCATTCAAAGGTATGGAGCTGAAGCGGGCATAGTACCGCTTATTTAGGTCCAAAGGATCCCGCTGGTACACATGCACTCCAACTCCAAGGTACGACGTATCAACCGCCAGCACCACTTCGGTGTCCCATTCATATCTTATAGGTCTAAGCGCGGGACATTCTCGCAAAGCCTTCTTCAAAACTTTCATGCAGGCGTCTTGGGGCGGGCCCCACTCGAATATGACCTCTTTCCGGGTGAGCTTCTGAATCGGTTCAGCCTTGACCGTGTAGTCTTGGATGAACATCCTCATAACGCCCACAGTTCCCAGAAAGGCTTTCACATCGTGGAAATCCTTTAGCGGGCCCCAACGCTCAATGACGCCGATTCTATCTTCATCCGGGCGCATGCCCTCGTATGAGCAGACATGCCCGACCACCTTAAAGGTTCCCCGGCAAATCTGCAACTTCTTCCCGCTTACAGTCGCCCCAGAATAGGCTAGCCGGGTAAGTACCCGGTTGCAGTCTACCAAGTGTAACCACACAAAGACCCTTATCAGCGGGTTCTCTGGGATGGTCTCGTACGTCCCGTCAGGCTTCTCATATCGAGTGAAGCCGCCGGCGACAGGCACGTCATCTATATACGGCCGGGTGACCGCAGGAATTTCATCTCGCAGGATGTAGGTTACGTCTTCGTGGAAGATCGGCACCGAGTTGGTCCAACCCTGCGGCAATCTTACCAATCGAAGCGCCCCAAACGGAGTTTGGAAGGTCGTGTAATCTCGAGATTCCGGGTCAATCAGCCGGTGGTTGTACCCAGAATAAAGATCAAACGTGGACCCACAAGCCCTTCCCGCGAAATGTTCGGCTAGATCCGCGGCGCCGGGAGGCACCCCAGAGTGTGCAATGGTTACCGCGTTCAGCGGCTCCAACGAATGCACTAACCGAATTGACTTCTTATCACTCTTCAGAACTCCAAAGTACTTGGTGCGGTACGAGCCGTTGGACGGTTCGTAGATATTGGCGTCGATACTCGCCCTAAGCACCTTGCAGACCTCTTCCAGCTGTCCCGGCGGGATGGGAATATTCCTTTCCACCCAGACCTTATGGTCTGCCTTCACCGGGAACTTGACTGGCGGGAAGAAATCCGTCCTGAAAGTCCCTCTTTCACTGTCATCCCATGCTACCGTATTTTCGTGTATAGATAGCAAGCTTCATCTCTTCATCATTTAAGAACCCATCATTATGCAGTTCGTCCACTACCGCTTTCCTTTCCGCTGTGTACCTCCCTACGGGAACGAACTCTGGCGGGTGAGGGTCTAGCGGGACTAGATTCTGCAACGGATCCCCAATGATATTTCTTTCTATCCTGAACTCGGGAGGGAGCGGCTCGAGGACCGGCTTTACTTTCAGCGCTACCGGCTTGTATTTCTTCGAGAACACCTCCTTCACCTCGACTTCAGGCGGGTGATCCTTGGGAACGATTTCCTCCATCAATACCACTTTCGTTTCGTTGTGTTCGAACCCGGGCACCACCCAGTCGGCGTAGTCACAGCACTGACAGCGCTTCCCCGCTGAATGCCGAGACCGCTCCTGTTTGAGCGACTCAACATCGGCACCGGCTGTCATGAACACAGCGGCCGGGTCCTTCAGTTTCTCTCTGACTTTATCCGTTATATTAGCTACTATGGCTACATAGGATTCGCCGACGTCCTTTCCTTCTGTCAGCTGCTCATTATATTCTTGGAATAGCTGAGCAGCGGGTTTGTCATCAACTTCTGGCATGGCAGCCGCTAGGTAGGCCATTTTCGTATCGGCCATCGAAAACCCCTCTTCTCCAGATTTCATCAAAGCGCAAATTCTAGGAACATTATTCTCGTCCAGTTCTATCTGAACCGCTAACTCTCCTTGATGGTTAATCAACTCCTCGAATTCTGAAAATTTTGTTCCTCTTCGCCGCTCGCCTGCGCAGCTGGTGGCGCATCGTTTTGTACGCGCCGCACCTGCCGCCGCTGACCTCTGGGAAAGGTAGGGACGACCACCCGCTTCGAAGTGGAGGGGTCGGTCAGAGTCAGGAACTGGTTCCCGTCAGAAGTATTTTTGATACCGCTGGCGGTTAGAATTTCAAAGGGCCGCCCCAGCAGCACTTTGTATGCCGGGTTCCGTATAACATGCACTTGTAGGTACACAGTCATATCGCCGAACCTGAAGGGGACGTTCCTCGCCAGACCGACTGACTTTTCGGTTTGCCCGTTGGCGCTCATCATGTGGATACAGTTATCGGGGTCCCAGCTGACTCCTAGCTCGGTGGCTACCGACAGGGCCATGGACACGATCTGTGATCCACCATCCAGAATGCATTCGACTTCGGCGGCTCCATGAATGAGCGGGAAGACCACTCTCAGGGCCGCTGACTCTCCAGCAGAAGCTTCGGAGATCGCGACGAAGATTTCTCTCACCGGCTCACCATCGGCTACCGACTGCCAATATTGCACTGCCGGGTCGACAGTGATGAGAGCTCCCGCTGGCATGAGTCCATCGGCCACAGTTGAGACCTGGACTAACGCTTCGTAAGGGAGGTCCTCCAAGGCGACGCTGGAGGACTCGTCATCTTCGTCGGCTTCTTTCTCTGCGTGGCTAATCAGTTGCTCGAGGGTGACTCGAACAGCGGGCGAGACTCTCTTCTTCGAGAGCAACGCCTTAGCCTGACGCAGCAACTTCGGGCTGAGGGCGAACAGCCTCCCCAGCGGGAGCGCTATTTCCAGGCTTCCAAAGATCTCCTTTATCAAGGATTCGACCTCCTCATCTTCCTGGTCCTCTACTGGCGCCTTCAACTCGTAGTTCTTTTCGTTGGCCGCCGCCTGCGGATTTCCCGCCGGCCGAACTCTAGGTTCGTTGGGCCTTTTGGCTGGCTTGACCGGGGGAACGTTCCTATACGGAAGTTCCGGCGGCTGAGTGCCATTTTGTTCTTCTGTCTCCTCCCGCTCCTTTTCCTTGGTCTCCACGATCGCCGGCTGTGCTTCGACAGCGGGCTTTCGCAGCGTCCTCGGCTTGTAGGGCAACTTCGGCATCACAACTTCCATTTTCTTTCCTACAGGCGGGCGTACTTGTCTGTTCTCCGGGGGCTTATCCGCACTGGGTTTCCCCTTTGCCCCCTTCCTCGAACTCTCTAAAAATGCTCTCCTTCGGCGCTGTTCCCCGTTCGGGAAGGACCAGCCCCGTTGGGAGAGCGAGAGTTCGCTGAGACAGCCGCCAGCAGAATCGCAACAGCGTTGGCGTCGAATTGCGGCGGGGGAGATTGGCTTTGATGAGCCACAAGGGGTGGTTGAACACCCCCTGAACCATGCGACTGGAGTTGCGTCACTTGCCGCTGGAGGTTTACTTGCTCAGCTCGCAAAGAAACCAATTCTTCTTCTCTCGGGTCATAGTAGAATTCCTCGTTCTGGCTGAACGCGGCTTGCGCAGCTTCCAGCTCCTGCTCGTCCATGTCAAGAACGGAGAGCTGAGCGAAGACAGACTGGTAGTTTTGCGCAGCGGCCGTGGGTTGGGCGGCCGGGCGGTACTCCTCTACCTGCTGCTTCTTGGACTTGTGCCCGTCTTTCGGGATTGGTATCCCATCGGGGAAACAGTCTCTGAACCCTACGACCTTCATCTTTCCACTCCCTATGTGGGCTTGCCGAATGAGACACTTATCTCTAAAATGCCCAAACTTGTCGCAATAAAGACACCCCTGATCCGCCAGGTTCCCTTTGAATTGCACGGTTGGCATTCGCGGGAAAGACTGGGAGTCAGCGGCGCCTGGGACTCTGCCCGGTAGGGACTTATAGAAGGACTCCAACTCGGCCATCCTCTTCTTGGTCGCGGCGTCGATCTCTTTTAATTGGGAGGTCTGGTTATCCAGCCGCTCCATCATAGTGACGACCGACACCTTAATCGTCTCAAGAAGGGACTTGTTAGGGTCCTCCTCTTCTTTCTTTACCGTCACGTTTGGGTGAGGTAGTATGGATCGCCCGCTCGACGCCTTTCCAGACCCGCTGGCGTTCTTGGACTTGCTCGAGTAACCCCGGTCAGAGGCGCCAAAGAACTCAGAGTTAGCGGTCGAGCGTTTTGCGATTCTTTTGGCTTCAGTCATGACCTCGGCCAGCGTCCATGTGCGGACCTCTGGCTCGTCAGCATCATCCCCGGCAGCGGGAGGTTTCCGCTCGAGGTTCTCCAGAATCCGTTCCTTAAACTCTGGACTCAACTTGGAGAAGAACATCGGGAGAGCCTCCCGGTGCGAAATTAATTTCGAATCGAGAAGCTTGTTCGCCTCGACGTTCATGACGCGCATTAGGCGCATGAGTTCGTCTTCATCGTCCCGGTCGATCCCCTCTTCCGTGAACTTACGAAGCTGCCGGTGCAATTTCTGCACAGAGCCCTTCTTTTGGTCGACTACGGACGGGTAATTTTCCAGGATTTCTTTCTTAAAGTCGTCGAACTTCTTAGAATACGAGGCGAATTGCCGCCACTCCTCGGCGGTTGCCTGAGCAGTATAGCGGCAGACAAACTCGTTCTTTTTATCATCCGGCGTCTCATCTAATTCCATCATACGCTCCACATGGTCCAGGAAACGAACAAGTTCCTCCGGCTCTTCCTCTTTGAAGAGCGGGGCGTTCCTGTCCCATGGTTCCGGCGCGCGCTTCTTTCCTCGAACGACAGGGTTGTTGTTGCCGTCGTCAGCCATCGGATTATTTGAAGGGGTTGGTGAAGTGTTGAGTAGTGGTGAAGAGACAGACGAAAGAGTCGTTGACGACTGGGTAGCTGCACCGTCGGGCGTAACAGGTCTTGTGCCGGGCGGTTGAGTTGAGGTTTGTTGTTCCAGCGGAGCAGAGGGGCTCAACGACTGGGTTTGGCGGGTACGATAAGCGTGAGCTTGGGTTCGTCCGCGCAGAGAATAGAGTTCCCGGGCAAGAGCAACAGGCGGGCGGGAAGGATCGTCAGTCTCGAGATCGAGAGCAGCGGCAGCGGCACGTAGGCTAGTGTTGGTCGACCGAGGTTTTGGTGGTGGTGCTCTAGCGGATCGTCCTTCTGAAGCCACGTCTCTTCCGAAACTAAATGGCAAAATCTTCTATAGCGGGCCTGGAGCTATCGGCTCAACGGGCGGGTGTATATTCTATTCTCGAGTCAACCGGCGGATGGTTCGTGCTAGTTTAGAGCAGCGTCCACAAGTGATTTCTTTCGACTTGACACAAATAATCTGTCACCCCTCGCGGTGGGCTCCAGATGAAACGGTGCGTGTAGGTGTAGGCGTGAAATATATCGAAATATAAAATCACAAAATCTAATCCAATACGACGTGTGTGTGTGTGTGTTCGGGGTGGCGGGAGCACGTATCGTCCCTCAGAATACTTGTGCAAGCTTCAATCAATCAAGGTCGCTACGTTTGAGCGGGACGAACTACTAGATTGTCTAGCGAGAACGTAGCGGGCAAAACGATTCGCAGCGGGAGAAGCGAAGAGTCACTCTTTCTGAGACTTCGAAATGAGAAATTCTGAGTCTAGCGGGGAGGGTCTCCGTGCCAATAGAAAAGCGTCGCCCGGTAGTGGATCGTCAACCGGCAAGAAGCTTTCTGGATGACAACCGGCGGGCAGAAGGCGCGGCTCAGCGGGACGGGGTTCTTATACGACCGGCGCGGCTCTGGCGAGAAGCGGGGCTCTTATGTCGATGGCGCGGACACTAACAGTGACCCGGGCAGTTACACCACTACGCGGCGGCGAGCTCGAACGGGGGTCTTGGATATACCGCGGAACGGCTGGCACACGGGGCGTCGACGGCGCGGAATCAAGCACGAACGGGGGTCTTGGTTATACCGCGGAACGGCGAGAAACGGGGCTTCGTATTTCAGGAGGGCTCGGGCTCAAAGGCTGGCGGGGCTCTCAAAGTTCTGGCGGCTCGGTATGCCACAAGTCTTTCCGTATCACTCGAGTCTCTCTCAGATATCAAGTCTAGTCTCTTTCAAAGTTCAATTCAAATTCTAGAGTCCGCTACAAACTGCCCTTGTCTACGGGTAGGTAATTGACTGAGTAACAAAAAGTACACCGGGAGATTAAATACATGCAGCGGGAGCAGAAACAACCAAATAAAATCATGATGAGAGAGTGTCCAAGTTTGATGCCGCGCCCGCTGGGAACCAATGGTATATTCAGGATTGCGAGTCGTGAGTGAAAAGACTGCCTCCCGGAGAAAGTCCATGCGGGCGGGTGGGTATTGCGCCTTATTGCAGTGCAATGGCGTGCTGGTTGCCATGTCCCCGGGAGGGGACACGAAATTCCTCCTTCATAATATGGTCCTGCCGCTGGTCGAGTTGAAGTCGAAAAGGCTTCCCGCTGAGTAGTTAGTCAACGGCTCGATAGCGGTCAAGTTCGTCTTGTCTTCTATCTTCAGAACAGTCTAAGTTCCAGGGAAAATAGGGAGAGCCGAGTCGCGTTAGCGGCTCGCCACTCGCCGTTCGGGTTGTCCGCAATCAGCGGGAAATGCCCCCGGCAACTCGCCATGTCCTTCTCATCATTCTGACAGAGCCGTTGGCTGGATAGCCGCTGGCTCCGAGGTGCTCCCGCTGGCAGTCGGTTAAGTCCCGGCTGTCCGTAATCAGCCGGCGTGCTCGGTTAAAGCCTGCCGGTGATCCCGTCCGTCGGTAGAGTGGTGGCCGTCCTGAGTTCGAAGTTGAACTCAGTATGGTCCCCCGCTAGATCTTCTTCATGTTGGTCGGCGGGTGAGCGCCTAACCTCAGGGAGGTTGGTAGTTCCTCTTGGTCGCCTCCAGCACCTTGAGATAGTAGTTTCCCACTAAGTCTCTTGGCCCGGCAGTTTAGAAATAGTCAGCGGCAGAGTCTCGCACCCATGTTTAGGGAAACGTCGCTAAGCCGCTGCTACCCGTTGGTGTCCCACCAGCTTGTCGGCTATCCACAGCAATAAGATACTGCCCGCGAGGACGGACATATCTTCTAGTATCCTAGCCTCACTTCTCCCGCTGATAGGTCTCGAAAATCGATAAATTCCGGGCATTTCATGCCTAGCCGCTGAGCGGCCCTATCAACGCGTTTCGTTTTCAAACTCCGCACTTTACGGCATAATCCTCACCTCCAATCACCGATGACAGCAACTTGACAGACTACAACAAACCGCAGGTACGAGGATATATTTTGTTGTAGCGTCTGTTTACAAGAGACTAGCTCTGCTTCAGATTATCCACAGGGGTGCGTAAGCCAAGAAGCTGGCCCCAGATTATGCTTCGACCCTGTTCAAGCCACTCAACTGCCCTCTGAAAGTCAAAAGCTGCAATCGCAGCAGCTGCAGCATCTCTCACAAGACTTCCAGTCTGTAAGAGATGGTGATATCTATCAGATATGGTCAATGCTAGCCAGGCTAACTCAGGAAGAAGGTTCATGGCAGTGGTGTATGCTTGGAGAATAGATGAAGGCTGATACTTATGGGCATATCTGACCCATTTCTGTGCTGCATGAAACCTTACTGAGACAGGGCCAGATGGTGAGCATGCTGCTGAAGTATAAGAATGAAGCAGCTTTTGACAATCCCCATCATCATTCAGGATATTATAGCGGTGTAGAAAGGAATTGGCAAGGTTGTTCAGCCGTGCAGGCTTATCTGGGTGACCATCTGGAGTGAGATGAACTGCAGCTTGTATATGAGTGATAGACTGGTTAAGATCTTCGAGCTTGCCCAAACGTTCAAAGCGGCGGAAAAAATTAGCACCAAGGTTGTTTATTTGTGCAGGGTTATTTATGTGGCCATCTGGAGTGCGACCAATGGCATCTGCCTGGCAAGTGATAGACTGCTCAAGATCGGTGAGGTCCCCAAGATGCTCATACCGGTGGCTAAGAGAAGCACCAAGGTTGTGCATTAGGATAGCCTTCGTGTAGTGACAATCAGGAGTGAGATCAACAGCAGCAGCCCGGCAAGTTATACACCGGTCAAGATCATCAGGGTTTTTAAGCCTGTGAAAGCGACACATCAGTGGGTGGCCAAGACTGCCCAACAATATAGGCTTGGATGGGTGGTTATCTGCTGTGAGATCAACTGCTGCCTCTATATAGGTGATAGCATGATTCATATCACCAAGGTCACCTATGTGCTCAAAGCGTGCCAGCAGGGTCATGCCCAGGTTCTGCAACCTTGCAGCTTTCTCAAGGTGGCCATCAGGAGTATGCTTAACAGCAGCTTGCAGACAAGTAATGGAGGTGTTGAGATCATTAAAATTCCCAACCTGCTCGTAGCGATGGAGAAGACAGGTGCCAAGATTGTTCAACCACAAGGCCTTGTTTAAGTGATCATCTGTGGTGAGATCAACTGAAGCTTCCATACAAGCAACAGACTTGTCAAGATCACTGATATCACCTGTCTGCTTGAACCGGTAGGAGAAAGCACTACCAAGGCTGTTCAGGTGCGAAGCCTTATCGTGACGGCCATCTGGAGTGAGATCAACAGCAGCCTGTATATAAGTCATGGACTTGTTGATATCACTGAAGTCCTTGAGCTGCTTGAAACGAGCCAACAGAAAGCTGCCAAGATTGTGCAGATGTAAGGCCTTGTCTGGGTGACCATCTGGAGTGAGATCAATTGCAGCTTCCATATAAGTGATGGATTGATTGAGATCAACAAGGTCTCCAAGCTCCTCAAAGCGATGGTAAAATGGTTGGGCAACCCTGCCCAACTGCAAAGGCCTGTCAGGATGGCCAACTGGAGTAAGATGAAGAGCAGCTTTCATATAGGTCATAGACTTATTTAGATCATCACGGTCCCCCAGCTGCACAAAGCGACATAACAGGGAAGTGCCAAGACCACTTAACATGTTACACTTTTCGGGGTGGCCATCATGTGTAAGATTGACAGCAGCTTCAAATTGGGTGATAGATTGCTTCAGATCAAAAATGTCCCCAAGATGCTTGAAGCGGTTGAGAAGTGAGTTGCCAACACTCATCAACCGTAAAGGCTGATCAGGATGGCCAACTGGAGTGAGATCAACTGCATCTTGCATGTAAGTGATAGACCTGGTGAGATCATTAAGGTCTCCGAGCTGCATGAAGCGCTTCATCAAGGCACTACCAAGCCTGTTGAGCCGTACAGCCTGATCTGGATGACCATGTGCAGTTAGATCAACAGCACCTTGTAGGTAAGTGATAGCCTTGTTAAGATCTTCAACATCACCTAGCTGCCTAAACCGGCAGGTGAAAGCACTGCCAAGGTTGTGCAGACATAAAGGTTTATTGTGATGGCCATCTGGAGTGAGGTCAACAGCAGCTTCTATACAAGTAATTGACTTGTTAAGGCCATCAAGGTCTCTGAGCTGCCGGAAGCGATTCAGCAGGGCAGCACCAAGGTTGTTCAACCACAAAGCCTGATCTGGGTGACCATCTGCCGTGAGACTGATTGCAGCTTCCATATAAGTGATAGCCCGGTCATTATCACCAGGGTCAGCTAGATGCTGAAAGCGAGTGTCAAATGAACTGCTAAGGTTGCTCAACAGTATAGGCTTGATGGGGTCGCTGCTAGGAGTAAGATTGACAACAGCTTCAAGTTGTGTAATAGATTGGTTGAGATCATCAAGGTTACCCAACTGCTGAAAGCGGTAGAGAAGAGAAGTGCCAAGGTTGTTCAGCCACGAAAGCTTGCCTGGGTGGTCATCAGGGATAAGTTCAACACTCCGCTCAAGCAGTTCAACTGCTCTAATTACATCTTTGAGCATACCCACCTGCTCAAAGCGTTTAAGCAGTGTTTGCCCCAGAACACAAGAGAATATAGGTAACATTGAATTGTTGGGGTCGGTAGTGTTGTCCCGCACGGCATCAGCATATAAACAGACTGCCTGGTTCAGATCCGGGAGGTAACCTGAAGACATGTGTTTCTTCATGCTGATATCGCCCAAATCATCCATCAGTTGAGCCCTCTCCTGGCTCTCTTGACAGCCCAACAGAATTCTCTCATGCATGAGCCAAATTTCCAGAGAATCTGCAATGTACTGTTTCGGCTCCATGCCATTGTAAGCCTGTGTCAGTTCTGCCCTCAAATTAGAGCTTGCAACACAGGTAACTATGAACCATCAAAAATTTGGGGGAAGAGCGTCAAGTGAAACTCACTCTTGCTGTCTGGCCAGTTGTATATTTGTAAGCTGTGGGGTGGAGACTGATAAACTGTAAAACTAGCATCCAGTTTAAGGGAAGGGCCGTCAAAGTTCACAGTATTGAGCAAAGATTCAAAGGCTGCCATTGTAATCATCAGTGAGCAGCATGCATAAAAAGTTGACCACACACATCTTTTCAATTCTGCCAGCACCAGAACTGTGTCTCTTGGAATGACTGTATGCCCAACTAGCCTGGTTCCGTCTGATTCACTGTCTCTTAAAAATGCAATGCAAAAGGTAGAGGTTTGGAATGGGCTAACAGTATATGAATGATGATTCTATCATGTTTCAAGTTTGCTGAAATTACTTACATGGTACAGTCCATTCTCAGCTTCCAACTCTTTCCGTCAGTTTCAGATTCCACAGGCAGAGTTTGCAACCAGATATGGTCCTCGATTATGAGCTGAGCGAACATCTTCATCCCATCTGGGAGGTCCTCGTGTGGGTGGTTCAGAGACTCGAGATGGAGCTCTGTGAATGAAGGCAACAGCTGAATACAATTTGCTCTCAATAACCAATAATATTGCAAGGAGCTTACCGTGAAGTATGATACTAATTTGATGACAGGCCCGAAATCAGCTTTTGAAAGGGGATTGAAAAAAAATAAAAAGTGCGTACACTGTGTTCAATCCGGACATGGTGAAAAAGATGAGCGGGGGAGGCCTCGAAGCGAGGGCAAACACACCTGTACTTATACGAGCAGCGCAGTAAAGGCTCCTGAGCATGAGGTTACTGTGATGATCCGAGTTCATATCATATACTTTGTTCCTGAATCCCTTCCTCCGATACCCCGGGCTGCCAGATTCGGGACAATTCTCGCCTACATCAATGTGCAGACGCGCCGTAGACAGTCTTCCACGCCTTTATCCCAGATACTAGACAGTGCTGGCAGCGTGAACAGAAGTCACAGAACGGTTTTCGGGATACTCATTGCAATTTAGCATTCCAGGTATCAAAATCAAACTGCAACACGATGGATTCAATGCATACTCACAGCTTCCAGTGCCAAATGAACCAACGCGCATGCCTTTTAGTATGACCCACTCCTGCGATTGACTTTCATATCTCATCTCCTGCTCCGCCCGTCACTTTGCTCCGGATGCACGCTTGCCCACTTGGCGAGTTTGAATTTTGACTCTTGCGGGCATCAAATCGCAGTTAATTTTATTTTTGCAGCGACTCCCGGTGAAAATGCGAGCGATGTAAGAGATCAAATGATTCCTCACTGCTCGCTCGACGAATTCGGCACCTTTTTCGAAAGCTATGACTGGTCGAATAAAACGGAAATTCGGGTATTGAATCAACGCTCAATCAAGTCAATGAGCTACTTAAAGGAACGGGTCAACGATCTGTGAAGGGAAGACGAGGTTCGTACTCACGCTGATACCGGATACGAATTAAAATAGAAGATAGGCGGTGATTGAAGCTGAAGGACATGACTGAACAGCTCTAGAAACAGTAAACGAGACTCAACTACAGTTATCCGAAGCTTTTTTTCTTGTTTCGTTCGACAAGTCGAAGCATTGAAACCGATAGGTCGTACCGTGGGATTCCATTGCGACGAGCCGTGAACCTGGTCGCGTTCAGAGAGGATACTTTGAGACTCCATGAATGATTACCTCGAATGAAAAGCTGAGTGCTCCCAACGCGAACGGCGCCGGGGGTTTGGCAACCTAGCTAAGCCACGCAGAGAGCAGCATCGCGCTTAAGACCCAATTCGTGCTCGCCGATTCTTCATTGTGATATGAAGCTCGCTCAGAGTAACTGTGGCGCTGGGGCGGAAATGAGTCCATATCTTCGAGTTTCTGATGGAAATACCTAATGGAAATGAGATATCGATCGTCGGATGCATTGAGGCAAGATGTGCCTTCACTCGAGCACCCACATGTAGGGGGGAAACTGGCCAATAAGGAGTCAGTAGTTTATCGATCAAGCGAAAGGAACAATATAACTTAAGCCACGAAGTTGTACTGTTATCCGTGCAGTGGGTTCAAATCTTAACCTGAAATCATATGCAAGCAGTAGGTTGTCGTGAAAGAATGCGCTTCCAATATCAGCGGGCCGAGCGAGATCAGTCAAAACAGACTAGATTGAAGGAAAGCAATAAGAAAAAACCCCGAATGTCCATTATCGCATGACTGTAATATTTCGCAGCTTTCGCGGATTGTATCGTATGCTATTGCACTTGCAGATGCTGGACCGAGTTTGTGCGTATCTACGAATAGGAAATGGTAAGCATTTGCATTAATTACGAGCAGCAAAATCCACTCACGGCGAACGAGTCTTCGAAACGCATTTGCCTAGCATTGAGCGTGTGGACTTGATCAAAGTGGCGGAACTTGGCGCATGTTCTGATTTTCACCGAATTTGAGGTAAATTGATACAACTCCGAGATATGGTGGAATGTCAGACGACAGAAAACGCCGGGAGGAATGAGTATTTTGTTCGTATTGCGAACGTCTGACCAGAGTGTGCGGTTGACAAGAATATCAGTCGGTGTTGGTCCTCGTAGGGGCTCTGGAACTGCGAGTCAGCGACTAGGAGGACTCAGAAATCGGGGAAAGTTAATCCTGGATGCGTAGTCGGTAGCGTATGCGGTGAGGGGACAAGGAAACGCGGGATAATTCAAGTGATCTCGGACTGAGGGGAGCCGTTCGACGTTGCATGCCGAAATTATTCGACTAGCTGTCGGTGCTGGCGAGAAGATTTCGCTGAGCAACGCAGATCTTTGAACTTCAGCGAACTTGAAGAGGGCATTGAATGTCTTGAAGACCAGGGCGGTTAATGAGCGGATCTTTATGAACCTGATCTTCGCCGAGTTTGAGGTGAGTCCGTACAGCTCCGAGATACGGTGGGTGGCAGACGAAAGAAAAACGCCCGACGAGTGATTATTTTGTCGGGATTGCGAAGTTGTTTTAACAGAGGATCGAATTGACGAGGAAATCAGTCAAGAATTTAGTGACGCCGTCGTAGGATCTGTGGAAGGCGACCAAGGGGAAGAAAGTTGAGCCTGAATGCGTAGCACAATTCCGATGTGGCAGCCTGAGCGCGTTTGGACCCGTTGCTGCAAGTAGTGTTGGGAGACCGTTCGGCAATGAGTATCTTACTATCTTGTCTGCATTGACAAAAACCTGAGGTCGATTTTGGCGAGAAATTGCGCTCCGCGACACAGATCGCATTTTTCAATTGAAGCAGTGAACTTTGCAGTACTGCATTGTTGGAAAGCAGGCTAGTTTGAACAACGGATCTTGATGACTGCAGCGTTGACCGATCGAGCCACTCTTGAATGAGTTGTACGGCGTGCATGGTGGTGTGAAGGAAAGACGACCCGGAGTTGACGGAAGGGGGACGGCCATCAGATCATGATCCAACATTGACAAAGAATATTGGACTCGCGAGTCGCGGCGTCTGCTTCAAGACACTTTGCATCAAGAACGTACCGGGAGGAGTCGGAAGGAGTAGAAAAACGTCATTATACTCTGAACTGTTCACTCGAGGTCACGGAAATAAAGAGGATCGACGCGTTGCTTGTGTCTATACGTGTTTGATGTATCAGACCATCACTGATTGCCAGCTGCCACTTTGCACTTTGCACTCTCCGTCGACCACGTCTACAACGGCGTCCAACGCATTCCCGCCCAACAGCAACGCTTCTTAGCACCATTCTTCAACTTGATCTTTGCTGCAAGCAACTCTGTCTTGGTTTGAAACGACGATCGGATAATCTGCCCTGGAGTCTCGACGTCCTCAACTCATACGACAGCCCGTGCGCCTTGGCAAGTTGGGCGCTCGAGCTCCCGGTTCTCTGCCTACCGGATGGCCGTAACTCTCGTTTTTTCGGCGGTACAATCTGGACGCTTTCTCTCGTTCAAGCATCCGGAATTACAACTCGCACCGGAAAGTGTGACGTGACAAGTGACTGTCATCACGCTTTCCGGTTCGGACGTATTCGGACATCGTCGGGTTTACCCCCCACCGCATGTAAAGACATTCAAGAAACCCCGAGTATAGACGGCTCCGCGCAGCGGGCCACGCGGCGAGCGCTGGCACCACGCAGTGGGCCTTCGCGGCGAGCGATAGCACCACGCAGTGGGCCCTAGCGGCGAGCGTGAGCACCACGCAGTGGGCCTCCGCGGCGAGCGGTAAGCCCCGCGCAGCGGTCGGGGTCTGGGGTGGAAAACCCCAGCCGTCCGGGCCGGCGCCCGCAACTCTCGTCTTTCAACTTTTGATTTATTTTGTACAGTATGTTCATAGTTATTATACACGAACATTTGACCACAAAGCAAACACAAGTAAAAGCAAAAAAAAAAAAAAAAAAAAAAAGGCCCCGCGCCAGCGGAAAAGGCCAGCGCAGCGAAAAGGCCCCAGAAAAGCTCTGGTCACTCGTGGGAGTGTGTGACTGTTACGTCACACTTTCCGGTGTCGGTTGCAAGTCCCAAGCATCCTGGTCAGAAGGAGCGGAAAATTTGGCACAAGCCGTGGAGCAGAAACCCTCATTTCGCTCTCGATGACAGAAAACTATCATAGGCGGTGTTGATGAGATGACGATGGGTCTTCGTGTGCGTCTTCTTGTTCAGCTTATTCGATATACAATGATGCTGACCCGCTGTGGCCAGCGCTTTCTACGGTCGTCTCGTGGATTCGCATAGACCTGACGAGCCGCGTGCTTCAACGATGGCGGCGGACTGACCGAGCGGCTTGCGATGACTTGATTCCACTCACCGGTAGGTTTCAAGCTCTATATCTTCGGCGCCCCTAACGATAACATACCCCAGTAACCTTCAAGAACATGGACCGTCTGTACATGTCCCGCTCACCCTGCCATGAAGAGCAAACGGATTGAGACGCCGCCCTGGAATGGCCCCAAGCTTCTTCATGCTGGTATGTTCTGCTCGCTACTTCCAATCCACTTCCGCTAACACGCACCCGAAGCCACAAGCCTGTGTTTCTTTTCTGTATTGAATGCCACTCCACTGTCCGTCAGCGCCCCGAATCTCCATCTCTAGAAGACTGCTACCCCCCGCCGCATCGGGATTCTTCCTCGGATTGTATCGATTCAGCGAAGACACTATCGTCTGCGACCTCTTCATCTGCATGGGTTATTTACGGCAACGATCCGTCTCACCAACGCCCGCCCATGCCTCGACCAGCCCGCCATCTCACCCGCTGCGTCAGCCGCGCGCATTTCCGCCCTAATCCTCCGCATTTCCGCCGTCACCAATGGTCGCATGCGACGCGTGTGTGGGTCTCATGTCGCCGTGGTGCGCGTATCCCGCGTGATACTCGGCCTCAATGTCGTTTGTTTCTGGTCTCTTTTCCTTGACTCCTCCTCCTCGACGCACCCAATTTCCCGTTACTGTACCCTACAATCTTCCTCCTCTACTGCACGCGTTCTCTACTACCTTTCCCCCTTATCTTTCATCCGTCCCATCGACACCTCTACTTATTCCTTCCATACATCCACTGTCGTCTTCATCTTCACCCGATTCGCGAATCCGCCTACTGTCCCCGCGGTATCTCCAAGCACTCCCCTCCTCGCAGCTCGCATCGCCCCGCCTCACGCCCGAGTCTCCTCCCGCGTGGCCGTACCTTCATTATCTACCCGTCATCTCCCCGGGTCGATAACTCCACATTTCGCATCGTCGATCCGGCATCTGCGTCCTCCGCCCATTCGTCTCCTATGCCCCTGGCCACCTCACTTGCGCCACACCGTTGACGTCCCCTTCACCCTCATCGACATTCTGCGCCCCCGCCGCTCACCCCGATTTCTTTGGTTTCTCATCGATGGGGCCTCTTGTCGGTTCTGGGTGGGCAATGTGCACGACCAGATGTTTCCGCTCTGGGAAGACCGAAGCGGAGGTATGCAAGCGGTAGGAGGGTGGTGGGAAGAGAGGCGGAAAGAGATCTAGGTGTGGTGGGCGGAGGAAAGACAGAATGAGGCCAGAAGGAGGGCACACGTTAGGGATTATATCAGATTATACCGTGCCGCGCGGCCGCATCGTCTTCATCCCCCCGGGTCGCTGGTCACCCGTCTGGCATCACCGACATCGCCCCCACATCGCCATG
Organism: Favolaschia claudopus; assembly: GCA_037176885.1. Classification (NCBI taxonomy): domain Eukaryota; kingdom Fungi; phylum Basidiomycota; class Agaricomycetes; order Agaricales; family Mycenaceae; genus Favolaschia; species Favolaschia claudopus. The sequence goes on along the minus strand of JAWWNJ010000024.1, from coordinate 2,063,329 downwards.
CTCCCTCCGCCTAACGCCTACGTCCCGTTCTTATTTTGTGATTCCTCGATTCGGCGCCTTGTCGACTCTGGGTAGGCGGCGGCAGGGACAAGCTGCTTCTGCCTTGAGACGAGGGTATGCGCTCCCGAGGGCGTTTAGAATTGGAAGAAGACGGGGGAAGGAGAGAGGGTGCTGGGATGATGGTAGCATTGGGGCGGAGTGGAGGAATGGGGCAGGGAAGGAGCGGTACGGCGATCGAAGAACGAAGACTCACCGGGGACGGCGCGGATGCGATGTGGAATGAGTGGGAGATGGAGATGGAGAATGGGGTGAAGATGAGCAACGAGAACGGACGGACGGCTGTTTGGAGTTTGGGGGTTCCATGGGATGCGGACACGAAGGATGGTGGATGTCGATGGCGACGTAGACGCCTGAGGGGTGCCGAAGGTTGAGGAGAATGCACGCATGATGTGCGTATGGGCGCACTGGACGCACAGGTACGTCAGTTTCGTCTCTGTTAGTCGCAGCTTTGCTGACGCAGCTCTACAGATTTCATGGATACATTCCGCCCCTCGCCGACCGACACACGTTCCTCGACTTCAATAATCGTCACGAGTGCGCCCAACTCGTCTTATCGATTGGCCTGCTTGCTCGTCATCGCCACTGTCTTCGTCTTCGGGCAAAGTCAAGTCGAAGTCCAGCAGCTTCGAGTCAGGGGCTACGGACAGTTCCCCTTTGTTCTCCCACACCTCCGCTTATCTCGTGGATACAACTGTAACTTTCACCCATCTATCGTCAGCTCTTTACTTTCCCTACACTAGGTCTGTTTTCTATTTGATTAGCCTGAATGTCCTTGGACTTTCGCGCGACTCTGCGAAGTACTAAATATCCCATCTCCGACGCCTATTCCGCTCTCGACACGTACGATACAATTGAATATGCGATATGGGAATTAGCGCTTGTACTTAGGACAACGCGAATAGTGGACTGGCTATGTCCAGAGAGGAATGAGGTAGATAACTAAGAGAAATCATAAAAACGGTACAGGCGAGTCAAACGGCTGCGATCCCTTCACGCTCGTGGCTCACCTCCGTACTTGATTCTTGCACATTCGTCCTCCTCCGTACATCGATTTCGGTCCCAAGGACGAAGGACGTCATCGACCACCACCTCCACAGACAGTCCCGCTGCCATACACGCTCCGAGCGACCTCAATATTGAAGCGCTGCTCCCACTCCGCGCTGACCTCTCGCCCGAGACGCCGCAAAGTGAACCCCGCACGCCCGTCCATCGACGCTTCCGGTCATCGTCCTCAAATGACTCCTGACTCGCAGCCCCGTCTCCGAAACCAATCCTCTCCAATCCAATCTGCTCCTCACCCACACCGCGCACAAAAACCCACCGCCCGCACCGCACGACACTCCTGACAACGTCAACGTCGACGTCAATTCACCACATTACCACCCCCGCCCTGCAACCCACCTCCTCCTTCCTCCTCCTGCTGCCCGGTCGTGTCATCTCACATTCAGAAACGTGTCTCTGCACGCCCCGCATCCGGGAAGCCAGGGTTATGGGAGCGAAATGGTGGGAATCGAGTCGGGGCGAACGAAAAAAAGACCGCGATGCGACTGGAAGAGAGTGGTCGGCAGCCGGCAGGATCGATTCGGTGCTATCGTGAGGTCGGTCGGGGTGGGTGGACGGCTCGGGGTAAGAAATTGGGAGTATTGTATATAGGTCGTATGTAAGTAGGGGCAGGGAGTATGTGTATACTGTAAACCGAGTCCAATGAGAGTGATGGTAGAACGGGAGATAATGGCGGGAAGGATCTAGATAGAAGTAAGGTTGCGATATCCACTTCGAGAGGAGGTCCAACGTGGAGGAAAGGAGAAACGATAGGGAACAGTGGGGAATGGGGATGCATCAAGCAGACAAGGTACGGTACCCGGTGGGTAGCATTGAAGTGGTAGGTCGCGTATATGCATGGAGAGGTAGGGATGGGCGGGTGTACGTGGCGCAGGAAGACAGAATGGAAGCACATTCAATTGGATGTCGGAGAAAGACGGAGAGTATGGAAAATGTGGGTAAGTAAAGAGCAGAAGGCGAAGATGTAGCGGTAGGGAGAGGTAGAGGGGAGAAGCTTAAGGAAGAGAGTGACAGAGATTCGCTTGAGATGCGCCAGCTGAGTCGTATTGGCGGTGACTCAGGGGACAGCGCATCGCGGTGTAGTCGCCCACAGCGCCTTCTTACCAGTCCAAGGGTTGCAGATACAGAGCGTTGGAGCTGTAAACTGGTCGAGCGTACCAGATGTGACACAGGTCTGACTGCGGCCAAATAGAGCGTAACCCCAAGAAGCGCCAGAACTTGAAAGCGAGGGCAGTTCGAAGAGAAACGGCGGAAGAATTCTGCGGAAAATCCACACTCATCGACGACCGATGCGGCGCCCGTTTTCGATAGCGGCGCTGGCGGCATTCACTGGAAATCACAGTTCAGTCACAGGCAATTTGCAAGCCAGAGACCAATAAAACACAAGAAACAGAAGACGCACGATAGCTGCAGCCTGCTATAGGCTCTCGAAACCGCGACAACCCCCATCCTTTGGCTCAGCGACTCGGAAATTCCAAGACTCGCCCACGTTACGATTGCCTCGATATGCGTTTCAAGACTTTTGCCAAGATTCTACAAAGAAGCACTCGTTGTACTTGTAGTCGTCGTTGTAGCGTCCATTCGTCTTCATTTGCATCGATCTCGACACGCTGAAAAGACCGTCGATGAGGGGGAGAAGGGTCTGTGACAAGCCTGGGAAGATGCCGGCAACACGGCTCAAGACTTCGACGCGTCTCACTTGCGAGGAGTCCCTCCAGCCTCGAATTCGGTTTCTATCCAAGAAACGACTAACTCTGCACTTTCTATAACAAGCTAGCTCATGCCTTGAGTAAACGAAGTCTCGTGATAAGCTTGCCGACTTGAATGACGCGTCAAGTCATACTTCGCTCTTTCTTTCTGACCTCCACCATCTCCGGCCTCCGCTGCTGCCTCCTTCCCGTCCTCTCTCCTGTGCTCTCCCGCTATTTGTACTATTCTACACGCTCTACTCCTGACTCCTCATCCATCAACCTCTCACAACGCGGCAACCCAACTTGAAGACATGCAAGTCCCCGTCGTCTGATATGAATTCGGGATTTCACACTGTCTGATCAAGTTTACCGACCAAGTCACATCTATGGCTCTGGGACTTACGCGCTCGACCCGTCGCTGCAACACTGCCAACCTTTCATCCCATCGACACACTTCCAAATTCTGGGTCGGGACGCGGAGAGGATAATGATTAATGGTATCGGGGTGGGGTTATAACATAGGGCCAGTTCGTGCTGAAATGCTCTTTTTTTTCATCCATTCCGTCTCAAATCTTTTTCAGATCGTTGTCTATCTCTCTTTCTTCGCCTTTGCCAACGATACCAGTTTCACCTTCGTCGAGAAGAGCAAGGTCTTCCTGTCGCGCTATCATCGTAACTTTGGGCCAATACTGAAAGACAATGTCTTGATCTGGCCGGTATTGGAAGGAGCTCGTGCGCGCCGCAATGTCTATGGTACGCCTCATTTTTCTCTTCGCTCATCGCTCTCTGTCGACTGAAATCTTATCGTTTCGATACAGCTCGCTCTCCTGCCCGCCATCGGATCTCCTTTATCGACGCCGCTCCTAATTATCGCGGCCATCTGCTTCGTCGATCGACCGCTGCCGCTTCACGCCGTCGGTAGAATACCTTGATCTTCGTCATCGTCCCCATCGACTTCGTGTTTCGTGAGATTTGGGCGCCCAGTACGTCTTGCCTTTAGGCTCCCCCTCCCCCACTGCAGAAACCGTACTCTTCGTGCTCCATCCCTCAAGGTCTGCATTTGCTGTTACGGTGTTTTCTTCGCTTATGCGTCTTGCCGGTAACACTTGATATTGCTCATGCCCTCTTGTTCTTCCTGATTCTTTTAGAATCGATTTCACCTCTCAAGAACTCAGTTTTTCAATTGCGATCATGTCACTTGGGTACGATTTTCTCCACTGTTCATCTCGCGACCCATGTAACTAAGTCTTGTTCCCAGATAATCTGTTCTTTCAAAGCGGTTAATCGATCTCTTGCTCATCGTTTTTCCTCAACGACATTACGTACGCTGAGGCTTACGCTCTGCTTTGCATCGTGCCCTCAGCCTTCCTTCTGCGTCACCTCTGATCACTCATTTAAATTCGTATCTTAGATAATTTGAAGCTGCGCTGCTCTTCGTTCGACGTCTTGGGTCAGCCTAAACTGTTTCATTTTACTTCTAGTAGTCCAACACTCATCGTTGTATAGATCTTGTTGGACTCGATCGCAGTCCAAGTCCCATTACAGTATTCCATCTCGTTTCCTGTCTTTGTCTTTGCTCGTCCACGATTTATTTCGCTGACTGCGTGAACCTTTTTTAAAATCGTGATCTGACTTGTCAATGATGAACTAATCTGTATCGAGGACATCTTTTTCAAGCATATAGCTGATCATCTACTCACGATCTCTTGTTGTGTCATGCCGTCTTTTATAGCATGGAGTGAAACAGTACTAGTACGTTATTTACTGCTGGAGGATTCAATTGACGATTCGATGCGCGCATGAGTTTGCATACAGACGTTCAACGGCTCTGTCTGTATTTAGCCAGGGCTCGAATATATATATATCACTCATTCTTGACAGGAAGCACGAGGCAGTCCGCGGCCTTGGATTCCGCGCGGAGATACGGGGCAGACTAAGAATCCGAGTCCGATTCCGGCGGCGGCAAAAGGGAAGTATAAAGAGCTGTGGAGTGTGATAAGGATCACCCTTCACCCTTGTCCTTTACCACCATGGCAGAAGTGCTCGGTATTGTCACTGGCGCTCTTCAGCTCCTCGATACAGCTCTCAAGGCCGCAGAACTTGTCAAGAATGTATATAGGGTGACACAGGAGAAGCAGGAGATTCATGATGAGCTGGAGGGTCTCAAGCCACTCTTGGCTGAGCTACAGCTTCGCATCTCAGCTAATTCATCTCCACGAGTGCTCAGGAACATGGCTGCACCCCTTGCCAAGTTCAAGAAAACCCTGGAAGAGTTGTGTAGCAGATTGCAACCTACCAAGAACACATTTGAAAGACTCAAATGGGGGTTCTCAGAGAAAAAGAAGATGAAAGAGGATCTACTTACGTTGAGGCAGTTCCATGATGTGGTTAATTCTTGGATGATTCTTGATTTCTGGTATGTCTTTATGAATTGCCGTGTTGATCTGCTTCCATTTTGTGTCTGCTAGGGATCAAATAGACGGTAACAACCTATGCTTGATGAAAAGCCCTAACTAAGCTGCTTTTAGCTGCACAACGACTAGCAATAATTGAATGGTTGTCTCCTCTCAATTTCTTCATTCGGCAGCAGGATATTTCTAGAACACGACAGCCTGAAACAGGAGACTGGCTGCTCAATGACCCAAAATTCAAAGAATGGGAACTAGGGAAAGGAGGAGTTTTGTGGTGTTCCGGAATACGTGAATATTCAGCTATTCAAACAGAATTGCCACTTACCTACAGCTTGCAGCTGGTGCAGGGAAAACTGTTCTTGCGTGGGTTCAAATCCTTGAATGATAACAGCTCATTTTTGATATAATATTAGATCGTTGGTTGTAGATCATTTGACCAGTGCACAAGCCAAAACCCCAGAGATTGGGATAGCATGCATTTACTTCAACCATAAAGAAACCCAAGTTCAAACACTGGAAAATCTGCTTGCAGCACTGTGGCGACAGTTGGTATTCAAGCAACCTCTTGGCCCAGCTTCTGACTTGTATGCTCAACTTGTGGAGAAGAAGACGAAACCCACATCAACAGAGATGCAGAAAGTGCTTCTCCATGCACTGCAGAGATTCAAACAGATTTACTTTATTATTGATGCAGTAGATGAGCATTCCGAGCAAGAGTGGCATACTCTAGCTGGAATCCTGACAAAATTGTCAAAGAATATCAGGCTGTTAATTACAGCAAGAACACATGTTGCTCCAAATGTGGTATTCTCTCAGATAGCTGTTCTGGAAATACGAGCCAGCAAAAAGGATCTTGAACTGTATATCAAGGCACAGATGGAGGCTTTGCCACATCTATCTCAACATATTGCAGATAACAGAGAAATTGGGGCCAAGATTTTTTCAGTTATGTTTAACTCGGTTGATGGAATGTAAGTCGATCACGGAATTTATGGCTTTGGATGTTGACAGATCCCTTGCCTTGTTTACTAGGTTTCTACTTGCCAAACTTCATTTAGAAGCTCTTGATGCAGCTCCAAACACAAGGGCTCTCCATGATGCTTTGGAAACTCTGCCCACGGATCTCAATCACACATATCAGAACATTCTAAGCCGCATTGGATGCCTGTCTGGGGCTTCCAAAAAAATTGCACACTCTGCACTTGTTTGGGTTGCAAATGCAAAAAGACCGTTAACAGCAGTGGAGCTCTGTGAGGCTATAGCCATTGAACCAGGAACATCAAAACTCAACAAAGACAATAAAACTGGGATTCAAGTTATTATTCGTTTGTGCACTGGTCTGATTATCCTTGATGAACAAAGCTCGTTAGTGCGGCTGGTCCACTTTACAGCACAAGATTATCTTGATAAGGTTCAGCACCAGGAATTCCCATTTGCACATGTTCAGATCACCAGATCCCTGTTTACATATCTCAATTTCAAAGAGGTTGCAAGAAATGGGCTCAAGTTTCATACTCTTGATCCTTTCGTGGCCGAAAATGAAGAGCAACAACTGAAGGAGTTCCAATGCCAGTATCCACTAATGAATTACTGTCAATATATTTTGATTCATGCTCAGTTGTGTGAAGAGCAACTTCAAGATGAGGTCATTGGGTTTTTGGACCTAGCACATACATATCAGAAGAAATTCAAAAAAATATACTGGAGCTGCTGTCCGTGGAACTATCACTGGTGGCCTGATTATCCTTCCCCTTTATGGGTGGCAGTGGCTGCAAATCTACTACAAAGTGTAGAGTTCATGACAAGTCAGGGATCTAGATTGGATAGGACAACACATCCTTTGCACACTGCTGCACATGATGGCTACAAAAAAATGGTTGCATTATTACTTGATCTAGGCATGGACATTAACACACGTGGAGGAGCATATGAAAATGCCCTCCAGGCTGCAGCATGTCAGGGGCACAAAAGCACGGTACAGATGCTTCTTCACAGAGGTGCAGACGTGAATGCTCAGGGTGGGCGGTATGGAACTGCCCTCCAGGGTGCAGCAAGTGAAGGGCATGAAACCATTGTGCACATGCTCCTCGACCAAGGTGCATATGTGAATGATCGGGTAAGGGGGAGAACTGCCCTCTACGGTGCAGCATATTATGGACATGAAACCATTGTGCAATTGCTTCTTGACAGAGGTGCAGAGGTGAATGCTCGGGGAGGCTATTTCGATACTGCACTTCAGGCTGCAGCATGTCTGGGGCACAAAAGCACGGTACAGATGCTCCTTGACAGAGGTGCAAACATGAATGCTCAGGGAGAGCAGTATGGAACTGCCCTCCAGGGTGCAGCATTTTATGGGGAGGAAACAATTGTGCAGATGCTCCTTGACAGAGGTGCAGACGTGAATGCTCAGGGAGGCAAGTATGGAACTGCACTTGTGACTGCAGCATATGAGAAGCATGAAAACATTGTGCAGATGCTCCTTGACAGGGGCGCAGATGTGAATGCTCAGGGAGGCGAGTATGGAACTGCACTTGTAGCTGCAGCATATCAGGAGCTTGAAAACATTGTGCAGATGCTTCTTGACAGAGGTGCAGACATGAATGCTCAGGGAGGCGAGTATGGAACTGCCCTCTACGGTGCAGCAAGTGAAGGGCATGAAACCATTGTGCAATTGCTTCTTGACAGAGGTGCAGAGGTGAATGCTCAGGGAGGCTATTTCAATACTGCACTTCAGGCTGCAGCAAGTGAAGGGCATGAAATCATTGTGCAATTGCTTCTTGACAGAGGTGCAGAGGTGAATGCTCAGGGAGGCAATTTTGATACTGCACTTCAGGCTGCAGCAAGTGAAGGGCATGAAATCGTTGTGCAATTGCTTCTTGGCAGAGGTGCAGACGTGAATGCTCAAGGAGGCTTTCATGGGACTGCACTTCATGCTGCAGCAGGTAATGGACATGAAAGTGTTGTTCATCTGCTTCTTCATAAAGGCGCAGAGGTGAATGTTGAAGCAGGCACGTATGGAACTGCACTCCAGGCTGCAGCATACAAGGGAAGTGAAAGCATTGTGCAGTTGCTCCTTGACAGAGGTGCACATGTGAACACTCAGGGAGGTGAGTATAGAACTGCCCTTCAAGCTGCGGCATGTTATGGGCATGAAAGCATTGTGCAAATTCTCCTTGACAGAGGTGCAGAGGTGAATGCTCAGGGAGGCAAGTATGGAAGGGGTGTGAAAACATTGTGCAGCTGCTCCTTGACCAAGGTGCGGACGTGAATGCTCAGGGAGGCCAGTATGGAACTGCACTTCAGGCTCCAGCATATGGTGGGCATAATGACATTGTGCAGATGCTCCTTGACACAGGTGGGGATGTGAATGCACTGGGAGGGAAATATAAAACTGCTCTTCAGGCGGCTCGGGAGCAGGGATATCCAATTGTGGAACAGATCCTGCTTGCCAGAGGTGCTCAAGAATATATTGAGAATAGCAGTGACGAAATCTTGGATTCTGAGGAGAGCCTCAAAGAAAGTGTGGATCAATAGTGTCAGAGAAATTAAGGATAAGTCATGTACTTAGTTGTATGTAGTATGAAAATGTTGTCATACCATTTGCACCGACTTCCCGTAATTAGAAATTCAAAATCAAATATTTAAATGCTAGCCGACCAGAGCCGAGGTGATGATCAGGACCCCGAATCAGCAATCGCTCAGCTAGCTCTCAAACTCGCACGAATAAATCCTCAACAATGCATAATCTATTCGAGGGGTCTACCCCCCTCGAATAGACTTTCTTTCGTGATGTGATTGATCCGCGCTTGTCTCTTCCGCTCTTTCAAGGCTGACATGGTTCCTACAGTCGCTAAACACCCGAGTTGCATCCCGACATACAAAGCAGAGTCGTTGCACTGTGTCGCATTGCAGCAGGCTTGACTTTTGACCCCAAATCTGGGTCATAATGAAGTTTTTCCCCACAAAATGTGCTTGTAGAAACATTCTCTCAGCCAAAATTCGGCATTCGGCATTCCCTTCAACATAGAAATGCATCGTCCAGGCTGTTTGCCCATTCACAGCAGGTTCAACGGCTGCTAGGGCCATGTTCAATGGCCTTTGGTGAGAGGCACCCCAAGTCTTCAAGCGAATGTTTATGCTACAGAAAATATTCTGGCTTGCGGAAAACAGCAACACTGGAATTTCCCTGATTAAATCCCTCATCAAAACTTCGTAGCCGACATCATTGGCACCCCGGAAATTCGTCCCGAATTTTTAAATCTTATGGGAAGTCACCCATTGGAAGAATTTTATTCCGAGAAGTGTGTAAAAATTGTTCTTCTTTGTAACACCGGTTGATAGTCAAAGCCATAAAGTGATGTTTTTTTAGCTGAAATGTTTTGACTTTTTTGCACAACTTTTGCAGGTGGAGTCTAACCCTTTGTCCTCCCATTTTTGTTTTGTCATTTTGTCCACCTGGGCAAAATAAACGAACAAAGAAATGGTTTTAACCGTTGAAAACATTTAGACAGGGGTCCGGATTCTGGAACAGTTCCAATTTATAAACCAATTTAATTTAGATCGAAATATAGTCAGTGGGTTTCTGTCTGTAGGTATGGCACACATACTGTCTCATAATTAAAAACCCACAATGTGCTATGGTTCCCGGATTTTTTCAACAAAGTGAATGGTTTTCGCCTCAAAAAACACAATGTAACAAGTTTCGTCCCGGAAAAAAACACAATGGGTGGCCGCTCTTTCATAAACGTGACAATAGGGGCCCTCAAGACGGGCAAATGACAATGCAATTGTCTTGACACGAAATGGAGAGAATGCTGATCATGAACCTGCCGAACTATGCCGCCGCCCATCACTTCCGGATCACTGAGATGTTTGATTCCGAGATAACAGTACTTTCAGCAACACTTTAAAACACTACCAATGTACAATCAAAGTCCAATGGTGTCCCAGTTTACCCCACCACAGTGTATAACTCAGAGTCTGGCACTTGGCCGACAGGCAATTCTAGTTCTAATTCTGTGTTTAGCAAAGAAAAAACTCCTCTGACCAGGGAGCATTGGAAGCTTCAAGTAAGTCTTAGTGCACAGACAGAGCCTTGTTCATACCTGAAGCTATTGGAAAGCTTTTTCATGAATTTCCGAGTCGAAACTGCTACAAAGTCGAAGTATTTAAGCAGACATCAATGGTACATCAGATCCCCTCATTGCCGAGGCTTCGCCGAGCTACAGTTGAACATCTCATAATGCATAGCGTCCGTGGACCCCCAAGCGCTATGCATTATGAGCAATATGCATTCCTGTATACTGTCACACTGTGTGACATATGTGACATTGTCGCGAATTTACTATATATGGAAGTGCGGCAGATGCCGGATTGTACACCAGTGGTCGTAAAAGCGGTCAAAATCTTGGATTTAGCTGTAACATGTTATAAACTGGTGTTTTTGACGTGAATAGTACCCATATGCGTCAGAGGAGTGACACAAACGGTCAAATTGCCACCAAATTGTATCAATTTTGCGATCTCATAATGCATACTGCACTAAAAACTTGCCCCAAACCTTATGCATTAGTCAATATGAGAAAATGCATAAAACACCAGCCCACCAAGTTGGTGGACCCCAAAACACTATGCAGAATGAGGTTTATGCATTGTGAGCATATGCATTATGAGATGTTCAACTGTATTTACAAAGTTTTAAGTTCACATTGCGTTTTTTGTAACATCGTAGGCGGATTGTGATTTTTTCCGCGAAAATTCAATGATGAATTCTGATTTTTTCCAGAGCTTCATTGTGTTTTTAAAAAGGGTAATTATGAGACACCATACCGCCCATATGTAGGACCTAGGTTGTGCATTTATGGTTTTGGTATTTCGCCGAGAAACTTCCTATCCGCCTAAAAATGCGGGATTCACAGTACTGAAAGCACTTTTAAAATAATTTTTCAGCGGTAGAAATGAACGTGGATTTAACTCCCCGGCCCTCTCTGTACACCCTCGACCAACCCTCGACCTGACTTGCGAATTTTCGAAGTTCAAGGTCTCCGCTCATGGGAAGAAAGCAATATGACGTGGGAGCGGATTCAATTTAGGGGTTTCGGCCGATCAAAGAGCTACGTAACGAGTGTCGAGAAAATGATGCCGTCCACACACCTGGTTTTCGTGCTTTTTGTTCATCTTCTTGCTGCTTCAACGCTTCGTGGGTGCTTGCGGTGGATTGAAGGGTCAGCGTATCAGGCTTTTTTTTTTTTTTGACGACTTCGAACAATACCCGGGGACCAGCTTGGCTCTTTAACCTCTGGCGCTTATTGATACCCACACCCACACTTCACTCGGGGCCGCAGCGGTACAAGTTCAGACCATACTTTGGGTGCAGGGTTCCTGGCTGGCTAGCTCGTTGGCAAGGGGTCTTGGAAGGACCGCACGGAAGGTACACAGACATAGAACGAAGCAAAGAAGCAAGCCAACGGCCAACTTCAGGGACGACTATCAAATTTAATTCTGTTTTGTGTCGTTATTGTTATTGGTAGCGAGCGCCGTAACTGCCCGCTTGCTCCTTCCATTTCCTCATTCGCCACGACAAGCGGGAGAATAGAGGGAGAGGATGCCCCCTGCGCCTGAGCCGCCGCCGCCGCGCTCGTCGTTGCGGCCACCACCAGGTGCGATTATACCCAATGCGAGGGGGTCGAGTTTAGGCGGGGCAACGGCGACAGCGTCTTCGCGGAGCGCTACTGGTGTCAATGGCGCTGCGGCAGGGTCAAGGGTGCGCACGACGAGCACGACTGCGGGTGGGACGTCGAAAACGCGGACGACAGCCTCGTCAGCTATGCCAGCATACCCCAAAAACGGCATCGTAGCAAAGATGGTGGATGCGGCGGCGTCATCGTCGAGGACGGTTACTTCCTCTTCTGTATCTACCACTTCCTCAGCCAAAGCTTCGTCTTCCAGCAAAGCGAAAACCTCCACGAATGCGTCGTCAAAACTTCCTCCTCCCGCACCAATCACGACATCTTCATCCACTTCGACATCCTCGCCTTCCTCACCACCAACCTCCCCGCGCACCCGCCTCTCCTCCACCGCGTCTACCTCTTCCCTGCCGTATTTGGCCTCCAGCCCGCCGAGGTCACGTACGATATCCACGAGCTCGTCTTCGGCGGCCGCCTCTCGCGCTACGTCGTCCTCACAGTCGAAGATACCCTCCCCGTCTACCTCCACCTCGCCTCCCTCTTCGAAAGACAAAGCTTCACTCACATCGGCATCGACAAGACCAAGCCTCGCCTCCACCGCTTCGAGCTCGAGTCTAAGCGTCCCTCGGTCACGGACGATCTCGACGAGCTCTGCGGCGTCTGCTGCGTCGGGGGCGTCAACGTCACCGCGCACGAGGACGACGTCGGCCACTTCGCGGGTATCTGCGGCCGCATCCACGTCTACGTCCGCCAGGATGCGCACGACATCGATGACGTCCTCGGCCTCGCGTACTACATCCACCTCGGCGAGGTCTCCTGCGCCGGTCTGCGAGGAAGACGAGCCGCCAGTAATCAGCACGAATACAAATGCCACTTCGAGCTTTTCGACCTCGTTGACGCCGGCCCCGCGTCCGAGGAAGGTCAGCTCGAATAGTAGTCTGCGGAGTATGAGTGGGAGTGCGGGGTATGCGAGTCCGACGGCGTCGAGTGTTGGGAGGGCTGGTGGGAGGTGAGTATTTCTCTTCATCTCCATCTTCATCCTCATCTTCTTTTTCTTCTCCCCATGATCCCGGCTGGATCTCTTCCTCGTCTTCTTACCCATGTCTCCTTTTTGATCTTCTGCTTTTTATCATTGCATTTGAATCTTGACTGATTCATTCGGCATTCATTGACAGAGCTATGCTCAACGGGAACGGCGCGGGGTCAACGTCGCCTTCGTCCCCTGGGTTCAAGGATAAGGGAGCGGTTGGGAAGGAGAAGGACGTGGTGGTGAAGGGGATGACTGCGAAGGATAAAGAGAAGGAGAAGGTTAGGGCAAGGTACGCATGTTTTTTTCTTCGCGCTTGTTTTACTTGCATCTTCGTTTGATTCTCTTTCGCTTTGTTTTCTTTCTCATTCTCGACGAGGGCTTGTCTTACGAATTTTCCTGCACGAGCTAGTCGATATCTGACCTTCTTTCGATTCACTTTGACTCCTTCTCTTCACCAGTTTGTTTATGTCACATATTCTCCTTCGATTCTGTGACTTACTAGCTTTCTTTCTTGTTCTTCACTCTCTTTCCTCGTCTACATCATACTAACCCTCACCGACAGAGTTCCCAGCACCACGACACCAGCTACGACAACTACGACACCTCTGACATCGCGGCGGAAGCCTGTGCCGTCCGCTATCTCTCTTGCTTCTTCTTCCCCTTTACCTGGAGCCCCGGCTGCACCATCACCCTTGTCCGCCTCGACGTCGAAGAAATCTCCCACGTCTATATCTACATCTTCTCCGTCTGCCAAGCCTTCGTCCAGGATGGCCAAAGTCTCGTCAGCGATTCCCTCACCCTCGACGATAGCGATCACGACGCCGCCTTCTCCCGCGAGCCCCGGCACCACTTTTCCTGCTTCTACGAGCACCAGCACAAATACCCCGCCCATCCCGATCCCAAATTCCACCCCCCATCCCTTATCAAAGCTTCCGCACATCAACACGCGCGACCTGCAGCACGACGAAGCGTCCGCGTCGCCTCGCACAGCCAGACCAGGAGACGGGACGCCTACGTCTGGGACGCCGAGCTCGTCTGCGCATGGGCGGTACGCGTCCTCGCCGTCGTCTTCGTCGGGGCATGGACATGTCCCCCGTCCCTCCGCCTACAAAAACAGCAACGCCAGCTTCGAGAAGATGCAGATTCAAGATAAACTGACACCCCCCGCCGACACGTCCGTCGTCGCGCGCAGCGTCCCCGTCTGTCGGTGCATTGCGGCGGATCGCCGCTTCCGTGGTGGGAGTGGGGGTTGGCGGGGGTGGGGGGTATTCGCCTTCGTCGCCGTCTGGGTCGTCGCTCGGGCATGGGCCCGCGGAGGGATTGAGCGCGGGTGCCGTTGGCGGTGGAGGGAGCGGCGGCGCGAGCCCGCTTGCGCATGTGCAGGCGTTTGCGAGTGCGCGGGAGGCCATTCGGAGGGGGCGGGAGAGGACCACAGGGGCGGCGACGCCGACGGGAAGTAGCGAGGGGCATGGTGGGGTGTTGACGCCGAGTAGTGAGGGACATGGGAGTGTTGGAGCTGCGGGGATGGGGATTGGGGTTGGGGAGAGTGGTTGGGTGGATAGCCCGGGTAGGGATGGGAGGGAGAGGTTTACGGTGCCGCCGTTGCCTTTGGCTTTGGCCGATACGGGGAGGGAGACTGGGAAGAAAGGTTTGTCATTCGAGTGGATTGGTTTTCTGCATCCACGAGCTGATTTGATTCCTGTGAATTGTAGGCTCGACCTCTGCGCCTACGACCCCGACATCGACGTCAGTCCCGCCTACGCCTCCACCAAGTTCGAGGTCTGTATCGCATACGCCGCCGCTGCCGCCACCGAGGCGGAGTAGGAGTAGGAGTCGCCCGAGGAGTGAGAAGGATGGGGGCGAGGAGAAGGATGCTGTTTCTGCCTCGGGGGAGAAAGGTGAGTTCTCGTTCTCGTTCTCTTCGCCTCTTTTTCTTCCCTTCTCCTCTACCATTTCTCTACTTCCCTCGTCTCCGACTGCACCTCGACCTCTCCCCAATCATACGATACACACATCTATCTTTTCCCGTTGATACTACATCTCTTCCATCACACCCTTCAACGCTTTTCTCATTCATCGTGGACTTTTCTTCCCTGCATCACTACCATATCTTTCTCCGCCTCCCACAACCACAACCTCCTTCCCCACGCACCTGCGGCAGCGTCTCCCCCTATACCACGCGCGAGACAGAGATCTGGGTGGTCAGTGGTCCGTGTGCTTGACGGCATTGTCTGCTCATCATGCCACGCCATTCACTCCTGTATGATGATCGCTGGTGACACCCTCGACGTTATATACCCAGACCGGTGGTTTCTGTCTCCGTGGCCTGTTGCTGTCCTCGTCGCGTTTTCCTTTTGTCTTTATTTTTATTTCCATACGCCGCGACACTGCATCCATTTCATGCGTGCTGCCGTATGTTGTGTATTTGCATTGCTGCATAGTTGCTGTGGTTGTCGGTTTTGACGGGCAGTCATCATCATGATGATTCGATCTCAGTCGTTTCTACCTACACTTTCTCCTTCCTCCTCTTTACTAAAAGTTTCTTGCATCTCCTCCGTCCCTCCGTCCCTCCTTAATTCCTTCCTTCCCTTCTTTCTTGCTCCTTCGCTGTCGCTCGGTGCCGACAACTCTATACTTAATCCCGCCCCTGTCTGCCCACCTTCGCTCCCCCGACTCCACGCTCCACCATTTGCATTCCCTTCGTTTCTTTCTGGGTTTCTTTTCTTGGCTCCAATCCTTGATTGCTGCTGCTGCGCTTTTTAATACCTCTTCTTGTCCTGCTTAATTCACTTTTACACGCCCCTACCTACTACTACTGACTGCTATTCTACCACGATAACACCATGATGCTCTCTTCCCCGCTCGTCCTGCTCCCCGCACCCGCTTCTCCTCGTTCCTCCACTTACTCGCTTGCCCTTTCGCATACTCCTACGCCGCCGCCGTCTCCATTTCTCCCCTATCACAACTTCCAACGAATGCGCTCACTGACGTTTGGCCCAGGCTCAGCGCATCCAGCTCCAGCGTACGCCGGGGAATCAAGTGCTGGTGGAATCAATGGGAGCGCTAACGGACATGTATACACGAATGGACGCCCGCCCCAGTCGCCGCCACCACCGAAGTCGCCTGCACGTTCGCAGAGTCGGGGAGAGAAGGATGGAGAGAAGGGGAAGGACACGGATGCCCAGAGTGTCGCGAAAAATGTCCAGGATACCAATGGTGCGTTTCCTGCTTTCTTTCCTTCTTTCTCTCGGAGTTTCTTCCCTTCCATGTCGTCCGATTCCTTCGCACCTTCTGCTCGTCATTGGCCGGCTCCTCTTGCGCTGTCATCGTTACCTTTGGCGGCAGCGGAAGTAGATGCTACGTGTCGCAGTGCTCGGATCCCCGGGCCCGGCCCCCCGGTTCCCGCCTTCCACGTGTTTCGTCCTCAGTCGCGATCACCACACGGTTTTCGCGATCAATTGTCGCATTGAAGATGTGGACTGCCTATCGAGAGTTTTCGTCTCTTTTCTGCTTCTACGACCCCGTTCACGCCGTTTTCCAACTCGGAGAGTTTCTTTCGAGAGTCTCAAACCCAGTTTTCCCGGGTATTCTGTTTATCCGTTTCATTGTCGAAGACTAAGACATCGCCTCGGCGCCCGCTCTTTCCCCGTTCCCTTCGTCGTCCACGCTGGAGCACGTCCTCGACTTTCAGCTCTTCTTACCATTGTCAAATGGAGTCATCGGATACTAAGCAGGACTTTTTTCCAGTCTCCCGGAGTCGAGAGCGTTTGCCATTCCCCAATGACGGTGCGCCCGCTCTTCCGACTCTCAGCAGCGCCCCGGATCTGACCTCCGCTGCTTCATCTCAAGCCCCAACGTCGCATATCCACGCGTCTTCACTACCTCCTTCCAGCACGGCAACCGGCGTCCAGTCATCTGCCGGGCCCAGCGGTTCCGCACACGGACATTCGAGCGGCTTAGCACCCGGCGCCAAGGCTTCTTCCGCAGACGCTACAGTGGCCAGGTCAATATCACTTCCTCTCCCGCGGCCTCCACCTTCCTCTTCTTCCTCGACGACCATGCCTGCCATCCAGTCGAATTCGCACATCCCATTGGCGATTCAGACCAGGGCAAGAGAGATGTCTGACCCTCTTGCTTCCCAACCCCAATCCCTCCTTGCCAACGCTGCGACTCGAGCGCCTGGATCTCCGCCGATATATGTACAGTCCCATTCACCTCCTGCTCAGTACGGTGGTCAGAGCGCCTACCGTCCGTCTCCACGCACGGTATCGCAACCTTCATCGTCGTCTTCGTCGGCTCACCCACGGACGCCGGAGCAGGCTGCCTCTACTTCCTCGTCGCCTCCCTCTCACCAGACGCCGCCAGAACGGCGACCATCCCAGAGTGGTAGCAGCGGTGGGGCATACCTCGTGCGCGACGGGTCCTTGCGCGCAGTGTCCGAAGGCGCGCATCTCATGCGGGAAGGCTCGTTGCGAGCGTCGGAGCTGGCTCTGGATGTGAAGCGATTGCTGGCCAAGCCTGCGTCTCTCTCCTCGTCGTCACGCGCAAGGGCGGAGTCTTCGGGCGGTGAGAGTTCCGGTACGGAAGGGACACATTTGCGGAAGAAACGGTACGATGCGTTCGGCAAACGTGTAGATCATGTCGAGGGAAGGCTGAGTGAGGATGGAGCAGCAGTGCGGCAGAAAGAGAAGGAGGAAAAGTCTGTGCAGCGCGAGCAAGAGAAAAGGGATCGAGCGGCTGCTCTATCGTTCATCGCGCCTCATAGCGGTACCGACGAGAAGGAAAAGAAGGAGAAGCGTCAGAAGAATGTCCTGAGGCGAAAGCCAAGTGCTTCCCGCCCTGCACCCCGAGTCTCTTCCCCAACCCCTGCTGCGGTAACACCCATCGTCGTCGCACGCACTGCACCACCGATGCTCAATCTCGATCTCTCCCTCGACCCTATCCCCACCTTCGGCGGTCTACCCAGCCCAAGAGGGAGCCCCGGCAGTGGTAGCGGTAGCGGTAACCTCACACCCGCCGGCGCAGTAGCGCAAGCGTACAAGCGGGGTCTTGACAACAATAGTCCTTACTCGTCGCCTCTACCGTCACCCGCTTCGGGGTCCTTCAGTCGTCATGCGAGCGACAGTGGGCACGGCGACCTTGTCACGACTCTAACACAGCAGCCTTCGTCGCCTATTACGCCGTATTACACTGTCTTTGGCTCAACGTCGGGTCGCGTGGTGGCAGTTGGTGGACCCGATGATTCGTTCGATGGCGGGGGCTCGTTCATCTCGGCCACTGCGTACTCTGGTCTGGAAGGCGGATCACGGCCACGGAGTATGAAGAAGGATTCAAGTTCTTCGAGTGTCGGGCGTACTTTGACGCGGAAGGTTAGCGAGCGGTGGGTGCGGAAGCGGGAAGGGTCTGAAGACGAGGCTCGGGGGCGGACAGCGTCGCAGTCGGATCGGGTAAAGAAGAGTACGCGCAGTGGGAGTCGCGCGACGGGCGAGGATCATAGCCCGGCTCGGGAATTCGATCTGGCGCCGTTGGTCAAGTCTCCCTTGGCTTCGTATGATCACGGTGGCGAACTTCTCGCAAATGAGCCAAGATCCCGACGGTCTGAGCCTGCCATGGGCGGCGGCAGCAAGATATGGAAGCTGATGAAGCGTATCAGCACCGGAGGTCTGAAGGAGAAGTACGACCGGGGCAATCCACGTTCATTGCCGCCTATTCCACCGCTGCCGCCCGTCCCACCTGTGCCGCAGCTCCCCAAGGATGTCTCGTTGGAAGCTCGAAGCGCCATGTCTTCCGACGGTCACTCTCGCGAAGACTCCAGTGCAATATCTCGGTTCATGCAATCTCGGGCGTCAATCAGTGGCTCGCATCCGACTAGTATCCCCCGCCCTTCAGCGCGTTCGTTGCCGATGCCTCCCCCAATTCCCGGCGCTCAGCCTTCGAGAGTAAGCACCACTACTCGCTCTTCATCTCCCGTTTCGTCATCCGACGTCGCTTCTTCAAAGTTTTTCCACAAAACCACCAGCTCTGCGCGTTCTTCGACTTCCTCCCTCGCGGACGACATGGCCCCTCCCGTACCTGGCATTCCGTCCAACAACATCATCGGAAAACACATCCTCCCTCCAAAAGACCTGTATAAACTCGATCTCGAGTTTCAGTCAAGTTCTCTGGACGAGAAAAAGTCATCGCTCAAGCCTCTAGCATTCTTCGGCGCCCAACCCAATACTCTGCGTCCAATGGACCGTGATGACTGGGCCATCGTTCGTACACCAGCTGACGAGCTTCCTCCGTCGTTGCCTCACCCTCCACGCCGGCTTCCTATGCCCAACTCGTCGCTGAGCGAAAGGAAAGCAAATCGCCGGATGAGTGACACACCCAGTATACCGGAGTTCTCGACGGTGGCGCCAGTCAATGCATTTGCGTCGCGCAGGCCGTCGCGTGGAACAGCAGAGAAGTCGAGTACACGCGCCGTCAGTAGCGTGCTGTCATCCCTCGAGCCCTCCCCTCCGCAACGTCAGCCAGTCCTCCGGGACCAATTTACGAGTCATCCTCTCCCCAGAACGAGTAGCGTTTCAGTCCCTTCTTCCTCTTCACATTCCACCGCGCGACAGAAACGGCAGCAGCAGCGATCCGCATCGTTACCCCCGCTCAGAGCCGCTGACCTTCCGCGATATGTCTGAGAAGACGTCGCAGGCGCTGACAGAAAAAGAAAAGGCTGATCGATGGGATGATCTTCTGCAGCGGAGTGACCGAGCGGGAGGAACGCTGCACCTTGGAGCGTCAGAGCAGCTTCAGTCCGATGAGCTGTCGCTACGATATTCGACGTCGTCCACGCAGCTGTTGAATGGTGGGTTGACCTCGTTTCTTTTCTCCGGAAATTCTTGATATACTAATGTGGTTTTTATCAGACTTTTAAATCACGAAAATTACGACGACGAAGTGGGATAGATACACCACCACCGTGCGTCATGAACACACATTCATTCCGTTACGCAAGATGCTTTGTAGACATGACCATGACCCCCTTGTACTTATCCGTGCCTTTACATTTGCCCCCGTCGCTCACTCTTCTCCATATATCGATCATATCTCTGGTTTCTTTTGCTTTCGTCATTCGAATTCCCCTGTACCTACTACATACACACATACCTGTCCCATACATACATACCCCTGCTAACATCTGTAGTCCTGCTAGCGATTTACGCTAGCTACCTCATAATATCATCTGGAGCCATCTCCCCGAAAACAAGTACAATGCTATCACTGCGTTTGGGGGTAATAATGGGGCATAATTATGTCCATTTTCGATGAAAAAACGCACAACCTAGCACAAAAAACACACAGCTTGAGCAGAAGAATTACACAGGTGTGTGCATGCACCGCAAAAATACACACCCCAGAAAGATACACACCTTCGAAGGATTTCAAAAACGCACAAGTTCAAGATTTCTTACATTGCTGATGTACTGGCTCTTGCCGAAGTGATGGCCTGGGCATATTTGTGATGTGTCTTCGATCTTTGCAGTTATAATTCCTCGAAGATGTATGGCTTACATTGAGAGCGTAGACTTTGGCCTTCAAAACTGAATGTTTCCTAAATCGAAGTCAAATACGACGAAGAAGCAATCGGTAGATACTACTCTTCATGTTTGCGGATCAGGCAGCAACTGCCGGGTTGATAAAACACAAATCAGAACTAAGTATTATTGCAATGAACCTGGTAGGCACGGCACAGAACTTTGCTTTGTCTAGTGCGAGGCTCACTCAGGCTATAGTAGTTTTTTTTGAGCATATTTTGTCCTCATTTGGTGAGCGGATTTGTGATGCCGGAGGTTACTTATCTTTGATCCGTGTGATCCATCAGCGCTTTGACTTGCTCGACTTCGAACGCTAACTGCTACCTGTGTTGTTTTGTGCCGTTCATGGGGCTGTGTCATTTTTTCCCGCACGAAAAGGTATGCGTTTTTCCGCATCCTTGGCACCTGTGCATTTTTGTGCTGATTTGCACTCGATCTGTGAGAATCTTCACAAAGCTGGGCGCAAAATAATTATGCCCCAGTATTACAGCCATAACTGCGGTATCATATCGTACACTACGACACACCAGTGAAACAATCTCTCAAGTGGCCGTATCAGTCAGAATACGAGTAGAGAGATAGACCGTTCCTTCGTAGGGACGTAATTTCAGCTCGTTTCCTTGAACGTCCCCGTTCCCGACAGGATAGTTCCCAAATAGCGGGGTGATTCCCGCTATGATCTCGCCCGACGGTAGATTGAACACAATATCCTTGCTTGTAAAATTCAGCGCCACGACCGCGCGAACGCCTTGATATGTTCGTGTATATGTAAATACTTCCTCGTTTTGCGGGTCAAGGTCCTGAAAGTCGCCATAGATCTGGCCGCCATTGTCAATGTTCAAGCGAGACAAAGGAAATTATTCAAGGAGATAATTATTAATTCGAAAATGGCTCACCAAGACTTTGTGTTCTTTGCGCAGCCGAAGTGCGTTTTTCCAGAATGAACGCACGCTCGAGGTATCATCTAGCTGCAGGGCGGCGTTCCAGTGTGGGTAGTCGACGTCGTTCACGCGCATCCAAGGTGTGCCCGTTGTGAAACCGGCGTGTCCAGTGGCGTTCCACTGTGAAAGAAAGCCCCAATCGACCAGACGGATGGCGGTCGGTGTTCTGCTACGCACCTGCATTGGAATCCGACCATGATCCCTGGCTTTCATCTGCAATCCGTCCATAATATCGCTCATATCGATATCGGAATCTTCGTCGCCATTGACACCTGATTCCCGTTTACGCTGTTCCAGAATTCTATTATCACGATTCATGAAGATGCAAAAAAGGAAAAGCAACGAAGAATCCACTCATGATAAAAATTCCGCGACGCGACGTCTTTATATTCTTCGATTCCCCAGGAACGAGGAAAGTTTCTGAGACCGAGCTCTTGGCCTTGGAATACGTACTGAGTTCCACCGAGCGTCACTTCGAGCATGGCGAGCATTTTAGCTGAGAGGACGCGCCATGCGTCTGCGTCGTTGCCCCACCGAGTCACTGAACGGCCTTGGTCGTGGTTTTCAATGAATACGCTGTGCAAATCACTCATCAGGAAACCAATATGGAGCTTAGATGGTACGCACGCATTCCAGAATCCCTCATCCCGCTTGAATTCCTGCCAGCGACCCACGATCTCTCTAAATTCGGAGAGCTTCCACGGGCGATGGATGAATGGTATTCGTTGTGCTGTTCGCGGGGAGTCTAAATCGACTAATTCGAAGTGGAATACCATGTTGAGTTCTTTGTTTGCGGGAAGGACGTATCGCGCTAGCTCGGAGGCGGAGTGGGTGAAAGGTGTTTCGCCGACTGTTATTATGTCGTAGTCTGTCGATAGATCAAAGTTAGACTTAGAAGGTAGCGCTCGTAGCAGAACGATGTGTGGAAGTAGATGAATACTGACGGGAGAGTACTTTGTTCTGCATTTCTTGCAGGAATTCATGTACCCGAGGACTATTGAACGCATAACCACTTGAATCGCTGTTCAATATGCGGATACTAGTTTCACGCACCCATTGGCATAGAACTCAGTGGCGTCTTGGTATTCGTCTTCAGGGATAGTGACCGGCGCATCCGGCAAACCTTCGACTTTCGAAATGAGGTTGATTACATCCATCTACGCGTCGTGAATTTATTCAGAAATTGTGAGAATCAGCAGGAAAACATACACGGAAACCGTCGCATCCTCTGTCCAGCCAGAATCTCATCAATTCCCAAACGGCTTGGCGGACTTCGGGATTCTCCCAGTTCAGGTCTGGTTGCTTGGTGTGATATAGATGCAAATAATATTCGTCTGTAGTTTCATCGTATTCCCAAGCGGATCCTGCGTTTTGATTATGATGATCTAACGAAGTTCGAGTCTCAGGAAATCAATGACATTCACCTTGAAATTGAGCCTTCCAATTATTCGGAGGGCGGCGATTGCCATCCGCATCGTACTTTGGCGGCCTCCAGATATACCAGTCTCGTTTGGGGTTCGCTTTCGAAGATTTGCTTTCATCGAACCACGCATGCTGGGGAACGTTCCAGTCCGTTATTCTGTCGCTAAATGCGAGACCATACCTCGTCAGATGTGTGGTTCACAACAAGATCCATCCTATATCACGGCTGCGATTAGATACCGTGGCGAATGAAATGGACGTAGACCTACATCAGTTTCATGTGTCGTCCGTGTAAACCTGCTAGTAACTTGTCCCAATCGTCTAAGGTTCCGTATCTTGGATCGATGTCGCGGTAATCCGAGCTAGCAAAGCGTTTCACATCAAAACGAGTATACGTATCCTAAGTATTATCCCACATATCGTAGCCCATATCCGCCAATGGGGATTTATAAATCGGGGAAAGCCAAACCACATTGACCCCAAGATCTTGCAGGTAGTCCAATTTCGAGGCAATCCCGTTTAAATCGCCGAAGCCATCGCCGTTGGAATCGAGGAATGAGACGGGGTAGATCTGGTAGACTACAGCGTCTTTCCACCACGTCTCTGGGTGAGGCATTGTGCGAGTTTGAGATTTGGGCTGATGTGGGAAGGGACAAGGGTGGTCGGCTTACTTCAGCATGATCATGTCATATCAAACGCGATCCGGCAGACGCCGAATTGAACCTCGATCTATAGTTGAATAATTCTGCCGTTCGAAGGGACTTTGAGGAAAAAAGGAAATCACAGAGGTCGGAGGCCGCGATTGACGATAGAAGTTGGAGACAAGAAGCATTTGTTTGCCTCTATGTACGCGTTGTGTGGTCTTGTAGACTTCAAACAAACACACGGCTTCCTTTCTTCCTCCACTCGTTGAATTCGTGAACGTCGGGCGCATCCGTTCGCTGGTCGTGTCAGCCCCAGCGACGCTATCACCAACGACTCGATGGCTCCGTCGCGCCGCCGTCTTCGCCGGCCTTCCGCCACCAACTTCTCCCCGCCAATCGACCCCTTCGACGAGGCGACTTCACAGGTGCGTCTCACTTTCTTCTCCTTCCCGTAACCGACACTAATACCGTCCCCGCCTCATGCACCTCAATCGTAGTCCCCGCCGCCCGCGCCAACTCGAAATTTCGACGCCGCCATCGTCGTTCTCCGCCCGATAGGTGCATGTCTTTCTCTTTTCCCTCATTTCCTTCTGCTCATCCACCAGCCCTCAGCCGCGCGCCTTCACAATGTCCGTCCCTATTCCGACTTCCCGCCGCCGCCGCCTTCCCGCTCCCGCCACTGCCTCCCCGCGCAGCTTCGTCTGCCCATCCGTGTCGACCACCATCTCCGTCTATCGACACGACCGACACGTCGGCATCGATGTCACGGACAAGTGCGTCTCGCCGCTGCCTGCTTCTTTCCGCGCTAACGACCCCTTTGCGCCAGTTCTCTCGTCGCTGCCCCTCCCACAACAACTCGCCGCCGCCGCCCGCCCTTACATAAATACAGTCTAGGGATAAAAGGTGCGCCAGTCTTTTCCTCTCCCTCCCGCATCCTACTAATGACATCTCCACCCTCTCTAGCTCCTCCACGCTGTGCCCCGCCGCTGCCTAAGGCCCTGCCGACGCCACTCCACCGACATCGTCACGGTGCACCACAAACTCGCACTCCCGCCTTGCACGTTGCGCCGGCGGCGTATACCCTAAAATCCGAATCAAGTAAGTCATTCTCGTTTACGACGCCAACCAAACGCAATAAATAACTCACCCGCTATCCAGATCAACGCCGCGCGGCGAAGGAAGAGCGGCGCCAGCAGGAGGGCACCTCGCCGACATCTGCGTTTCGACCCGTTCCGCCGTCCCGACCGAAAACCCACCCCGCTCTCCCTCCGCTCTCAAACCACACCGCCAGCGACTTCGCTGCCGCCGCCCTACTCAACACCCTCGACCTCAACGACGCCGACAACGTCATCTCGGCGCTGCGTGCGCCGCCTCGCACGAAAATGTGCTGGAAATCACAATTAACGTGAGTTCTTTACTTTTCGGCAGCGAACCAACGAAAGAATCACTCACCTAATAGTTGAGATCCACGCCGCCACCGGCCTCCTCGTCACCGTCAACGCCAACGTCGCGCCGACTCGCTCGGAGATGCGCTAGAAATCAGAATCAAAGTAAGTCCTTTCGATTTTGACGGCGAATTGAACGAAAGCACTAAACAGATACACTCCGCGCGAGGCGCGTCGACTCGGGCAATGCGAAGGAAGCGGCGAGAGAGCGGCGCGGGATAGTGGTTGATGCGCGCGGTTGCGCGTTCGCGCTGGGAAGAGGTTGGGAGGAGGTGAGAATGGCGGGGTGGGTGGCGGATCGGAACTCGAGACGAGACGGAGTCAGTAGGGTAGCTACTTTGTATGTAGGTAGTCTGTTTGAATGAAATAAAACTTGTTTTCAAATCAAATGAAACCTGCGAGTGAATCGTCAGTAGTAAATAATAAGCAGTGGCGTACGACTCGAATGGAGTTGAATCCAACGAAATGAAAGGAAGGAAAGGACAAACTCACCAGTGTTGAATTGAAGTCAGAATTCGCGGGGGCTTCAGTTGAGTTGGGTTGAGATTTTGAAGGAATGAGTCATGAACCGTGCGCTGAGTTGGATTGTCAGCGCACAAGGAAATGAAGAGAAGGAAAGCTTACTCAAAGAATTTCACTTCAACTCAAACCAACGCGAATCGAAACAAATCGACTCGCTCAGGATGAAGAAACCCATAATTCCAGAACTTGAGTCGAAAATCTGGGAAACAAAGTGAAGGTGAGTTTGAATATTCACAAAGGGACGATGAATGAAGGAAAATGAAATCAAACGAAACGAAATGGAATGAATAAAGAAGGGCGTACCCGTCGAGATTCAAGGAAACCAAGTTCAACTCAACCTTGAGATTGGATTGCCTACTTGTGACTTGTAATCAACGAACGTACAAATGCACGAACGAAAGACAGAAATGAAAAGAAACGGAACGGAAGCTCACCTCGAGTGGGTTCAACTGTTGAGTTGTGTACTTATGTATTGTACGATCGGATTCAATGAACTGTTAAACTTGAACTTGAACTTCTTGCAGTGAGTTGAGTATTGTATTGTATTGATGCTAGATAGAGAGACTGCGAACGAACCCAAGTTATTTATTAGTTTAGATCGAGTTGAACGAAAGATAAGGCAATGCTCACCTTGCTCCAATTCTTGATCATCACCTTGCGGCTTCAACAACAGTCGAGTCGAGAATAATCTACGAACCCGTCAGGTGAGTTGAAATTAGATGAATGAATACCGTAACACACATACCTTGAAAGCATGCTGCGCCCCCGCGCGCGCAAGGCTCTTCATGAAACGAAACCTTGATTCAAACGAGCATAGTTGCGGCGTCTTGGGATACCAAAATCCAAAGTCAGCATTCATTCGTTCGTTTTGAATGGAATGAAAGGACGTACCGGCATAATTTCGGTATCCGAGCTTGCTCAGGTTACTCTAGGAGTGAAAGCTGAAGGAGGCGATGGTGAGTGAAAGAATGAAAGGGTTTGTAGCCAAGGACTTACATAGAGGCCAAAGAGTATCGTGCTTCAAGATTACAGAGCTTCAATCGCAGTCCTCTGAAAAATCGAGAAAAATCGGTCGAACGTGAACCAATCGCACCAAAGATTGAAAGTAAGCTCAAAGCCCGAGATGCCCGAGCCACCGATGATATCTATGAAAAATCGAAGTCAAATAGGTGAAGGGTATGAGCACATTGAGCCACATTTGAACATACCAGCCTTACTTGACTTGAAACGAGTGAATGAGGTCTGAAAAGAAGAGTCAGTATGAAATCAGGTCGCTAGAATGGGTAAGTAAACGGACGGGATAGCACTACGAAATACAAAATGCGAACTAGTAGACATGGAACTGAAACCATTAGAATTTCGTGGCAAGTCAATGAAAATGAACGTACCTGAGATGAAACTAGCATAGTTTCGACGTCGGATTGGAAGTACACGGGGGATCGGATGCGGAGGGGCATAGATTTGGTCTGTAGAGCCATTGAGAGTCAAGTCAGCATCAATTGAAACAAGAGTGAGCCGTACTTACCTCGAAGTAAACTGACATAATATGTTCGGTATTCGGGCGACACCAGGACTGACGAGGGAAAGCTGCTGTACTCAAGTTAGACAGAGTCAATGATAGAGCTCATTGTTATACGCACCTTATACTGAATCCAATTCAAACTCGAGTTTCAAACCAACTCCAACCAATCATTCAAGCGAACGCGGCCTTCAAATGAACAATTCAATTGTATGACAGTAGAGTCACAGACAGAGTCAACTCACCGTTCAAACTCAGGAAAGATTCCTTATGACAGTCAATACTGACTATTTCAATAAACGAAGGAAGAGAAAATTTGAAAAGAATCAAAGATTCGGCTTACCAACGATGACCGAGACGGCGCCGAATTCAATCCGGCTTCGAATTTTGAGGTGGCATTTGAATTGAACACGCTCATTGAAGAGACAAAATGAACGGAACTATGAAAACGGTCAACAATCGTTCATAATGACGGTACTGGAGCTTACCTTGCCGGCCGAAATGTGCATCTCACGAAACTATTCAAACTGTCAGGCATCCTTGAAGTCAATACACTCACTCTGCGCACACAGTCACGGTGCAAATCAAAAATGAATGCAAGCTAAATCAAAAGTCAGTAAGTAAGAGTTTGAAGTGAGAAAGGAATTGAACCACATACTTGTATCAAGTCGTCGAAATAATAAGGCTAACAAGCATCCCGTGCAGAAAATGAAAGACGCAGAACTAATCAAAGAGTCAGTACAACGATTTGTATGGGCAAGCACGATAACTTGCTTGAATACAAACCGAGGTGATACTGGACAAGATTGAAAAGCTATTTCAACGTTAGCTCGAGGTAGACCAACTCAGATTTGGAATGGCATACCAGAGCCAAATATAGAGTCTAAAATTATTAGAGAGTAAGAGTCAGTTCAAGATAGATAGAGAACAGCGAGAGCGAAGTCACAAACGACAAGCGAGTCAACGAAGAAGTCAAAGGCGAGCGAAAGCCGAATAAGTCCGAAGACCGTGTTGAAGAGCAAAAGAGTCGATTTGAAGGGAACGAAAGGGAAGTGTGGGGGAATGAAGTCAGCTTGAAAGTAGAGTAAATTGAAGTCAAGATGAGGTAGTAAGGAAGGGTGAAGGAAGGGAAGTGGGTGGGTGGGCGGTGTACCCATAATCAAAATCGACGATGCAGGCTCACCTATATACCCGTCCACCGGGCCTGCAACGCAGACCTGCTGACCACGGCGGCTGCGCATCCGTCGGAGTCGAGTCAGCAATGCATAGCCAACCAATTGAGTCGCATGGGCAACGGGAAGACGAGAACATGCCCGAAGTCGAAAATATTCGTAAGTTCTTAGAAACGAACAGGAAAAAATACACGCACGTCGCCGTTTCTCCGTGGACTTGATCGCGTCAGTTTCAGGGTTGTGATGCCAAGACTGAGGGGGAAAAACTGCAGAAAAGCGGAGGGTTGGGGGATGGGTGAGATATGCACTGCGGCGTGAATACGAGCCCATATGCTTCCAAATTGCAAAGGCAGCAAGCTTGAAGTATACGAGCAAGATCTAAGGTGCCAAGATTCGGAGATATGAGCTTCACACGGCCATACAAGCGAGGCATATTGGGACACACCTGGATTTTCTCCGGTATCAACGCCGCTCCAATGGCTCCAGAACGCTCTCCGACGTCACGGGTATCCAGTAGGTATATTCTGTGAAGTTTTTGAGTCAGATAGTCCGGGTATAGCCCGCCCAGATGCGGACTTTCGGAAATTTGTGAAATCACTCGGTGCCGGTTTGTGTGCATTCCTGAGCAAAAAGAGAGCTGGAATCAAAAGAATAGAAGTCAAACAGAGTTTCATGACGCACATCAGCCTTGGACGAAGTCTCAGGCAGCGCTCGCAATCGTCGATGGTGGTGGTAAAGAGCAAGGTTCGGAACGTTCCGCTTCCGATCGCGAACAAACAGCCAAAACGAACCAACACCACGTGATTCACTGCCACGTCTCTTCCTGCCTCCATCTTATCTGTTTGAAAGGTCTTTGCCCACGGCTCGCGCGCGCGCCAAGCGTCAACATTGCGGCATGGCGCGCTCATGCCGCTCACGACGCGTCTAGACGGCGATTGAAGCCGGAAAACCGCGTATCCAAATCCATGGGTCTATTCCGACATTTTTTCGCGGCTTGGGCGGGCTTCCGGGAGCTTCTGCAACATTTCGGCTGTGTTTACGAAAGATATGATAGCAATCAGTCTCAGGCAAATTCTTCTACATACTTACATTCGCTTTCTTATGGTAGAGTTTCAAGATTCGCTCATTCGAATGGCATCCACGACTTGGCCGTGAAGCGGACCATTGCATGCTGAAGGTCATTCGACGCTCCGAAATTACTGAGTTTCAAATTTCAAATTACGTTGGATTCGCTTAGAATATGGAAACGCGCAATCAAATCCTTTGGTAAGGTCATACTATTCAACCGCCCGCCGATCCGCCTCTTTCTTACCCTGAATTTCAGGGCGCCGTTCGAGGCTGAGAGCTCCAAATATTCTGCTCCGTGTTCTTTTTCCCCTAGTTCCAAGTGGAATATTTTTTGCGCTGCGTCAAACTTCCAAGTCTTTAACGGTGAGCTAACAATTTTATGAAGTCTAATGATTTGCGTAGACCACCGTAGACTACGGCTTCCGGAAGGACGGCACCCGCGAGCAATCTGTTGCTGCCCGCGACACGCGGTCAGGTGTGCGGGTTGTTGGGGTTTTGATTTGACTCAAGCGAATCTCCGGGATTGGAGTGTACGTACCCCACTGACTTGGTCCTTACGACCATCTCCCTCTCCTTGCCCGCACCTCATTCCCCTCTCCCTTCTCCCGCTTTGCATCTCCCTCCAGTTACACTGCATTCCTGGCCGTTTCAGCTAAACGCTGCGGGCACGGTGAGCTCCTCCTTTGGTGTCTTTGAATTGCTGAATGGGGCGAGTTCTTCTGCCCTTTTTGAGTGGGAATTTGGCCGCCGGCAGGCTAACCCCCACCCTCCAAGCTTGAATCAACGTGTCTCCACCCGCATGCACCCAACAACACTGAATCTGGTGGCGGATGGAAGCGCCGCGCAGCGGCGCGACGGACTTGTAATGAGCGGATTGGCGCTGGACGTGGTACGTGTCATCGGGGGTTCACGTTACTTTCTGACATTATCTTCAGCACTTTTGGTGTGAGGGTTCAGCCGGCGAGTTTCCCTCGACCTTCAGGAGCTCTCCTACTCATCGACGACGCGCCGCGCAGCGGCGCTACATGGCGTTAACTATATAGAAATTCGTCCCGCGAGCGGCGCTTCCAGGTGTATCCTATGCTCTTCTTATACCCTTTCTGATGTCTTTTTTGCTGCCGGCAGGCTAATACAGCCCTTCAAACTTAGCCCAACGAGTTTCCCCGGACCCTCACGACGATGGCGGCGCTGTATAGGTTTGACTATATAGAAATCCTTCCCGCGAGCAGGGGTTTCAGGTATGTGTTCCTATAGTCTCTTCATGCTATATCTGACGCGATTTTTCTGTCCTTGGCGCCCCGGAATTTACCGACGGCAAGCTAACCCCGCGTCCTTAAACTCGAACCAACATATCTCGCGAGGTGGAAGTGAAATCTATTGCTTGTCAACGCGCCGCGGAGCGGCGCTATGGCTTTAAGTATACAGAAATGCGTCCGGCGAACAACATATCCGGTGAGTATCCTGCCAAGTTTCTTTGTCTCGCCTTGCACGGTGATTTTCTGCAGGTCACGCACTTCAGATCTAACCCGAGTCGAATCTCCGACATTTTCGGAAAATCAATTTTTCGCCGTCCGGCGAGCAACGTTCGCGAAGTTGTGTCAACCCAGGGTGAGCTTCGTAACAGCTCGTGACGTTCCCATGTTCATACTCTTTCCACAGCGATCCGCAAGCTTGGCTGTTCAAAGACCCGCTAGACTCAAACCAAACCGAAAATTTGATTTTCTTGCGTCCGCTGAGCGCCGATTTGTCCGGGGACTAGTTCAGGTGAGCAAAGGCATACATTTATTTCAAATTATCCACTCGATTATGATTTCCCACCTTCCCGTGAACCTCCAGACGGCATATCTCGAAGCCTTCTTACCAGCGCAAACCTCGCGTAAATCTGGCTATTTACTGACTTTCGTTTCTTTTTGTAGGCCCGTCAGACGTCAAATCAACTCAAACACAGTGAAACCACTCGCCAGTGTTTGTCTGGGTTATTGGGCTCGCTGTGAACTGATTGTTTGACTCGCAGACCTCATTCTTAACTCAAAACAGTCAAACACGGGGTGGAATTGGCGGTAAGAGTAGATCAAATGCGTCGAACAATCGACTTTACAGTATTCACGACTCAATATATCCACTTCGACGCGTCGAAACGCGCTAATTAGCGTGTCTCGACGCGTCTTTCGACTTCAGTCTGCATATTTAGTGCTCCCTTGCTTTACGTTGTTAGTTGTTCTGTATTTGCTCGAAAAAACGAATATATTGAGTTCAGAACTGTCTAGTACACCAGTCCTTCTACCATCCAGCCAAAAGTCTCGGGAAAACGGCATCCTGCAAGCCCAAAATTCAGATTTTTCTCCCCGGGTCTATCAAACAGCAAACAAACCAAGCTGTTCAGAGGTCCGTGCGCGCGCAGAAACACATAAATTGCCTGGTCCAGCCGCCGCGACCTTGTGTCGTGGCCGCGAGCTTCTGTCGGGGCAAGAGCGCGGGGTCCTAATGCTCAAGTCCAGCCGGGCCACTCCCCAAATAAGGAAATTTCAACTTACGCAAGTTCAACTGCTGAATGAGAGCGAACAAATTACGACAAATGCATCTTCCGTTCCTCCTCACCTCGAGCATGGCGAGCATTTTAGCTGAGAGGACGCGCCATGCGTCGGCGTCGTTGCCCCACCGAGTCACTGAACGGCCTTGGTCGTGGTTTTCGATGAATACGCTGTTGCAAATCACTCATCAGGAAACCAATATGGAGCTTAGATGGTACGCACGCATTCCAGAATCCCTCATCCCGCTTGAATCTCTGCCAGCGACCCACAATCTCTCTAAATTCGGAGAGCTTCCACGGACGATGGATGAATGGCATTCTTTGTGCTGTTCGCGGGGAATCTAAATCGACTACTTCGAATTGGAATACCATGTTGAGTTCGTTGTTTGCGGGAAGGACGTATCGCGCTAGCTCGGAGGCAGAATGGGTGAAAGGTGTCTCGCCGACTGTTATTATGTCGTAGTCTGTCGATAGATCCAAATTAGACTTAGAAGGTAGCGTAGCAGAACAATATAGTAGATGAACACTGACGGGAGAGTACTTTGTTCTGCATTTCTTGCAGGAATTCATGTACCCGAGGACTATTCAAGGCATAACCACTTAAACTGCTGTTCAATATGCCGATACTAGTTTCACGCACCCATTGGCATAGAACTCAGTGGCGTCTTGGTATTCGTCTTCAGGAATAGTGACCGGCGCATCCGGCAAACCTTCGACTTTCGAAATGAGGTTGATTACATCCATCTACGCATCGTGAATCTAGTCAGGGATTGTGAGAATTGGCGGGAAAACGTACACGGAAACCGTCGCATCCTCTGTCCAGCCAGAATCTCATCAATTCCCAAACGGCCTGGCGAACGTCGGGATTCTCCCAGTTCAGGTCTGGTTGCTTGGTGTGATATAGATGCAGATAGTACTCGTCTGTGGTTTCATCGTATTCCCAAGCGGATCCTGCGTTGTATTTGATTGTGATGATTTACTTAACGAAGTTCGAGTCCCAGGAAATCAACGACATTCACCTTGGAACTGAGCCTTCCAATTATTCGGCGGGCGGCGATTGCCATCCGCATCATACTTTGGCGGCCTCCAGATATACCAGTCTCGTTTGGGGTTCGATTTCGAAGATTTGCTTTCCTCAAACCATGCGTGCTGGACACGTTCAAGTTAGTTATTTTTTCGCTCGATGCGAGACCATACCTCGTCAGATGTGTGGTTCACAACAAGATCCATCCTGTATCACAGATGGGATTCAATACTCTGGCGAATGAAACGAGCGGAGACCTACATCAGTTTCATGTGTCGCCCGTGTAAACCTGCTAGTAGCTTGTCCCAATCGTCTAAAGTTCCGTATCTTGGATCGATGTCGCGGTAATCCGAGCTAGCAAAGCGTTTCACATCAAAACAAGCACCGGTGGCGGACCACCCACATATCGTACCCCATATCCGCCAATGGCGATTTATATATCGGGGAAAGCCAAACCACATTGACGCCAAGATCTTGCAGGTAATCCAATTTCGAGGTAATCCCGTTTAAATCGCCGAAGCCATCGCCGTTGGAATCGAGGAATGAGACGGGGTAGATCTGGTAGACTACAGCGTCTTTCCACCAGGTCTCTGGGTGAGGCATTGTGCGAGTTTGAGATTTGGGCTGATGTGGGAAAGGACAAGGGTGGTCGGCTTACTTCAGCATGATCATGCCA
Source organism: Favolaschia claudopus (assembly GCA_037176885.1). Classification (NCBI taxonomy): domain Eukaryota; kingdom Fungi; phylum Basidiomycota; class Agaricomycetes; order Agaricales; family Mycenaceae; genus Favolaschia; species Favolaschia claudopus. Next base: position 2,029,855 of record JAWWNJ010000024.1, on the reverse strand, counting down.
TGCTTCAACGCGATCCGGCAAGCGCCGAATTGAACGTGTGTACTTGATTCTGCTATTCGACGGGGTTTAGGGAAGAAATGGGCTCCGAGTCAGCGCCGTGACGGCCTTCAAGGAAGCTTGGCAAATAAGCAAACAGGATGCATATAAAGATAAAGTCGCCGTATCTGGCAACAAATTACAGACCCAAATTCATCAAATCTTTTATGAACCCCGGCGTATTCTCCTCGACATCCTCATTCGCACACGTCTTCTTCCCCGTAAAATTCACCATCTGAGGCACCTGTTTGTCCCAGATATTCGGCCGAATCATAAAATTGCGCGACATTCGCCGTTCGCCCCACGCGAACGTCGCTTCGATGAAGGTGTATGCTTTGGGATCGCGGAGGACCCTGTACAGAATTGAACGATATCAGCATCAGAATCTCAATATGATTATGAATAATGAAATGAATTCAGATTCGACGTACATCCTAACCATCTCTTTATTATGTTCAACAACCACCTCCTCGTCCTCATCCTCGCCGTTCATCGGAGGCGCCGTATACGTGCGAATATCTTTCAGCGAGCAGGTCCCTGTCGGATAGCGCAGATCTGTATAATCAAGACAAAGCGCGAAATATTCGCCCTGCTTCTCACTCGGGAATTCTCGTTTTGCTAGGGCTTGCATGTGCCCGAGGTGTAGGCCGGCATCGGTAGACAGGAGTTCACGGAAGAATTGGGCATCGGCTTTGGGAAATAACGCGTTTCTATCCTCTATCAAGAGATGCCATTAGACCTAGGCTTTGGGCTGTGTATATCAACTCACCGGCGGTCTGTGTTGCTCGATCTTCGGTTCTGAGTCTGCACAGAGCCCGATGATTCGGCCACGCTTCTTTCTGACACTGCTTCGAACAGTAGAAAACGTTAAGACAGCCGCCACAGCGTTGAAGTTCTTTCTTCGGTGCCATCTTCCCGCACTGGTAAGTATACGATGAGCAACTTTGTGCTATAATTTATGTATCATGAAGCTTGCCTTCTTGGAATCACAGAGCGTCCTGGATGACCCTTTCTCTTCTTTGGAGATCTTCGCAACACTCCTCCTCAGCGTCAACACCTCTTGCAGAGAGCGCCAATCTCCAGCCAGCCAGCTCCCATCCACTCCCTTCTCCAACGTCACATCATCGATATCGTTCATCTCCCGGTCGACAACCTTCACCACCGAAAGATACACCAGATGTTTGGGAAGAGTATCGGCTAGTATATGTCGAACACAGTCCCTCCCAAACTGATGCAGCTGTTTCTCAAGCAGGGGCGCTAGCCGACACACAGCACGCAGTAGCCCAGCGTCGACGGACTGAACGACCCACCGCGGGCTGAAATCGCGCATCAGCGCAAATCGAATGAAGCTAAACCCCGCATTGAGGCTCTCGATATATTCTGAATCCCGATCAACGACGGAGGCTTTCGCTGTGCGGAGAACGACGACGTCGGCGGTGAGGACGAGCATGCGGGTGACGACCCAGCATGCGTTCTGCTCGAGGAACGCGAGGGTGAGGGGGTGCCGCGCGAAGCGGCTGAGGATGCAGATGGCATATGTACGTCGTGCGGGAGACTTTGAGTGGCTGCATCGGGGACTCCTTGATTGCGGCGCGGAGGCGGTCGACGGCGACTTGCGCGACGATGAGTTTCTCGGCGTCGTTTCCCGCGATCGCTTCGATTTCGTCTGGGGTGGCGTCGTGGAAGAGCGTATGCATGATGAAGGAGACTACGATGGGAGGTGCGGCGCTGTGCACCCATAGCTTTGTGAAGAATGTGGCGATGCCCTGCGTGCGGCGTACGACTGCGAGCACTTCTTTGTTTTGGATGAGCTGGTAGATAACCTGGCAAATGGCGTCGATGTTTTCGCGGATGTCGTCGGTGTTATCGAGTTTGGATACACGCTGAGTGTAGAAGTAACGAGCCCACTTGAAGATTCCAGGCCACGCTGCGATTAGACGAGCACGAAAATCGCGATTGTTGCAGACGAATTTAGATCCCAGGCCGATAAAACATGCCCAAGCGCGTTCGGACACATCGTCCTTTGTCTTGGGGACTTTCGCACCATCGGTGTGATAGACGAAAGTCTTGAGAATGACGTCGTCGGGAAAGGCATCTGAGTTGTAGGCCCAGCAGTGCGCCAGGGAAAGGAGTCCTTTCGCGGGGGACTTCTTGAAGGCGGGGTGGGAACATCAAACGCGTACACAAACCTCAACAACGCGTTGCAATCTCATCCCAAAAAGGAAATTCCCAAACACTCCTGCGCTCACCGCACGACTAAGCTCGCCGCGCGACCAAGGTCGCAAGCGACTCACCCACCTCAGACTTATAGGTTTTCGGCGCTCGTCCTCAAAGGGAATGATTTTATTTGGTTTCTATTTACTTACTACTGGGGAGAAAATTTTGATTTTTGGACCCTTGAGAAGCCCGTTTCCCGAGCCGTTTCAAGGGTCCTGGTACGTACGCTAATCTACCCAATTTACAGATCTAGATCTACTCACTACCGGGGTAAAGACCCTGAATTGCGTACCTAGTTAGTGTAATTTTGAAGTCAGTACTCACCTCTTGATAATTTGAAGTCCGCCGAGAGCGTTGAGCATTCAGAGCGTCAAGACAAAGTTCTTGAGAATCAATCAGAGAGAGAGAAATGAGGGATCTAAAGCAATACAACAAAGGTACTCAGGCTTGCTGGTGAAACGACAAAGTTCTTGTTGTTGAAGTGCGCCGCGCAGCGAAAGAAAAAATCGCCTATATGCACGAAATGAGGCAAGTATACAGAGAGGCAGGTTATATTGTACGCACCCACTCAGCCGCGCAGCGAAAGAAAATTTTCTTCGCTTTCGTGCAGTCAGCAAAATTTGACGGGGTTGCTTGTCTTGAAATTCGGAAGGTTGGCCCCGCGCAGCGGGAAGAAAAAATCTGGCACTCAGAATCAGCTCAAAAACACTGCAGAAAGAGTGGAGACACGCACTTGAAGGCGCGAGGCTCAAGGCCTCGCTCGCGGGAACACGAAATCTGGAATTTTGAAATCGACAGTGTCGGCGTCGATGACGATATAGTGCCCCGCGCAGCGGGAAGAAAAATCATCTGAAGGTCAGGAGTTAGTTGGGAAATAGACAGAATGAGCACGATAACACAGCTTAGTATCAGCTGGAAGCGTCGCTCGGCGGACGCCCAAAAATCGAATTTTGATTTGAGACGTTGGTGTCGACGGTGAATGCCGCGCAGCGAAAGATTTTAGATTCTGGAGATAGAAATTTAGTACAGGATACATCGAAAATGAGTGGGGGAATGGACGTACAATGGTGAGGAGGCGTCGCTCGGCGGACGATGAGATGTCGAATTTCGAAAGGGAAGGGGTTAGACTCGAGACTGGACTTGAAGGTAAGATAAATATCAAAGTAACAAATGCAACCCGCTCGCGGGACGTCGATACATATGGTAATTGACGTGCGTGGAATGCAGAAGGGTTAGGTCAAGCATTGAAAGGACAGTAAACAAAACAGTTGAAAGCTTACCTAACCAAGCTAACCAACGTCAGGGAAACATTACGAAATGCTGGAAAGAAGAGTGAGAAGACAAGGGATCGTAAGGCAAAGAAAATGAAGCTCACCGTACTACCCGCGCACCAGACGGCGCTATGTCTAGTAGAAGCTAGAGCGCCGCTTCGCTAGCTCACCAGAAGTCCCGCTCGCGGGACGTCGATATGTAGTGTCAAAGTGATCGCGCCGCTGCGCGGCGCTACGGCGACGGCGACAACAACGCAAGCGTCGCGGAATAGCGGCGGGACCCGCTGCTTTATGCGTTGGGGCGGGTATCTGCCTGCCGGCGGCCAGAGTTCTTGAAAAAAGGGCGTCAAAACGAGAGACAAAAGTAAAGGAAAAGCCGCATACCAAAAGCGTCGCTTGCGGGACCGCGATACGTCGTGTCAACGCAGAAGCGCCGGTGCGCGGCGCGGCGATGACGACGGCAACGACCAAGAATTTGACGGGTGGGTGCGAAATCCGCTGCTGTACGCATCGCGGGCGGGGTTAGCCTGCCGGCGGCCAAATTCTGGAGAAAAAAACACGTCAAAAGAGAGAGAAAAGTATGAAGGGAAGACTCACTGGAGGCATTGCTTGCGGGGAGACGATACGTATCGTCAACGCAATGCTGGCGGGTGTTTGACCACGAGAACAGCTTGCCAAAGCGGTTGAGGGAGCTGGATTGAAATTGCGGAATGGGTAGATATGGAGGAAGGTGGTGGGAGGAAAGGAAGGAAGGTTGGTTTGGTTCTGTTAGTTCCAGACCTGCTGGAACGCCGTCGGCTGAGCGTCTCCGTCGCAACAAAATCAGCGCATTTGTTTCGAATGAATCAACAACTTACGAACTTGATTATTCCGTGCGTCGGGGGCCGCTTTCATCCCTAACTCAAACTCGTCACTTCCTGAACATCCCAAAATTTGAGACACTTACATAGCTCGCAATCTGAACTCTCACAAAATTGCTTCAGTCCAAGAAGCAAGAATCAGAGCTCAAGAAAAAGAGGCAGTCAGGATCGTGCAGTGGAGCAAATAACGTTGCGGTGAATTTGAATTTGTTCGCATTGACGTGATTCGCGACAGGAACAGTGGGAAATTTGGATTGGCGCATTAGACGCGCTACTTGAGCGCCGCCGCCGCCGCCCTAGCACTGCATGCGAGATTTTGTGCACACAGAACAAAGTCTCTTCAGCCAAAGCACAGAGTAGAAGACCGCCAGAAGAGCCAAGAGTCAACGAGTTTGTTATCACTCCGAAGCATCGAATGTTCGTAAGGCAGACAGCCGAGGTGAGTGGTCGCCCAGAGAAGCCCCGCCATGCCCGAGCCAGCTCACAGTCCAAAGAAAAATGTCGAAATAGGCCCATGGAATTAGATGCGGCGGTTTCCCGTCGATTCGCCGTCAGAACGCGTCACGCACGTGAGCGCGCCATGCTGATATGTTGACCTCTTCGCGCTGGCGGGCTGGTCGTGGGCAAAGACCCTTCAAGAAGTCCAGATGAGGGAAGAGAAAGAGACGTGGCAGCGTCGGCCGAGGGCACTCCGATCAGATCAATGTTATCTTCGCTCAAACAAGAAATTCCGAACATTGACTTTTACCACCACCATCGACGGCTGCGGGCGCTGGGCTCCGCTGCGATCGCGACTCAAATCTGCTTTTCTACACTCTACTACTCCTAGACTCTCTATCTCTGCCCTTTCCTTCTCTCAGGAACGCCGCCAACACAGCAAACGAGCACTTGGTCGCATTTTCAAAAAATCGCCGTCTGGACGGCGTCTACCCGGGCAGCATGACTCACAATCTTCGGAGCCGGTATTAAATGGATACCCGCGACGTCGGAGAGGGCTCTGGAGCGATCGGAGGAGATTAGTGCGGGTTTGAAACCGGAGGAATTCAGGTGTGTCGCAACGATTTTCGCTTGTATGGCCGTGTGAAGCTGACATATCCCTATCTTGGCAGTCTAAATGTTGTTTTCTGCGAGCAATTCGACAGCTTTTGCGGCCTACCAACTTTCAGCACCGTCCCTACGTCCAACTCGACGATTCACCCCTATTCCCAACTCTCTGCTTTGCTGAAGGCCTTCCCCCAACTCTCCTCGCGTGACGACCCTGAATGTCACATCATTAGTCACCCGGATCCTGCTTGACGTGCGTGGATTTTCTGTGGAGCTCGTTGCTGACTTACGAATATTTTCAACTTCTAGCATATTCTGTGTCTCCGCCGCCCATGCGACTGAATAGCACGGCCATGAGCGCTTCTCAGACAGGCCTGTCGATCCCGTAGACTACGCAAGCAGAATTTGGCGACAGCGGGCCGCCTCTCGTCTATAAAGACTCGGTGAGTTTGGTCGATCTGCAGTGTTCACCGCACCACCCACCTCCCTCTCTCCCTCGTATTCACCCTTACTTTGTTCATCTTCGCTATTACCTCTCAGTTCCACTTCAACTTGACTGTATTCGCCTTCCTTTCCCTTTCAACTCCTTCATTTCGACGCTTTTGCGCTTCAACCCAGCTTTCGGCCTTGATCGGCCTTCTCTCGGCTTTCCCTTCTGCGTTAACTCTCATGTCGACGACTTGTCGTTTGTGACCTCAACCTTAGCTCTCATTCTTCTCATGGACTGACTCTCATTCCTTTTCAATCCTAGGCTCTGTTACTTACTCTGGTGCGTCGCTACTTCCTCAGTATTGAACTGACTTCACAATTTTTCTTGTACAGTATTGCGTCGACTTGTGATACAGTGAGTTGTCGCTTTCAACCGTTCAAATCTCTTACTGACCTTCAAATTAGCTTTATTTCTTCTATTTTATTTAATCCATGCTATCTGCGATGGATCGTGACTGCCTCAATGCTGAACCGGTCCTTGAATTATACTTCGACTTGACACGGGTGAGTGACTTCATTCCTTTGATACCTCATTACTAATGTTTCATTCAGTTTGTATTCATTCTTCATTCATATGAGATGCACACCTCGAGTACATGCGCAAGGTAAGTGGATTCCTTATCGAATTCATCCTTGAATGACTGACCCTTTGAATAGCTTCGTGAAATGCACATTTTGACTGTCTATCCATTCTTGAACCACATGAGATGTACATTTCGACTGTGTGTGCCAGGTAAGTGAGTTCCTTTTCAAGTACATCTTTGAATTACATACTGACCGTTCGATAGTGCCTGAGATGCACATCTTGACTGCCTAGGCTTCGGCGCCGTCTTGTGAGGCGCTTTTTCCTTTGTTTCTCTTCGTTCGCTGATCGAATCGCTTAGCATTGACTCGGTCAACGACCGTCGGGTTCGTTTGAGTTTGAGTTTCGTTGATTTTGTTAGGGTGAGCACGATCTTGTGCTTTGTGACTCCGATCTAAGCAAAGAAGTTTGAGCGTTCGTTCATTTGACATAGAGTCTTGGTGTTGTATTTGAAGCGAGCTTGGGTTGACTTGGTACAAGGTGCGTATCGTTGACCCGTTCACTATTCAACTCAACCTGACTTGATTTTAAGCTTTTGGTTGCACCCGGTAGTTTGCGCGATACAGAAACTATGCCGGTACGTTTGACTCTTTGTGCTTTTCTATACGAATCGATACTGACTTCACTTCTGTATACCCCGTAGGCCCAAACTATGCCTCTTTCGACCCCGCCTCCAGTGTACTTCAACCTCAACGCCGAAATTATGTCGCTCTTGCCTCAGGTACGTCAATTTACATTCCTTAATCTAATTCTTGACGGTCTGACTTAATTTTCTTATTATAGTACTAGCTTTTGTCGAATCACTCAGTTGCCCCGATACCGAAATTATGCCGGTATGCTGCTAGGTATAACTTTGCTTTCGAGTCACGCTTTCGTTCGATTTCGCTCGAGTGTGTACTGACTTTTTGTAACTATACGTTCGTTCAATACCCTTTGAATTCGAACCTATAGACTGGTAAGTAAAGTTTTAGTCCACCTGCACTTCTTATCTGACCTTGATATCGAAGGTATTGTCCCATATTCGGCGCGCCGGTGAGTTTGATCTTGTATTCTCAATTTACTGACTGTATTCATTCAGGATTCACCTGATTAACGTTTCATTTGAAGAATTATACGCGTTAGGGATTTAAGGTGCGCGATCCCGTTCATTCACAAATTTATCCCCTCGCTAACTCAATACTTATCCCTAGTCCCTTCGCTTCAACCATTTTCATACCGCCGTATACCAAAACTATGTTGGTGCGCCGTAATGCTCACATTTTCCTTCACGCTTGAATCTACGCTGACTTGATTATTTCAACCGCACAGGCCGAAACTATGCCCGTTTGAATCGAAGTCCCAAGTGCGCCGGCCCAATCTCTTTCATTCTAATGCCGAGACTATGCTCGTATTGTGAGTCAAATATGTTCTTGACCTCGAAACGCTGACTCACTTTGTTATTGATTCTTCTGAAGGCCGTCATTATGTCGGTTCAATTTGAATCACGCGCGCGCGCATTTTCAATTGAGTTCTTATAGGTAACCAATCGTTGAATCGATGTTGAACTGACCCTAAGCCTTCAATCTTATTCGAAGTCTGGTTGAGGTAAGCTTTCATTGGGTTTCTTTACATACATTCAGGTCGATAGCTGACCTGAGCTGTAATTGCCTTCCAGTGGCACCGACCTTTTACTTTCTTGAAGTTCAAATTCAATCTATTCTCAAGGTAAACTTCATCTCAAGCTCGTCTCGTTCAAGTATCAGTCGAGGTCGAGCTCAACTCAAGGCGAGTTCAGTTTACTCAGATTCATCGCAACTGACCCTAACCTTCCATGTCAGTCGAAGTTTTGTTGAGGTGACTTTTCTTTCGGTTCATTACGTTCTTTTCAATTGCTCATTGGGACTCGTTTCACAGTCTCGTCGACGTCGAGGGCAGCTTCGACATTGAATACGTTCTCAGGTTCGTCACCATCTCTCTCGTTCGTTCAAGTATCCAAGGTCAGTTCACCACATACAACTTTGCTTTATACTAACCGTTCTTCAATCCCCTCAAACCAAACTAATGATTCCTCCACTGTTAGTGCCATTCTTCTTCTTCTTATGCTTCGACGCTCGACCAGCAAGATGCGCGTTGCGACCGTTTAGGGTACGCAATCGATTCACCTCCATATTTTCTAAATTCTTACTGACTTTCATTTTCCAGATAGATCAGGGTCTTTTTCGTGTTTGCTGTTAACCGTTTCCCGACCAATGAGTGTGTTCAACTTTTTCATCCATTCCATTCGATTCATTCATTCATTCAAATTGATTCCCTTTGAATCGTCAGTTTCCGTTTGCGCCCGACTTTCTTGTGTTCAGGCGTTGCAGTGAGTCTTCGTTTTATTTCTCACTGAGTTGATTCTGACTTCAATTCCCTCCAAGGTGTCCTTGCTCGCTCATTCGTCTTTCAATTCATCCTTGTGAGTTACTATGTGCTTCCTATCTTGTTCCCTCGAGCTCACTCAAACCCCGCAGCGCGGTGCATCAGACCTCAAAATGAAGTAAATCTTCGTTTTGACTTGAATTCATTCCGATCGGCTGACTCGATTCGCGCAGTAAGTCGAGAATAAATGAGTTCATTAAGTAGTTACAGCTACATACGGTGTGCCGAGTCGGTTCGTGCGCACTTTGACGATTTTGGGATTTAGGCGCCCGGGCGCTTGCGCGTAACGAGTCGACGAGAGGTCTTGCGAGTTGAGCGGCGTGTTTGCGCGTACCGCGGATTGGCGCGGTCGAAGGGGTCGGGAGAGCGGGGTAGAGCGGGCGTGGGAGAGACGTGACGCGCATTTTAGACGAGCGCGTTCTTGCAGCGCGTTTGGGTGTGAAGGGACTTGTAGGGCGGCGGGATGCGAGGGGCGGGGTCGGACGAGGCGGCGGGGGAAAAAAAGCTTGAGTAGTTCGTTCGTGACCGAATTCGGGGCGAGCGGCGCAGGAGTGAAGGGCGGCGGCGGTGTGATTTGAAGGGCAGGGTTTGGCGGGGATTTTAGAGGTACTAGCGTGCGCACGGGGGCGGGTAGCGGCCGCGTCGGGAGAGCGGGGGTAGAGGGTGTGGGAGAGAGACGGCGGTGGGGCGGCGTCGTCGGTCAGCAAACGGAAGCGGAGTTTCGCAACTGTAGTTGGCGGGGTCGAGACGGGTGACGACGGCAGGAGAGGCGGATGTTGGCTGACAGTGGTGTGCGAAAGTCGGGGAAAGGCGGGGCATTGTATTGAGGCAGGCGTGGTGGTGGAGAGGGCGGAGGCGAAGGCGGGACACGGAGTTGCCGGCGGTGACGTGGTGGGCGGATGCGGAGCAGAGTAGGCGGGGAAGCTGCCTAAGTGACTCGCTGGATGAGAGAGAGAGTGTGTGAGTGAGTACACAGCGAAGGAGCACGGCACCGACGCACCTGAGGAACTCCAACGGCACCGTTGCCCCTCTTCACGCGATTCCCTCACCCTCCATTTCATCGACACGGTGGGCGTCCCAAATGCGTGGGCAGTAGGTGCGTCGAGCGGCGGCGATGGACGTTGCGCTAGAGAAGGTGGGTGCATTGTTAGTAAGGCGCGGAAGGGTATGGGAAGTGGTGGACGCACAGGTGAGGGGGTCGGCTTACTTCAGCATGATCATGCCATACTTCAACGCGATCTCGGCAGGCGCCGAATTGAACCTCGATCTATAGTTGAATAATTCTGCGGTTCGAAGGGACTTCGAGGAAAAATTGGCGTCAACCCCGCGAAGCCTACAAGCTGGGTTGGCATACAGGTGTACAGAAAAATTATCGTCTCTGGCCAATATATCTGGCGGTAAATTACAGACCCAAATTCATCAAATGCTTCATAAACCCTGGCGTATTCTCCTCGACATCCTCATTCGCACACATCTTCTTGCCCAGAAAATTCACCATCTGAGGCACATGCTTGTCCCAGATATTCGGCCGAATCATAAAATTACGCGACATTCGCCGTTCGCCCCACGCGAATGTCGCTTCGATGAAGGTGTATGCTTTGGGATCGCGGAGGACCCTGCCCAGGATTGCACGAAATCAGCATCAGAATATCAATACGAATAATGAGATAAATTCAGATTCAACGCACATCCTGACCATCTCTTTATTATGCTCAACAACCACCTCCTCGTCCTCATCCTCGCCGTTCATCGGAGGCGCTGTGTACGTGCGGATATCTTTCAGCGAGCAAGTCCCCGTCGGATAGCGCAGATCTGTATAATCAAGACAAAGCGCGAAATATTCGCCCTGCTTCTCGCGCGGGAATTCTCGTTTTGCTAGGTTTTGCATATGCCCTAGGTGTAGGCCGGCGTCGGTAGAGAGGAGTTCACGGAAGAATTGGGCGTCGGCTTTGGGAAATAACGCGTTTCTATCCTCTATCAAGAGATGCCATTAGACCTAGGCTTGGGCTGTGTATATCGACTCACCGGTGGTCTGCGTTGCACGATCTTCGGTCCTGAGTCTGCAGAGAGCGCGATGATTCGGCCACGCTTCTTTCTGACACTGCTTCGAACAGTAGAAAACGTTAAGACAGCCGCCACAGCGTTGAAGTTCTTTCTTCGGTGCCATCTTCCCGCACTGGTAAGTAGACGATGAGCACCCTGGGACTACAATTCATTTATCATGAAGCTTGCCTTCTTCGAATCACAGAGCGTCCTGGATGACCCTTTCTCTTCTTTGGAGATCTTCGCAACACTCCTCCTCAGCGTCAACACCTCCTGCAGAGAGCGCCAATCTCCAGCCAGCCAGCTCCCATCCACCCCCTTCTCCAATGTCGCATCATCGATATCGTTCATCTCCCGGTCGACAACCTTCACCACCGAAAGATACACCAGATTTCGGCGCTCGTCCTCAAAGGGAATGATTTTATTTGGTTTCTATTTACTTACTACTGGGGAGAAAATTTTGATTTTTGGACCCTTGAGAAGCCCGTTTCCCGAGCCGTTTCAAGGGTCCTGGTACGTACGCTAATCTACCCAATTTACAGATCTAGATCTACTCACTACCGGGGTAAAGACCCTGAATTGCGTACCTAGTTAGTGTAATTTTGAAGTCAGTACTCACCTCTTGATAATTTGAAGTCCGCCGAGAGCGTTGAGCATTCAGAGCGTCAAGACAAAGTTCTTGAGAATCAATCAGAGAGAGAGAAATGAGGGATCTAAAGCAATACAACAAAGGTACTCAGGCTTGCTGGTGAAACGACAAAGTTCTTGTTGTTGAAGTGCGCCGCGCAGCGAAAGAAAAAATCGCCTATATGCACGAAATGAGGCAAGTATACAGAGAGGCAGGTTATATTGTACGCACCCACTCAGCCGCGCAGCGAAAGAAAATTTTCTTCGCTTTCGTGCAGTCAGCAAAATTTGACGGGGTTGCTTGTCTTGAAATTCGGAAGGTTGGCCCCGCGCAGCGGGAAGAAAAAATCTGGCACTCAGAATCAGCTCAAAAACACTGCAGAAAGAGTGGAGACACGCACTTGAAGGCGCGAGGCTCAAGGCCTCGCTCGCGGGAACACGAAATCTGGAATTTTGAAATCGACAGTGTCGGCGTCGATGACGATATAGTGCCCCGCGCAGCGGGAAGAAAAATCATCTGAAGGTCAGGAGTTAGTTGGGAAATAGACAGAATGAGCACGATAACACAGCTTAGTATCAGCTGGAAGCGTCGCTCGGCGGACGCCCAAAAATCGAATTTTGATTTGAGACGTTGGTGTCGACGGTGAATGCCGCGCAGCGAAAGATTTTAGATTCTGGAGATAGAAATTTAGTACAGGATACATCGAAAATGAGTGGGGGAATGGACGTACAATGGTGAGGAGGCGTCGCTCGGCGGACGATGAGATGTCGAATTTCGAAAGGGAAGGGGTTAGACTCGAGACTGGACTTGAAGGTAAGATAAATATCAAAGTAACAAATGCAACCCGCTCGCGGGACGTCGATACATATGGTAATTGACGTGCGTGGAATGCAGAAGGGTTAGGTCAAGCATTGAAAGGACAGTAAACAAAACAGTTGAAAGCTTACCTAACCAAGCTAACCAACGTCAGGGAAACATTACGAAATGCTGGAAAGAAGAGTGAGAAGACAAGGGATCGTAAGGCAAAGAAAATGAAGCTCACCGTACTACCCGCGCACCAGACGGCGCTATGTCTAGTAGAAGCTAGAGCGCCGCTTCGCTAGCTCACCAGAAGTCCCGCTCGCGGGACGTCGATATGTAGTGTCAAAGTGATCGCGCCGCTGCGCGGCGCTACGGCGACGGCGACAACAACGCAAGCGTCGCGGAATAGCGGCGGGACCCGCTGCTTTATGCGTTGGGGCGGGTATCTGCCTGCCGGCGGCCAGAGTTCTTGAAAAAAGGGCGTCAAAACGAGAGACAAAAGTAAAGGAAAAGCCGCATACCAAAAGCGTCGCTTGCGGGACCGCGATACGTCGTGTCAACGCAGAAGCGCCGGTGCGCGGCGCGGCGATGACGACGGCAACGACCAAGAATTTGACGGGTGGGTGCGAAATCCGCTGCTGTACGCATCGCGGGCGGGGTTAGCCTGCCGGCGGCCAAATTCTGGAGAAAAAAACACGTCAAAAGAGAGAGAAAAGTATGAAGGGAAGACTCACTGGAGGCATTGCTTGCGGGGAGACGATACGTATCGTCAACGCAATGCTGGCGGGTGTTTGACCACGAGAACAGCTTGCCAAAGCGGTTGAGGGAGCTGGATTGAAATTGCGGAATGGGTAGATATGGAGGAAGGTGGTGGGAGGAAAGGAAGGAAGGTTGGTTTGGTTCTGTTAGTTCCAGACCTGCTGGAACGCCGTCGGCTGAGCGTCTCCGTCGCAACAAAATCAGCGCATTTGTTTCGAATGAATCAACAACTTACGAACTTGATTATTCCGTGCGTCGGGGGCCGCTTTCATCCCTAACTCAAACTCGTCACTTCCTGAACATCCCAAAATTTGAGACACTTACATAGCTCGCAATCTGAACTCTCACAAAATTGCTTCAGTCCAAGAAGCAAGAATCAGAGCTCAAGAAAAAGAGGCAGTCAGGATCGTGCAGTGGAGCAAATAACGTTGCGGTGAATTTGAATTTGTTCGCATTGACGTGATTCGCGACAGGAACAGTGGGAAATTTGGATTGGCGCATTAGACGCGCTACTTGAGCGCCGCCGCCGCCGCCCTAGCACTGCATGCGAGATTTTGTGCACACAGAACAAAGTCTCTTCAGCCAAAGCACAGAGTAGAAGACCGCCAGAAGAGCCAAGAGTCAACGAGTTTGTTATCACTCCGAAGCATCGAATGTTCGTAAGGCAGACAGCCGAGGTGAGTGGTCGCCCAGAGAAGCCCCGCCATGCCCGAGCCAGCTCACAGTCCAAAGAAAAATGTCGAAATAGGCCCATGGAATTAGATGCGGCGGTTTCCCGTCGATTCGCCGTCAGAACGCGTCACGCACGTGAGCGCGCCATGCTGATATGTTGACCTCTTCGCGCTGGCGGGCTGGTCGTGGGCAAAGACCCTTCAAGAAGTCCAGATGAGGGAAGAGAAAGAGACGTGGCAGCGTCGGCCGAGGGCACTCCGATCAGATCAATGTTATCTTCGCTCAAACAAGAAATTCCGAACATTGACTTTTACCACCACCATCGACGGCTGCGGGCGCTGGGCTCCGCTGCGATCGCGACTCAAATCTGCTTTTCTACACTCTACTACTCCTAGACTCTCTATCTCTGCCCTTTCCTTCTCTCAGGAACGCCGCCAACACAGCAAACGAGCACTTGGTCGCATTTTCAAAAAATCGCCGTCTGGACGGCGTCTACCCGGGCAGCATGACTCACAATCTTCGGAGCCGGTATTAAATGGATACCCGCGACGTCGGAGAGGGCTCTGGAGCGATCGGAGGAGATTAGTGCGGGTTTGAAACCGGAGGAATTCAGGTGTGTCGCAACGATTTTCGCTTGTATGGCCGTGTGAAGCTGACATATCCCTATCTTGGCAGTCTAAATGTTGTTTTCTGCGAGCAATTCGACAGCTTTTGCGGCCTACCAACTTTCAGCACCGTCCCTACGTCCAACTCGACGATTCACCCCTATTCCCAACTCTCTGCTTTGCTGAAGGCCTTCCCCCAACTCTCCTCGCGTGACGACCCTGAATGTCACATCATTAGTCACCCGGATCCTGCTTGACGTGCGTGGATTTTCTGTGGAGCTCGTTGCTGACTTACGAATATTTTCAACTTCTAGCATATTCTGTGTCTCCGCCGCCCATGCGACTGAATAGCACGGCCATGAGCGCTTCTCAGACAGGCCTGTCGATCCCGTAGACTACGCAAGCAGAATTTGGCGACAGCGGGCCGCCTCTCGTCTATAAAGACTCGGTGAGTTTGGTCGATCTGCAGTGTTCACCGCACCACCCACCTCCCTCTCTCCCTCGTATTCACCCTTACTTTGTTCATCTTCGCTATTACCTCTCAGTTCCACTTCAACTTGACTGTATTCGCCTTCCTTTCCCTTTCAACTCCTTCATTTCGACGCTTTTGCGCTTCAACCCAGCTTTCGGCCTTGATCGGCCTTCTCTCGGCTTTCCCTTCTGCGTTAACTCTCATGTCGACGACTTGTCGTTTGTGACCTCAACCTTAGCTCTCATTCTTCTCATGGACTGACTCTCATTCCTTTTCAATCCTAGGCTCTGTTACTTACTCTGGTGCGTCGCTACTTCCTCAGTATTGAACTGACTTCACAATTTTTCTTGTACAGTATTGCGTCGACTTGTGATACAGTGAGTTGTCGCTTTCAACCGTTCAAATCTCTTACTGACCTTCAAATTAGCTTTATTTCTTCTATTTTATTTAATCCATGCTATCTGCGATGGATCGTGACTGCCTCAATGCTGAACCGGTCCTTGAATTATACTTCGACTTGACACGGGTGAGTGACTTCATTCCTTTGATACCTCATTACTAATGTTTCATTCAGTTTGTATTCATTCTTCATTCATATGAGATGCACACCTCGAGTACATGCGCAAGGTAAGTGGATTCCTTATCGAATTCATCCTTGAATGACTGACCCTTTGAATAGCTTCGTGAAATGCACATTTTGACTGTCTATCCATTCTTGAACCACATGAGATGTACATTTCGACTGTGTGTGCCAGGTAAGTGAGTTCCTTTTCAAGTACATCTTTGAATTACATACTGACCGTTCGATAGTGCCTGAGATGCACATCTTGACTGCCTAGGCTTCGGCGCCGTCTTGTGAGGCGCTTTTTCCTTTGTTTCTCTTCGTTCGCTGATCGAATCGCTTAGCATTGACTCGGTCAACGACCGTCGGGTTCGTTTGAGTTTGAGTTTCGTTGATTTTGTTAGGGTGAGCACGATCTTGTGCTTTGTGACTCCGATCTAAGCAAAGAAGTTTGAGCGTTCGTTCATTTGACATAGAGTCTTGGTGTTGTATTTGAAGCGAGCTTGGGTTGACTTGGTACAAGGTGCGTATCGTTGACCCGTTCACTATTCAACTCAACCTGACTTGATTTTAAGCTTTTGGTTGCACCCGGTAGTTTGCGCGATACAGAAACTATGCCGGTACGTTTGACTCTTTGTGCTTTTCTATACGAATCGATACTGACTTCACTTCTGTATACCCCGTAGGCCCAAACTATGCCTCTTTCGACCCCGCCTCCAGTGTACTTCAACCTCAACGCCGAAATTATGTCGCTCTTGCCTCAGGTACGTCAATTTACATTCCTTAATCTAATTCTTGACGGTCTGACTTAATTTTCTTATTATAGTACTAGCTTTTGTCGAATCACTCAGTTGCCCCGATACCGAAATTATGCCGGTATGCTGCTAGGTATAACTTTGCTTTCGAGTCACGCTTTCGTTCGATTTCGCTCGAGTGTGTACTGACTTTTTGTAACTATACGTTCGTTCAATACCCTTTGAATTCGAACCTATAGACTGGTAAGTAAAGTTTTAGTCCACCTGCACTTCTTATCTGACCTTGATATCGAAGGTATTGTCCCATATTCGGCGCGCCGGTGAGTTTGATCTTGTATTCTCAATTTACTGACTGTATTCATTCAGGATTCACCTGATTAACGTTTCATTTGAAGAATTATACGCGTTAGGGATTTAAGGTGCGCGATCCCGTTCATTCACAAATTTATCCCCTCGCTAACTCAATACTTATCCCTAGTCCCTTCGCTTCAACCATTTTCATACCGCCGTATACCAAAACTATGTTGGTGCGCCGTAATGCTCACATTTTCCTTCACGCTTGAATCTACGCTGACTTGATTATTTCAACCGCACAGGCCGAAACTATGCCCGTTTGAATCGAAGTCCCAAGTGCGCCGGCCCAATCTCTTTCATTCTAATGCCGAGACTATGCTCGTATTGTGAGTCAAATATGTTCTTGACCTCGAAACGCTGACTCACTTTGTTATTGATTCTTCTGAAGGCCGTCATTATGTCGGTTCAATTTGAATCACGCGCGCGCGCATTTTCAATTGAGTTCTTATAGGTAACCAATCGTTGAATCGATGTTGAACTGACCCTAAGCCTTCAATCTTATTCGAAGTCTGGTTGAGGTAAGCTTTCATTGGGTTTCTTTACATACATTCAGGTCGATAGCTGACCTGAGCTGTAATTGCCTTCCAGTGGCACCGACCTTTTACTTTCTTGAAGTTCAAATTCAATCTATTCTCAAGGTAAACTTCATCTCAAGCTCGTCTCGTTCAAGTATCAGTCGAGGTCGAGCTCAACTCAAGGCGAGTTCAGTTTACTCAGATTCATCGCAACTGACCCTAACCTTCCATGTCAGTCGAAGTTTTGTTGAGGTGACTTTTCTTTCGGTTCATTACGTTCTTTTCAATTGCTCATTGGGACTCGTTTCACAGTCTCGTCGACGTCGAGGGCAGCTTCGACATTGAATACGTTCTCAGGTTCGTCACCATCTCTCTCGTTCGTTCAAGTATCCAAGGTCAGTTCACCACATACAACTTTGCTTTATACTAACCGTTCTTCAATCCCCTCAAACCAAACTAATGATTCCTCCACTGTTAGTGCCATTCTTCTTCTTCTTATGCTTCGACGCTCGACCAGCAAGATGCGCGTTGCGACCGTTTAGGGTACGCAATCGATTCACCTCCATATTTTCTAAATTCTTACTGACTTTCATTTTCCAGATAGATCAGGGTCTTTTTCGTGTTTGCTGTTAACCGTTTCCCGACCAATGAGTGTGTTCAACTTTTTCATCCATTCCATTCGATTCATTCATTCATTCAAATTGATTCCCTTTGAATCGTCAGTTTCCGTTTGCGCCCGACTTTCTTGTGTTCAGGCGTTGCAGTGAGTCTTCGTTTTATTTCTCACTGAGTTGATTCTGACTTCAATTCCCTCCAAGGTGTCCTTGCTCGCTCATTCGTCTTTCAATTCATCCTTGTGAGTTACTATGTGCTTCCTATCTTGTTCCCTCGAGCTCACTCAAACCCCGCAGCGCGGTGCATCAGACCTCAAAATGAAGTAAATCTTCGTTTTGACTTGAATTCATTCCGATCGGCTGACTCGATTCGCGCAGTAAGTCGAGAATAAATGAGTTCATTAAGTAGTTACAGCTACATACGGTGTGCCGAGTCGGTTCGTGCGCACTTTGACGATTTTGGGATTTAGGCGCCCGGGCGCTTGCGCGTAACGAGTCGACGAGAGGTCTTGCGAGTTGAGCGGCGTGTTTGCGCGTACCGCGGATTGGCGCGGTCGAAGGGGTCGGGAGAGCGGGGTAGAGCGGGCGTGGGAGAGACGTGACGCGCATTTTAGACGAGCGCGTTCTTGCAGCGCGTTTGGGTGTGAAGGGACTTGTAGGGCGGCGGGATGCGAGGGGCGGGGTCGGACGAGGCGGCGGGGGAAAAAAAGCTTGAGTAGTTCGTTCGTGACCGAATTCGGGGCGAGCGGCGCAGGAGTGAAGGGCGGCGGCGGTGTGATTTGAAGGGCAGGGTTTGGCGGGGATTTTAGAGGTACTAGCGTGCGCACGGGGGCGGGTAGCGGCCGCGTCGGGAGAGCGGGGGTAGAGGGTGTGGGAGAGAGACGGCGGTGGGGCGGCGTCGTCGGTCAGCAAACGGAAGCGGAGTTTCGCAACTGTAGTTGGCGGGGTCGAGACGGGTGACGACGGCAGGAGAGGCGGATGTTGGCTGACAGTGGTGTGCGAAAGTCGGGGAAAGGCGGGGCATTGTATTGAGGCAGGCGTGGTGGTGGAGAGGGCGGAGGCGAAGGCGGGACACGGAGTTGCCGGCGGTGACGTGGTGGGCGGATGCGGAGCAGAGTAGGCGGGGAAGCTGCCTAAGTGACTCGCTGGATGAGAGAGAGAGTGTGTGAGTGAGTACACAGCGAAGGAGCACGGCACCGACGCACCTGAGGAACTCCAACGGCACCGTTGCCCCTCTTCACGCGATTCCCTCACCCTCCATTTCATCGACACGGTGGGCGTCCCAAATGCGTGGGCAGTAGGTGCGTCGAGCGGCGGCGATGGACGTTGCGCTAGAGAAGGTGGGTGCATTGTTAGTAAGGCGCGGAAGGGTATGGGAAGTGGTGGACGCACAGGTGAGGGGGTCGGCTTACTTCAGCATGATCATGCCATACTTCAACGCGATCTCGGCAGGCGCCGAATTGAACCTCGATCTATAGTTGAATAATTCTGCGGTTCGAAGGGACTTCGAGGAAAAATTGGCGTCAACCCCGCGAAGCCTACAAGCTGGGTTGGCATACAGGTGTACAGAAAAATTATCGTCTCTGGCCAATATATCTGGCGGTAAATTACAGACCCAAATTCATCAAATGCTTCATAAACCCTGGCGTATTCTCCTCGACATCCTCATTCGCACACATCTTCTTGCCCAGAAAATTCACCATCTGAGGCACATGCTTGTCCCAGATATTCGGCCGAATCATAAAATTACGCGACATTCGCCGTTCGCCCCACGCGAATGTCGCTTCGATGAAGGTGTATGCTTTGGGATCGCGGAGGACCCTGCCCAGGATTGCACGAAATCAGCATCAGAATATCAATACGAATAATGAGATAAATTCAGATTCAACGCACATCCTGACCATCTCTTTATTATGCTCAACAACCACCTCCTCGTCCTCATCCTCGCCGTTCATCGGAGGCGCTGTGTACGTGCGGATATCTTTCAGCGAGCAAGTCCCCGTCGGATAGCGCAGATCTGTATAATCAAGACAAAGCGCGAAATATTCGCCCTGCTTCTCGCGCGGGAATTCTCGTTTTGCTAGGTTTTGCATATGCCCTAGGTGTAGGCCGGCGTCGGTAGAGAGGAGTTCACGGAAGAATTGGGCGTCGGCTTTGGGAAATAACGCGTTTCTATCCTCTATCAAGAGATGCCATTAGACCTAGGCTTGGGCTGTGTATATCGACTCACCGGTGGTCTGTGTTGCTCGATCTTCGGTTCTGAGTCTGCATAGAGCCCGATGATTCGGCCACGCTTCTTTCTGACACTGCTTCGAACAGTAGAAAACGTTGAGACACCCGCCACAGCGTTGAAGTTCTTTCTTCGGTGCCATCTTCCCGCACTGGCAAGTAGACGATGAGCAACCGGGTGATACAATTCATTTTTCATGAATCTTGCCTTCTTGGAATCACAGAGCGTCCTAGATGACCCCTTATCTTCTTTAGAAATCTTCGCAACACTCCTCCTCAGCGTCAACACCTCCTGCAGAGAGCGCCAATCTGCAGCCAGCCAGCTCCCATCCACCCCCTTCTCCAACGTCGCATCATCGATATCGTTCATCTCCCGGTCGACGACCTTCACCACCGAGAGATACACCAGATGTTTGGGAAGAGTATCGGCTATTATATGTCGAACACACTCCCTCCCAAACTGATGCAGCTGTTTCTCGAGTAACGGCGCTAGCCGACACACAGCGCGCAGTAGCCCCGCGTCAACAGATTGAGCGACCCACCGCGGGCTGAAATCGCGTATCAGCGCAAATCGGATGAAGCTAAACCCCGCATTAAGGCTCTCGATATATTCTGAATCCCGATCAACGACAACGGAGGCTTTCGCTGTGCGGAGAACGACGACGTCAGCGGTGAGGACGAGCATGCGGGTGACGACCCAGCATGCGTTCTGCTCCAGGAACGCGAGGGTGAGGGGGTGGCGCGCGAAGCGGCTGAGGATGCAGATGGCATATGTACGTCGTGCGAGAGACTTTGAGTGGCTGCATCGGAGACTCCTTGATTGCGGCGCGGAGGCGGTCGACGGCGACTTGCGCGACGATGAGTTTCTCGGCGTCGTTTCCCGCGATGGCTGCGATTTCGTCTAGGGTGGCGTCGTGGAAAAGCGTATGCATGATGAAGGAGACGACGATGGGAGGCGCGGCGCTGTGGACCCATAGCTTTGTGAAGAATGTGGCGATGCCCTGCGTGCGGCGTACGACGGCGAGGACTTCTTTGTTGTTTTGGATGAGCTGGGAGATAACCTGGCAAATGACGTCGATGTTTTCGCGGATGTCGTCGGTGTTGTCGAGTTTGGATACACGCTGAGTGTAGAAGTACCGAGCCCACTTGAAGATTCCAGGCCAGGCTGCGATCAGACGAGCACGAAAATCGCGATTGTCGGAGACAAATTTAGATCCCAGGCCGATAAAGCATGCCCAAGCGCGTTCGGACACATCGTCCTCGACAGGAGGTTTATTTGCCTTGGGGACCTTAGCGCCATCGGTGTGATAGACGAAAGTCTTGAGAATGACGTCGTTGGGAAAGGCATCTGAGTTGTAGGCCCAGCAGTGCGCCAGGGAAAGGAGTCCTTTCGCAGGAGACTTCTTAAAGGCTTCGACCATCTAGAAACAAGTATTGGGTTAGCAAGCGACATTCGATTGTTGAATGGATCGGAGAGTCTCACCTTGTTGGGCTCATTGGACAGGCCCTGGAGTATGTTGTCAATCCGAGCTCTTTCCTCGGCTGTTACCGGTTTGCTGAGATTTGCTAGGTCAAAAAGGCCCGCTGCGCCGATTATGGACATCGAGAGACGGGGAGGGCAGAGGATCGATTTGGGAAGGATGAGACAACGATAACAAGATGGCAGTTTCAAATTCGAGGAGGCGTATTTGGCTGTTGTTTGGATGATCGCAGATCATTGAGGGGTCAGATGATTCGCAGATGATGCGCCTCTGCGTCCACCTTCAGGCGTGGAGGTTAGCAAGGACTATGAGCCACAGACGACGAATTTAAAGACATCCTGGTAGCTAGGTTCGATAGTGAGCGTTTGTCTGACCAGCCGCAAGGGAAAGAAAATCGATGCGAGAAATTGGTGCGGTGCAGTTTCTCAACGTCAATCTGGCATTCCGAGTCCTTGCCTTGGCCTTTACCAGCGTCTCAAGCAGCCGACTGAAAGTCCGCAGCATGAATACTTGATCCAAAGTCGATAACGAGCGTGCTGAGACCAAGCTTCAGAGAGCCTGAGACTAGTACTGTTGATTTACTTAACTTGATTAAGGAGTTACAATTTTCAAACGAATGATGCTGGGAATGAATATTAGCAACAGAGACAAGAGACAGCCCGTCGGGGAACACCGGCACGGCGCAAGTGGATGCCACTGGCCGCCCACTGAATGGATCATAAGTGAGGGGGGGGGGTAAGTGGACGAGGAGAGAGCAGCGTGGATTAATGAAGTTTGAACAAAGAAGCGGCAGCGGTTTTATGTCGTTCACACTGGGTTGGCAAGTAGGCTTATTGACTATCGACGAACTTCTCATGATGGGAAGAGGCAGGAGAGGATGTCACGCATGTCACTGGCACGTGGGTGTGATCCAGCGCGTGAAGTCCTTAGTCACCGGTTTGATGATCAAAGGTCGGGTCTTCGCTCCCTTTGCCTCCGCCACTTGATTCTGCCACGACTGTACTTACAAGGGATGGAATCGATCGCCCAAACCCTCAACGACATCTACCAAGAGCTAACTGAACTGCATCGTGTTTACGACACCGTGTGACAGTGTCCCAGAAGCTTGTTGCTCTCAAGGCGCCGGTAGAGCGTTTCCTCCGCGTGCGATGGCGCGAAATCATTCAAACAGGAGACATTTCTTTCGTCTCGGCTGCATTTCTATGTCCGGGAATTCGAAGATTGAACTCAACTCGAACATCGCCGAGATCCCCGACCCATGTTCGAAACTTCGAAGTCAAAGCTTCAGCCAAGTTTACGGTGTAAGTAATCATTCGTCAAATCCTGCCTCGTAAGCTTTGATCTTCAGAGGGGTCGTAGCTGACCCAACAACTTTCCAAAGCAAAGCCTGGGCATGATTTGACGTAGTGAACATAATAAATATTTATTTATCGAATCAGATGCCGATCAGTAATACGACTATAGAAGAAAGCAGTTGATCATCGTAGAAAGGAACAATCCAATTTATTAGTCCTCCCAGGGGTTGCCATGTCCGCAGGCCGAGCAGAGACTGGGTGAAGAATCAGCCTCAGTGTCTTGGTGGATAGAGAGGGTACAAACATAGTAATCTCACTGACGGCCGTAGAGTTTCCGACCCCACGCGTGAAGAATGAAGGCGCGTCGTCAGATTCCACAGCTTCGAGGCTGATGGCGGTGGCGTTTCCCGCCGTCTTCTCTACGTTGTACTGGAGCAATGGCGATGAGAATAAATTGAGGCAGAATATTTGACGCTTACATGATTCTTGACTACCTCAGAGTGTTCTAAAGCCATGCGGTCGAGAGGACGGATATAAGCGATCCCCGCTAGATGTCCAGACGCTGTCTCAGCGAATTCTGGCAAGGGTAATAAATTCAATCACGCAGTCCATTCGGAGCGATGCAGAGACTCGGAGCTTACCCTGAAGAAAAGCCCTGTTTACCATTGCTGCAGCGAGATCGATCCGGGCCGCCAGAACGCTGGAGGTAATGTCGCCAAGGTCAAGAGGCAGCAGCTGAGGGTTTGCGTCCGTCGTGATACGGTAAGTATACGGGACGCCGGCGCCTTTAGCGTCATCGTACACCTCTATTTCCTGGTGTGTGAAGGTGGAGTTGCCATGCTGGAACATAACCTGTCCCGGAGCGAGGGAGACATGGCTATGAACACCAAAAACACCGAAGTTCTGCGTTCAGGAAAACATCGGAGATGAGAACGGTTGAAGTTTGAACTGCATGGTGCGTTTTGCTCACCTTTGTCAGGCCGTACTTCTCAAGCACGTCGAGAAGCTGATTAGCCAGAGGCTGGGTAACGCTAGTAGGTTCATCAGGGAGACCTCCGAGGTTGCTGACTGAGTACGCTCCCTGAGATGACCCGTCAGATGTGTAAAAAGACAAGTTAATTAGGAGATGGAGAGACCTCTCCTGGGATTGTCACATCCGCAGCAATTGCAGCGGTAACCGAGAAGACAAGCAGAAGAAAAGCTGACTTCATCTTTGCTGTAAACGTCGATTTGGGGAGGAGAGGTCTGTTGTACTGCTGGGTTGGAACCCAAAAACACCCTTTTATACCGCATATTGTGCCATATGTATGCATCCAATTAAATTAGCTTTCTAAGCACTTGAGTTGAGCTCTTGAGTGTTGCGATTCCAGGGGCGTTCCGTCGACGGGAACGGCCGTCATTTCGACCGAGTAACGAGACCCTCCCGCCACGGACCCGCCTGACCGTCGGAAACTGCGGGAATACCCGGTATGTAACCATTTATGCACACCAAGGGAACTGTAGACTCGGGACGCCCCAATGTCTAGCTAAAAATCTCCGAGTTTCAGCGTTGAATAAATCGCACCAAAAGCGGAATTCACCTCGATTCTGAATTGAAACATTCGAGTCAGTGAGCATGGGTGTGGGATCTGCTATCTACTGAATACAGTCAGTGGAATCTCATTCCCATCTCGGATCAAGTTCAACGGCGTCTGCCCGCCACCTCTGAAACAACACGGACGCCGAAGTCGCGGCCAAAACTGCCAACTGGCTCATAGTGGGCGCTCGTGTCCTGAATCTGTCTCCCGCAGAATTCCTCCCCTTCCTACATCCATGTCTACCACTATTGCAATCTTCGGAGCAACTGGACCGCTTGGGAAATTTGTCCTCCAGGCCATCGCTGATAGTCCTCAGCGGCGCGGCACGGTGAAGGAAATCCGCATCCTCACGCGCCCACAGAGCGTAGACAAAGCGAATACGCTCGCCCGCCAGTATCCGATGCTCTCCATCACAGTGCACCCGCTCAGTTATGGTATCCTTCCAGGCGGCGAGGAAACTGTGACGGGTAGCAAAGAGATCGAAGACGCACTTCGCACTGTAGACGTTGTTCTCAGTCTGGTTGGCGATGATTCCGGTTTAACTGGCAGGAGCAACGATGTAAAGCACGTAGGCTTGTTGCCCGGGTTTCTTGCACAAGATGGGATCGCCCGGGCTGCTAAGAAAGCTGGAGTCAAGCTTTTCGTACCTTCGTGCGTCCCATACTTACAAGCCGCTCCTCATTGCGTTTATTCCTCCCGCCCCGCCTTGCCATACTAGCGAATTTGGTGCACCAACTCATTCTATGTCATTGGATTCAGACAACTATATCGTGGGGAAGAGAATTCACCATGACCTTTTGCGCGAATTGGAGCTGCCTTGGTGGGTGCGAATGTATTATCCTTGGCATAATTAGTTCAATGAACGACTCGGGATGTTTATTAGTTTGCTCATCTACGCAGTGCGTGCATAGTCCAATCGAAACTCACCTTACTTATCATGTCCTGTCAGGGGATGTTCCCCGAAGTCGAGCCGTCAGTAGTACCCCATCGCATCCCACAGTTTGTGACGGACCTGATAAGCGTACAATCTCAGCGTGCAGACACCGCTCCCCGCATTCACTGCCGAAGATCCCATTCCCCTCGGAAGCCCGCCCTTCGAGACGACGCGATACCATGTCGCAGCATACATCGTCGAGCTCCTTCTCCATCGTGGGGTTGAAACCGTGGCGAATACAGTCCACGTCATTCGCGGGGTGAGGCGCGATATAGCCCTTGTGTCGGAGGCGGGGAGAACTGAGTGGGTGCCTGATGTTTGAAAGTGATCCTGTGGGCGAAAGGTCAAGCATACGTACCATAATGAATCCTATGTACGAAACAGAAGGCACAGTCAATAGTTTTTTCCATTTTTTGACGCTTTTACTTACTAGAATCCGTTTTCTCCTAATCACAAGAGCTGATACTACCAGTGCCTCGAAAATTTTAAGCCTGGCGAGACTTGCGGCAAGACTCGAGCAGGCCTATAAACGAAGGCAAGGTCGGAGTTCAGTATCCGCCGTTTGGATCAAGTATCGTCATATCAGCCACAGAACCGACTAGAATGGTTCTCCAGGGAATGGTTCTCCAGGCTCGACCACTCAAAGTGGAACATGGTTGCTGTTTGATTGTCGTGGTCAGGAACAAGAGTGTCACGATCGCGTTACGGTCACATCACGAGTCCTTCTCAGTCCTTCTCCGAACTACTACGGTCACCCGCAGCCCCAACGCAGCCCACCTACATAGTCTCCGTCATTTCCCCGGGGGAGTACTAGCTGTTGAAACCTGGGAGCCCACTGTATGCTTCCGGCTGTTGCTTTCGTTTTCCCATCCTATGTCATTCGCTTCTGAAACCGTCTGCCCAGATTTTAGAAGAACTATTTTTATCGCGAAATGGGTTGAAGCCGAAGACGAGCGCTGTTTCATATCGATGTGAGTCTTTCAAAAGAAAACATGGAATGTAGTTTTAGCCTCGCTCTGACATCTTTCTATTTTGAGATCAGGCACTCGGAGGATGGGAAGTTGAGGTCGAACCTACAGAACTGTGGAACGATCACATGCCCGAGCTTTCTCCTTCCTCGCGGCGCTCCGCCGCAAACCCTGGGAACGAGCACTCGGCGGCCCGTCCATTCGGCTCTCGAAGCTCGTATCAGCTGTTCATCCATCGTCACTGGTGCGGTAAGGAGACGGTGTTTATAAGTGTACATGTCCCTCAGTCTTTTCGTCCCAGAGCACTTCGCAATTGTTCGACTCGATGATTTTGCAGTACAAAAGCTTATTCGGGATCGCTACCCTGCTACTAGCGTTCACTCGAACTGTCGGCACGACAACATGGCATCTTGGAACACCCGATCCCCACAGTTCCCCCATCCTAGCTCGCAATCCTCAACCGCTCGCCTCTCGCACAGACCAAGTGCAGTTCGACAATTTTAGTCTTATTCTTCAAGGCCAGCGCATCTTCTTATAGTGTGTATGAATATCTTTCCCTCTTTTCAGTAATCTCTAAAAGACGCCCAGCTCCGGCGAATTCCACACCTTCCGCCTCCCCGTCCCGTCGCTATGGCCAGATATCCTCCAGAAAGTAAAGGCGGCCGGACTCAACGCTGTCAGTGTCTACACGCACATGGGCTTAATCAACCCTGCGCCCGGTGTCGTAGACTTCAACGGTTTCCGCGCTTTGCAGCCTCTATTTGACGCAGCAAAAGCTGCCGGAATTTGGATTGTCTTGCGACCTGGTATGAGCCACGACTCCATCGTAGAATGATTTTTGACGCAGTTGGTCATCAGGTCCGGTACGAGTCTTCACCATTTTGCGTGGTTGTTGATCCTCAAACAGAATTTAGTACATCAACGCCGAAACTACGGCGGGGGGTATAGCACATTGGGCTACCTCAGAAGTTGCTGGAACGCTACGAACCAACGCGACCGATTGGCAAGCAGCCTGGCAAGACTACATACAGGGTATCATTCAGCAGACTGCCCCCAATCAAATCAACAATGGCGGACCAGTCATAGGTGCACTCAATATCACGTTCTCAAGATATCGTCTCACAATCGTTTTTTCTGCAGCGGTTCAAGTTGGTATGTCGTGCCAGTGGCATCATACTCCTAGTTGATTTGGAATTAGACAACGAATATTCTCAAAACCCTGCAACGCACGCGGAATATTTCCAACAGCTCGAAGACGTCTATCACAATTCATCGATCGATGTACCCTTGACCTACAACGATCCAGGCGAGGGTCGAAATTTTATCAACGGCACCGTATGAATATTTCATCCCGGATCTGCGTGAAACTCACTTGGTTTATTGTAGGGCGCAGTTGATCTCTACGGGTCAGTCTGGAAGAACTACTTAGCACTCCGGAATTCTAACACCAAACAGCTTGGACTCGTATCCTCAAGGATTCGATTGTTCTCATCCGGATGTTTGGAATCCCGTCACAACGAATTATTTTTCATATCACGAGCAAGTGAAGTGAGCACCGTCTCTGTGCGATCGGTCCACTACTGATATCATTCCGGTTTTTTCTAGCCCATCCCAAGCATGGTACTTCCCCGGTATATTTCTCAAGGTTTCTGTTAGCGTTACTCTGACGTTTGGGTGGCGAAAGAATTTCAAGGTGGTTCATTCGATGCGTGGGGTCCCACGGCGCCGGGTATGTCTCCTTCGATGTATAGATTACATTATGCGCGTCTGATTTGTTTGATAGGCTATGCGCCATGCGCCCAACTTACGGGGCCGAATTTCCAATCAGTATTCAACAGGCAGCTGTGGGCGAGCAATGCCAAACTCATCAGCTATTACATGATATATGGGTGCGCGCTTTAGTGACTCAGAGATAGCTTATTTATCTCACTCCAGAGGTACATCGTGGGGAGCCATCCCATTCCAGTGAGTTTTTGTTCAGTCTTGCTTCCTAAGGTCTAAAAATTGTATAGCGGAGTACGATTGATGATATTCTGTTTCGTAAGAGAACAATTCTGAATATTGTCTAGGTCTACTCTTCGTACGACTACGGCGCAACGGTCAGTCTCGATTATATCAAAAAAAATGTATGGACACTCAGAATGGTTTCAAGATCGCAGAATCTCGTGCCCTCACGCCGAAGTTCGGGGAATTAAAATTCCAGGGAATATTCTTGCGCAGCTCCCCCGAATTCTACAAGACAAATGTCATCGCTGATTCCTCCACTGGCCTTGCAGCGACCTCGAACCCAGCAGCATTCGCCACGTTCTTACAAAATCCGGATACGAAAACGGGTTTCTACGTTCTTCGTCAAACAAACTCTACATCGACGTCAGTCTACCTTTCCTTGGTCCCGGATAAACAGCTACTTAAAGATAGTCCCAGGGCGATCACGACGTTCAAGCTGAACGTCACTACTTCCGCTGGTAACCTTCAAGTGCCTGTTGTAGTCCCAGCAATAACTCTCGGCGGCCGAGAGTCCAAGCTTGTTGTCACTGACTATTCCTTCGGCACATCAAAGGTTTCATATTCAACCGCCCAAGTATTCTACGCCGGCACGATTGGCGGCCGAGATATTCTATTCCTCTATGGAAACTCTACACAGGCTCATGAAGTGCGCCTCTCTCTCACCGGTACAAATAACAAGGCGCACCAGACAACATCTCCTCTCATCACGTTCACTCCTAACGCCAACCAGACGATAGTTGCCTTCCGATCCGGAGTGACTGGGCTTCAAACTATCTGGGACTCCAATGCCCAGCTCGTCTTGTTCGCTGATTCGGTGACCACAGCTACATTCTTCGCCCCAGCCGTTCCGGGAACGTCGACGTTTGGCAATTACTGGGATATTGGCACCAACTCGACAGTCTTGGTTGGTGGGCCTTACCTGGTTCGCAACGCCACCATTTCCGGCTCTCGACTGGCCCTTGTTGGCGATTTGAATACCACAGCGCCTCTCACTGTCATCGCGCCTTCCTCCGTCCGATCCGTAACCTGGAACGGAGCGAGCGTCCAATTGAAATCCGGCGTAACCGCAACCGGTGGATTTACAGGAATGCTGGCTCCCCGATCCGTTGTCAAAACGATTTCCGTGCCGAAGTTGACTGGATGGAAGTTCATGGATTCTCTACCGGAGATTCAATCGAATTTCGACGACAGTTCCTGGACCGTCGCTAATCATACCTCTACCAATAGTCCTTTCAAGCCTTATTACGGGGATGGCCGTGTTTTGTACGGCTGTGATTACGAATTGTGAGTGCATAACAAGAAATCTGTCTTCGTTAATTTAATTGTGCGTACAGTTGTGAGAATATAGTGCTTTGGCGCGGTCACTTTAACTCGACTGGTGCGCAAACGAGCGCCAACCTTTCCATCAACGGCGGAGAAGGTCAACTTTGCTCCTATCTGCACTGGTTCAATGTGATTTGACGGCGGTTCATAGCGTTTGCGGCAAGCGTCTGGCTCAACGACGTATTTTTGGGAACGTCATTCGGAAAGTGAGTCAATCGTATCCTTATTCTGAATTTTGACGAGAAGATATTCGCGCAGTTCGACAAATAACCGAAATATTTTGGAGGAAACAGACGATAAATTCACGTTCCCTGGTGGTGCGGTACATCCTGGAGATAATGTGATCACAATCGTGCAGGTACACCAATATGGCATTCGCCTTGGCATACTCGATTAATCGTGATTCACTTTCAGGACAACATGGGATTGAATGAGACAGGATGTTCGTTGATATTTTGTTTCGAAAACGCCGCAAAACTGAATTTTCTCGTTCTTAGCGACGCCTGACACATCCAAGAGTCCTCGCGGAGTACGAGGCTTCAAATTGAATTCAGGATCATTCGGAACGTGGAAGGTGCAAGGAAAGGTTGGAGGTTATACTGGGTTCGTCTTTACCTTTGCTCTTTCTTATACGCAAATCATTAATCTGGTTCATCCTTTGACAGATTCCTCGACAAAACGCGTGGAATCTTTAACGAAGGCGGCCTCTTCGGCGAGCGAAAAGGCTGGCACCTCCCCGGCTTCGACACCTCGTCCTGGGCCGCCAAGGATCTAGCTAGCGGCTTAAATTCGGCGGGCGTCGGCTTTTTCGTGACAACCTTTTCGTTGAATATCCCTGATGGAGTCGACGCCTTCATGTCATTTACTTTCGAAGAGCCATTGGGACAAGATTATCGGGCGTATCTGTTTGTGAATGGATGGATGATGGGAAAACGGGTGGCAAATCTTGGGTGAGTTGTGTTCTTCTGGACGAAGATTGAACGTGATAATGCTGAGGCTATTTTATCTACAGACCGCAAGCCAAATTCCCAGTCCATCATGGGATATTGGACTATAACGGTGTCAAGTGAGTAACGACGTTTTCTTGGAGTTTCGTGACAAGCTGATACTGACTACCAACCAGCACTGTCGCCGTGGCTCTTTGGGATATGGGCAATACGACAGTGTCTCCAAATTTGCAACTTACGCTCGATGGAGTCCTGGATGGTGGAGTGTCTGGTGTGACCACGAACAATCCTCGGTGGTCTGCGGTGGGGAGATCTTGAAGGAGCTGATTTTGTACGTTCATATGAAGTGACCAGTTGTTTCCTACATACTCAGCGATTATCATATCGGAATTGTGAGTTTTCCAAGAGCTTTTTACGAACGCGGCCTGAATTGACTGAGCTAAACGGAGTTTCATTGCGTTTCAGCATGTGTAAATTCATCCCGGCCCGGACAGGGCCGAAGGATCAATCTCAGTGACGCAAGACAGTCGTAAACCGCCCTTCTGCCAGCCCCAGCACTCATCTCGATTCTCGTTCCGACTGGTCTTTCTCCAGTCGCTCCCATTGAACCCGCAACACACCTCGATGTCAATCATTGGCGCACCCGACCATATCTTCGACGGTATCGACTTCACTGAAGAAGTTTCAGACGAGGAATGGGCCTGGCGGGATAGCTTCATCCAAGCTGCGTCCGATGACCCCATCAAGGTAAGGAAGCTCAAGAAAAGAGAATTGCAAACAGGTATTTGACAGGTAGTTTTTTCGCAGTTTATCAACTCCTTCAAGGAAACTTCCGCACAAGGACTTTTTGCCTTGGCCCATTGCTGGATCTACGCCTCACACCTGATGCCTGACGAGGTTTTCCTGAAAAGTTTCATTCATCACACCAATGCGACGAATATTCCAAACGATATCACCCCTCCTATCGAAAACGACGCATCCGAACGCGCTTGGGCGGCTTTCATCGGCCTTGGGGGCAAATCTCTCTGCGATAATCCTGCCTTCCGTTCTCTATTGATCAAAGCTTGGCCCGGTATCTTCGAATGGTCTCGCTACTTCTATTCTCAGCGCGTATCTAGCTCCAAAAACACCGAGATTGCTGGCGAAAGCGTCAACGTGATCTGCCGAGTCATCTACCAATTAGTCTACGACAAAGCCCTTCTTCCTCGCATGCGCAGCACAGACGGTATAGTCACCCTCTTCACCAAGCTCTGGATGCACCCCGCCGCTCCCACCATCTCAGTTTCCTTCATCATGCACACCTTATTCTTCGACGCCACCTGGGACGAAATCGAGCAAGTCGTCTACGCAACCTCAGGTAACCACCCCAAAATCATCGCAAAAATCGCCGTCGATCGTCTCCGCGCCGCACTCGCTGAATCTTCCTCGATGAACCCCCCAAAAATCTCTCAAACAACCCACGCCATCGGCGTCCTGAACCGTTTCCCGCGCCACCGCCTCACCCGGGCCATCCTCGAAGAAAACGCTTGTTGGGTCGTAACCCGTATGCTTGTCCTCACCGCCGACGTCGTCCTCTCCAAATCCAGATCATCGTCGCTCTCTGTCGGCGACTACGAGCAATCCATCGAAAGCGTCAACGCAGGCTTCACCTTCCTCCGCTTTGCCCTCGTACGCGATTCGAGCCCGCGCTGGGTCGCCCAAGCCGTCGACGCGGGACTTCTCCGTGCTCTCTGTCGGCTTTCCCCCTTCGTCGAGGACGAACTGCCCCAGTTTTCTAGGGAGTGCGTGCAGCACATCTTAGGCGACACACTGCCCAAACACCTCGTGTATCTTTCCGTGGTGAAGCTCCTCGATCGCGAGATGCATGATATCGATGCTGAAATGCTGAAGGTGGGCGTAGAGAGGAGCTGGTTGGACCGAGATTGGCGTTCGTTGCAGCATGTTTTGATATGTCGGAGAAGCGTCGCAAAGCTCGCTCAGGAAGATAAAGGTGCGGCGAAGATATCTTGCGATTCGAAGAAGGTGTGGATGGTCCAGAGTTTTACTCTATTTCGAGCAAGTTCTCATCGTGCTCCAGTGCGGGAAAATCGCCCCGAAGAAAGAGTTGCAGCGCTGTGGCGGGTGCTTGTCTGTATATTACTGTTCGAAGGAGTGCCAGAGAGAGGCCTGGTCGAATCATCGCGCACTCTGCCGGCTACGAACTGAAGACCTCGCGTCTAGAACCGGTGCGTCTTTCGCAATTTACTCTAAATCGTTTCTGCTCTGCATTTTCGCTTTCTCCTTCGTTAATTAAATTCAGAGGAACGCAACACGATTTTCTCTAAATTAGATGGACAATTCCTCCGCGAACTCATCTCCAGCGACGCAAACCTCCACCTCGGACACCTCCAAGCCCTCGCAAAGCGAAAATTCCCGCACGAGAAGCAGGGCGAATATTTCGCGCTTTGTCTTGACTATACAGATTTGCGATATCCTACGGGAACGTGTTCGCTGAAGGACGTCCGCACGTACGTGTTTCCCCCGATGAATGGGGAGGACGAGGATGAGGAACTTATTTCGACGCATAACGACGAGATGATTAAAATGTGAGTATTCCGTATTAGCCGTGTTTGCAGGCCTTGCGTGCGATCAATTTCTTGCCTGTCTGATTCCTGAACAACAGGGTGCTGCGTGACCCCAAGGCGTACACATTCATCGAAGCAAGATTCGCCTGGGGTGAGCGACGCATCACCCGCAATTTCATGATTCGGCCGAATATCTGGGAAGAAACGATTCCGCAGATGGTGAATGTTAGCGGGAGAAAGACGTGTGCGAATGAGAATGTCGAGGAGAATATGCCGAGGTTCTTACAGCAGCTGATGTGTATGGGGTTGTAGACGGTGGTGGCTTGCATTTGGCCGAGCGTGTTTACTTTAATTGTTCTGCTGCTTTACTTCATTGCTTTCTTGGGCGCGTCATGGGTATGCCAGTGTACTACCTGTATTTGTTCACGCTACAATTGAATTCTAAATGCACTGTCTGGCTTATGCCAGGGTTTGGATGAGGGGATTTTGAGGAGTTAAGGAGTGAAGCGGCCAAAGATTCTGACCATGAATGTATCATCGCTGGAAGTGGGCGTATGACTTTGAGAAAGTATACGAGGGGTCGGGATGGTGGTAAGCCCCATTTGTTCGTTGTGGAGATGGAAGCACCATGGCCGGTATTTTCTTTATTTGCTTCGAATTCGGTTGCTCCGACGCGTCGCTCTGCTCCTGTTACCGAAGCCGCCATGATGTTATGAAAGTGCTTGGTGAAAGAGAGAATTGAGGGTATCCTACGTTCATTAATTACCCCGATGTCGTTTCTCGAGTTTATGTGGAAGATTTTTACAAGAATCGAGGAAGAACGCGACAAGTGACAAAGATACGTCGGCTAAACTTGGGCTAAATAGAAACATGTGAAGAACATGTGACCGCGAATTCCTTAACCCAAACTGGTTCAATACCGCCATGTTATCACTTGAAGTCCTCCATGAGATTACCTACAGGGTTTGATGCCTCTCTATGCATTTTTACGCTTTGACAAGGCCATTTATTCCCGTCGCAGAACATCGATATCGCAGGTTCGCGCCTTATACTGCCAGCCAATTCATTATTCATACCTTCAGGCTTCCGAGTCTTCGAATGGCAAGATGTCTTCAATGCATTAATTTACCCATTCTGTTCGGTGAATCGTGATGTGCATGTGAGCAAATTCTCTTCAGCTCAAGCGGCCGCACGCCCTTTGAATTTACTAACTACAGTAAATCAATATACAGTCAATTCGTTCTGCACCTCGACAATCGTGGCCATAGTTTCTTCAATGAATCCTTCGTGCATGAAAGTAGAATCGTCTGTCAATTCCTCACGAATCTGCCCGTGTCTCATGTCAGTAGACGAGCTAAAGAAAAAATAGAGAAGAGAACAGTAGGAGGTGCTACGTAATTCCAGGTCCGCCGCACAAAGTACATCATTCCACTGATGCCTACCACATAATTCATCCATTTCTCGACCCCTTCGGGGCGTCATACGAAAAATTGGAACGATACAGAGAAGATTAGCATGGCCCCTGCACAAGGATGACACGCTTTTCCGGAGTGGTAGACCTACGGGTCTCAATATTTATGCTGTTTTTTCCAATCAACTTCCTTAATGCTCCCTTATTTTTATTGGGCTTCTGCGCAGCGGTCAAATTTTTTGTGCTTCACCACTTCAGAATTCAGGCGAAACCAATCAAATTTTACTTCGACCACCGATGCCCATCCGTCAAGACTTCATACCGCCAACTAATAACTATAACCCTCCGGAATCTTGGATGCTCATTACTTAGTACCTAGTTGAACCAGGCTCTACATGTCTACTTTAATATTTGACGATGCTTTACCTGGCTTGGGTTTGAAATCTTTTGAAGAAATTCGAACCTTTGGACGCTAGAAGCCCTCAGTTGCTTTGACTAGGCCCCCGGTCACTGACATATAGGTCTGTAACATTGAAAACCCGAATTTTGGCCTGATTTACTCTATTTTTCAGCACTGATGGCGCTCTGGCGGCTTCAAAAACCACGATTTTTTTCTGAAAATGCGCGCAAACGCTTAGTTTAGAGGAGCTGCATCGCCCTATCTAGTCAAAACCTCTGTCAGATGGCTGGTTCGCCAAATAGACCTCTCAAATTGGACGTTGTTTTACTCTATGGATGTTACAGACCTATATGTCAGTGACCGGGGGCCTCTTTGACTATTCGACGCTCACAAAAATCACTAATATAGAAATGCTGTGCTTCATCTGATTGAGTCACTGATTCGATCACCCGAGTCACTGGATTCGCCGTGAAGCGCTGCCTGAATTTGCAATTTCTACCAGAACCTTCACTCGCCACGACGTCGCCGTCAAGTCGTTGCTCCTCTACTCACTTTCAGGCGCCCCTAGTTACCCTCTAATTCCAGCATCGACTTTGGGGCGGTCTGCGGACGGGCTCTCAAGGGTCAAAGCTGTTAAATTGACGTGGAATCGACGTGGAAAGACGTGGAACTGGCGACTCCGACTGCCTGGGCGTTGTCAGGGCGTAGAACTCTCTCGAACATTCATGGGCGCTACCAACTTGACTACAATCTTCTATATATGCGACCTCATCGCGAATTAATCTCGCATGACTCAAACCAATACTTGTCTTGCTTTGGTCAAAGACCAAAGATGCGCTCAACCCATTGCTCAAGAATACAAATGGTGTTCACCGCACCATCAGGCACAGAAAAAGCACTACAACACATACAAGGTTCCACGCTTTTATATTCCCTTCTCTTCGAATGAACGCGGCTGCAGCGATTCACGTTTGCGCTGGAGAGTTTCGACGACTCGTCGATATGTGTGATCCCTGGCACGATCAAAATCTGCAGGAGCACCAATATTCTGAGTCGTTGGGCGACGAATTTGCGTGACAAACTGACTTTGATTGACAAGTATTGCAGTTCTTTCCGTTTCGTCATTGGGTAACAAAAGCGCTTAGATGTATTCGAGGGCGGGAGTACCACCACAACCGCGTACGTTTTGCAACCGTGTTTGAGAAGTCTTTCTCTAATTGTTATAGTTTCACGCGGGTGGCGATTCGGCGCATCTGCACTTCCTCTCGTCGTTGCGGGGCGACCGAGACGAGACTGAGACTGCTCTTCTAGCCGTCAATCTCCGCCACGACGCACTCTGCGGCGTCTCCTCCCCGGATCCCAAGCTCGTCGACGACGAGAAAGTCGCCGTCATCTTGGGCTGGGATACTGAATCCGATGCTTTATCGGAGCAATCGGAGGAATCATACACGGACCACTACGATGAAGAACGCCGCCAGGAACGCACCCGCCTCCTCCAGCAACTCTTCGCCTTCCGCAAAGTCGCGGCGCTGCACCAAGACAACACACGCGCGCCCTTCATCGACTACATCGAGCGCCTCATCGTCCTCGCGATTCTCGACCGCTCCGCCCTGCGCACGCTTCTCGATTCCGTCGACGCGCGCACCACCGTCGAAGCATTTCTACAGCAAGAGAATATTGTGACGCTGGGAGAACTCAAGCAGATCTACGTCGCCGTGCATCTCACGCCGCCTTACAACGTCTTCCGCGCCATCAACGACGCCTTCCGACCCGCGCCCGACAAACACGATGTTGTCCTCGGGCGCCGAATCTTCGCCAACGAGTCCACCGACCCCGTCTGCCTCGCCGCGTGGGACCTGTTCGAGGACGTCATGCCCTGCAGGCACTGTGCGCTTCAAGGATGTCATCGGCTCGACGAGTGGTCGAAGGTCGAGCAGCTCGCGACGCTCTCGTTAAGGTTCATCAGCTGGCAGCCTGACGGCGTCTCGGAATTTTCTCGCGCAGACACCCTTTTTCATCTATCTGGCGTGTTTGTGGAGCGTAAATGGGAGCAATATTCGCCTAAACCATATAAGAAACATGGGGTTTGGATCGAGATTCAACGTCCAGCCGGATTGTATCTCAAGGTCAGCTCAATTTTCATTTCTTTAGACTCATACTCGTATATTCAAACGACCCCCCATAGTTCCCGCTTCAAAACGTCGACACCTATCACCGCTTCCTGCACGTCCTCCAGAACCTCCCCGCACACTTCTCCGTCCTCGGCTGGGCGCCCGCCTTCCCCGACTCCTCAGCCGACGCACACGGGCCTCTTATCCCAATCCTCCCGAAGAAACTGTCCGCCTCGCGCATGCGCTCCGCCCCTACAGTGGAGATGCTCCCCAGTGCAGCCTGGGAGGACACCGACACGCTACACGAAAAGGAGGCGAGGATGCTGTACGAAACGAGTCGGGATCCACTCGTTCTGCACATGGTGGTACTGGATCGCACGCAAGGCAGCCTCGCGCGGCTCAAGGATAACCTCGCATTGGCGTTCTTATTCGCCGAGCACGATCACGCACCGCATGATAACGATGGGCAGCAGCAGACCCCTCGCGCGTTCGTCGCAGGGGAGATGCGCCGCCTTCTCGACACGGGGATGGCTGATTGGGGACCAGCGCAGGCGGGCCTGATGGGCGTTGCGTGTGGTGCTATCGCGGTTCCGGGATCGAAGAGCTTCGGGCTGTTCAAGGAGAGATGCGTGAAGCTAGTGGAGACGCTGGCGGATGTGAATCTGGTGGTGTTGTGGCGGAGTAAGAAGAGGAAGAGGAAGCAAAAGGGTGCGTTGGATTGCTGGGAGAGTTGGAAGAGGAGCTTAGATCGGATGGTTTGTTCGAGGGATTTGTTTTATCTGGGGACGGAGGAAGGGAAGATGCATTTGAGAGGGAAGCTTGGGAGAAGTACTGCGTGTTTCGTTTCTTTTCTGTTTTAATTTTTCTGACACCGTGCACATTGGCAGCTATTTCTCCGGCAGAAGGTGTGCTGGTCAGGTTTGATGAGGACGTTTCACGCGAGGTCTTTCGTAAGTTTCCTTCCCGCATTTGCGGACTTGACTGAAAGTCGGAGCAGAACGTGCTTCCGACTGCTCGGAAGCCGTTGAAAAGATGATCCCACCCAGAAAAATTCCAATGGATTGGGACAGTGAGGTTGAGTATCCTGAGGAAATGGACGGTGAGGGAAAACATTCCACTCTGCTGGCAGTTTCGTGACTGAGGAATTGACAGACAATTTTACTTTCATGCACGAAGGATTTATTGAAGAAACCATGGCCACGATTGTCGAGGTGCAGAACGAATTGACTGTATATTGATGAACTGTAGTCAGTAAAAATTAAAGGGTGTGCGGCCGCTTGAACTGAAAAGAATTTGCCCACATGCACATCACCGAACATATTTGGTAAATTAATGATGCATTGAAGACATCTTGCGATTCGAAGCAGGCGTAGTAAGCATATGGTTTGACTCGGAAATTCTTGCTCTATTGCGAGTTCTGTTCGTGAAGAAGTCGCTCTGAGAAATGAGTTGCAGCGCTGTGGCGGGTGCGAATCATATCATATCACTGCTCGAAGAAGTGCCAGAAAGCGGCCTGGTCCCTTGCCGACGTATGAATTGGCTGGCAGTATAAGGCGCGAAGAGTCTAAGACTGAGATGGTCTGCGACGGGAATCTAAATAGCCTTGTCAACGTCTAAAAATGCCTAGAGCGGCATCAAATCCTGTAGGTAATCTCTTAGGGGACTTCAAGTGATAACATGCCGGTATTGAACCGGTTTGAGTTAAAGGAACTCGCGGTCACATCATGCAAATGAAAATGACAATTATCTGGACACTCTCGAAGAACTATAGCAACAAAAGAAAAGTTCAATACTGCATAACCCACAACCTCCCCCTCGCGAAGACAAACCCGAGCCCGTACACAGGGTCAAACCCCACCGACCTACCAACTCCACGCATCCGTTCGGCGGGAAAGGAAATGATCCTCCGGGCATCCGGTTCGATGTCTTCCTCTCGATCCAGAAGCTGAACCTCTATTAGCCCGTTCGAGTCTACAGCGGTAAGCATCGTATGATAAGATGATCGTGCTTGAATTGGTTGTTGAGAGTCAGACAAGGGTAAGAACTTTGTACCATTTATCCCGTCGGTATGAGATATGGTGATTGCATCGCGAAACCCGTGCGTCGTGCAATTGTGACTGAGATATCTATCCGCATTCCCAGGGATATAAACGCGTCTAGGAAGCAAACAGATAGCCTCAGGTTTCAGTGGACTGCTCGCAATCCCACTGTCAGATTCGGATTTCGAAAATTCCAACATAGCCGCTGTTTCATCGAGGGACAAGAAGAGCGTCGACTGATCCTGGCTCCGAAC
The DNA here is from genome assembly GCA_037176885.1 of Favolaschia claudopus. Lineage (NCBI taxonomy): Eukaryota > Fungi > Basidiomycota > Agaricomycetes > Agaricales > Mycenaceae > Favolaschia > Favolaschia claudopus. The sequence continues at coordinate 1,990,635 of JAWWNJ010000024.1, read as the reverse complement.
CTCAAGAAAGGCGGTGGGCAGACGAGTGCCAAGGTCAATAGTGGCGTGTTGGATCACGAATTTCTGGACGCAAGTGAATTTACGTCGTTAATATATTGCGAGACCTCAAAAAAAGGCGCAGATACCTCGGCACGCCACCACCCGCGCCTCCCAATTCGCAGATCCACCAGCAAAACATTGGAATGATTGTAAACGACGACGAGATGCCCGCGAATCGCAACGGCCTCGGCCCGGAATGGAACAGAAACAAGCTGTGTTCGACGAACGCTAGGCGCTTGATTGTTATTCTGGACCCCCTTTGCATCGTAGTTGATCTGAAAGACGCTCAAGTAGCTGCTTTATCCCGTGAGTCGATATACCCCAACATAACATAATCATTGTCATTACGCACCTCTGAACCTCGCATTGCTCGTCAAATGCCTTCGACAGCACAGCGACTCCGATATGCACGCCATTATCACGACTATCCCAATCTACGGCGGACACAGCTTCGGCACCCGGACGAGGCTCGTACTGCGGGCAGGATGGGCCCACATTCAACTCGATACCGTATTTCCCGACGAGGTCGTATACGGTGAGATGTCTCAGAGAGCCGAGGAGGAACGAATGACCGCCAGGGAGGACGCTGAGGAATGTCGGCGGGATGTGCCCGACGAATGAACATTGTGAATATTTCGCTGGACCCCAGGGGGCGTAGGCGGGGAGCGCGTACAAACCCGTGGCTTCGTAGGTTCGTATCGGCGAGATGAACACGGGATTGGGAATAGAGGAGCTAAAGCTGCAATGCTGAAGAGGGCGGACTTTGTTCTGGATTGCCACGCAGCGAGCGGCGTAGCCGGGGATGAGAGATAATTTGATGGTTTTGAGCGTCTCGCCTAATGGGAGCCGGATTCTATACGCGTCAGAGGCATCGACCCAGAGTCGCCGCTCGACCAGCGGAATGCCGCGAAGGTACGAACATGTCTGCGCGTGAGGCGTTTTAGCATACGAAAATATAAAGAATGAAGACGCACTCTTGACACGTTCAAGACGACTGAGAGAGACGATCCGCGAAGGATGTATAGGACAAGTTCCACCGGTAGCGTATCCAGCATCGAAAGAAAGCACTGAGCAAGGTGACGGAGAGAGACGGAGACGCTCACCGATCGACTCTCCCCTATGAACCTCATCCGGCATTGACGGTGGCTGCGGTCCCTTCCACAGCAAGAGTTGCATTGGATGTATCTCCGCCGTATCGGGCGGTCTGCCTTAGAGGTCTCCTGGTAGATCGCCGGCCTGCTGTTTTGAGTTACTTGTCTTAAATCTACAAGAGTGTTTAGCATTGCCTTAGCACAAATTTCGGCGTGATAAAATACAGCAGATGTACGGCTCAGTTGAAACTTTCATATATGCCCTTCTTGATTTTGTCGGTCCAGGACGCGACACAGCCGCGAAGCCTGCGAGCTCGGTCCGCATACCGACCAATAGCCTCGTTCCACAAGATTTGCGTCAATGATATGAACCCGCGCCAACCGTGGAACCTTCAAACCAAACGTTGAATCGTCCAGGAGAGGTAATCACAGATACATTTGATACACAGCGCTGCCACGCTATATCCTATAGCCCATCCAGTCCCTATCTCAACGAATCAGCCTCAGCCTCAGTGAAGGAGATAGGGTATCACGAATGCACGCACCTCATCCACCCCTCTTCCGAGCCATCTCCAACCTCACCTCGCTCGACCACTTGAAGAAATCGCACCTCCACGTCGGATCCACCTCTTCCCTCAGGCGCTCAGCCTTCCCTCGATCGTAGCCTGGGCCTACGGGTCTAAATGGATGAACGAACGTGCAGTCAGCGTCGTCATGCAGGAATGCAAAGTCCATCATTATAAGAATTGGACCAAAAGATTAGCCTCACCGTGAACAAATGAAGAAATTCTTGCCCTTATTCGGCCCCGGCTTATTCACCGTCAACTCCTTCGCGGGTTCGCCGTGCACTTGACATGAGGGCGGTTCGAGGGGCGCGAGGAGGGAAGACCAGACTTTTTTGCTTTCGCCGTTACTGCGTGAAGGAGAAGCGGAGGACGACTTTTGTGACTGAGAAAGGGAGAGCGCAAATTGATAGTCTGCGTCGAGGGAATTGCCTTCTAGTGGTAGTGATGCGGACGGAGACGAGGGTGGGGGTGAGGCTTCGGATTTGGATGTCTTCGTTTGTGAAGACGAAGATGGAGAAGGATCGAGGTGGGGCTTGGGCTTGGAGAAGAATGACGCGAGACTTGTTTGACCTGTTTTCTTGAGCTTTTGTTTGTCTGCTTTCGGTTTCTTCGACGAAGAGGCTACCGGCTCTTGGGGCTCGCGTTTTCGCTTTGAAACGCTTGTTGACGATGACGAGGGGAGCGGCTGGCTCTGGGAGACATGCTGATCGGCGGGAAGTGGATTAACCGCTTCCACCAAGGTCGAAGTACTGGCCGCGGGGAGAATCACGGCTGGTTCCGCCGCTGCTGAAGGGGTGGATGGCGTGGTGTCCGGCAAAGGGGTCGTTCGAGAAGGTAAAACAGACACTTTGGAATCAGGCTCTGCCTTCTTCCCGAAAAACGTATCCAAGAGCCTCTGCTTATACTCGTCCCAGAACTTGGCGGCGATACGAGGCGGCTCTGTCCCAGCTTTAACTCCAAGAACGTCCCGAAGTTTGATTGTGCCTTCGCCATTGGGGTGGGGGATCTCTTCGTGCAGGTCGATGTATACCGGGCAATGGTCGCTCCCCTTGATCTCAGGCTGGATGTCGGCGGCTTCAATCCAGGGAAGGAGGCCGGGCGTGACGAGGAGGTAGTCGATGCGCGTGCCGTAGTTAGACTCGCGGGCAGAGATTTTAGTATTCCAGCCTGATCGATACTGATAGTCAGATACAGACACAATCAAAGAGAAAGGACAACGCACACGTATACATGCCCTTCCTCTCCGGCCAAAACCTTCGCACGACATCAACGAGACGCCCGGTACTCCCCGGCTCATCTGAAACAAGCCAACTCCGCAACCAGCGCCTTACATCGCGCTCCCAGAATCCGTCCTCGCCCTGCATCCCCTCCGCCTGTCCTCGCGTGACCATTAAATTGCCTTCTGCGTGATCAATGACAGCCGCACACGCGTTCAAGTCGCCCACAACGATGACTTCGCGCTTCTCAACCTGGATCAGCCCCTTCACCCGTGCTTCAAGCATCCGATGGAAGTCCATTTTGTATTGTAATCGTTCCTCCGTTTCTGTTCCGTCGTTGGGGCAATACACGTTCACCAGAACGAACAATCCGAAGTCAACGACGAGTGCACGACCTTCGCTGTCGAGACTAGCAAAGTCGAAATTTGCGCCATCATCGGCCAAGACCTCGTCAGGATACGCTTCGGGAACTGAGACGCGTTCTGAAACGGACAAAGGCGGCTTTGGCTGCAAACGGCCGGTCAGCCCTTCCTCGGCTTTGCGAGGAACGCCAGCGTCGATTTTGGAGTACACCGCTACGCCTGAATATCCCGACTTTTTGGTAGGAAATGAGAAGAATGAGTGGTAGGAAGGCGGGATTCCGACTGCTTTCGGTAGATGTGCGCGGGAAGACTTCATTTCTGAGATTTAAGTCAGGGAAGACGCGTAGATCAAGCGTAATGATACCTTGGAAGCATATTATGTCGGCTTTGAGAAGATTGAGGATATCGTCGTGGGTTTTCATCGTGTTCCATCTAAAATACTCAATCAAATTCACAGGAAACATGGCGACCAAGGCTCACGGATGGTATTGTGGTATTGTGCGGATTCCATTCTATGGAAATGTTGAGAATGCGGACTTAGACCGCTCATAACAGCGTACAATATTCCAGGTCAATATTCGCATGCTGTGGTTTGGGACGAGAGGTGATGTGACCGTCACGCGATGGTGACGACTGCCAAAAGGCGCCTCGTACGTAATCCAAGGTCCGCTGTACAAACTACATCATTCCACCGATGCTTACCCCAAAATTCCCCCCTTTCTCGACCCCTTCGGGGCGTCATACGAAAAATTGGAACGATACAGAGAAGATTAGCATGGCCCCTGCACAAGGATGACACGCTTTTCCGGAGTGGTAGACCTACGGGTCTCAATATTTATGCTCTTTTTTCCCAGCGTCTCTTCGCTAATTACTTTCCGAACATCTCTGTGTTTATTACAGCGTTGAATAAATAGTTACCTTTGGAAGAAGGTGCAAACGGATCAAGAGGGGTCCCAACGCGCCACAATTCAACAACTGTCACAGTGGCTGAATAAACACCTGGGCTGCACGCATCAGGGTTAAGTATTTTAAATTGCAGACGCAGCCGCTGTGCCACGGGCGCCATACACCATCTACATGCAGCGGCTAGTACGATTAATTCTACGATTCGGGAGTTTCGGTCTTACGATGATCCAAATATTATCGAGATAGCTGGATCGGCGAGGGTGTTGGAGTCATTATCTTGGCGGGGTTGAGGATGGGGCGAGGGTGTATAGAGCGGGTGAGAGTGTGGGGCAGCGGTTTTATATATGATGATGATGATAATGGACCAGTATGGGCGCCTACATAACTTGAAGCCGCACCTCTACTCCTTTTTGCTCTCCTGCAGGAATTTCGCCCCCCACAAACTACCCTCGACCTGCTTCATCCCCTCCACCGGACGCAACCACCCAACCCTACTCTCCACAAACTGCTCCACCCTCGGCTTCAACTTCCCCTCATGCAACCTATAATCATCCACAACCCCCATCCTCACGGCATTCAACCCCTCGTGCCCCGAGCTCGCGCGGTACATCAACGTCCCACACGTCTTGCAGAAATAATTGGTCATGGTGTTGCCTGTGGCGATCGTGCGCGATTGGGCGTACGCCGTGATGTTGTTGTCGCCGCGAGTGTATGTGAGGTAGGGGTCCGCGATGGTGAAGTTGGTGGCGAACATGGAGACGCTGACTTTGCGGCAGTCGACGCAGTGGCAGATGAAGCTCTCCACGAGGCCGGGGGCTTGAAGTGGCTGCCAGTGTATCAAAGATTTCATGTTGAGGATGGATTGGACTGAATTGGAAAAAAAAAATGTATAATGAAGGGCGACGCACGAATCTGAGCTGGACGGCGCCGCAGAAGCAGGTAGCGGTTGCTTCGGTCTCTGTGGACCAGCCGTCATTACCGCCTCCCGCGAGAGGCAGCCAAGGTTGTGATTTATCGGTGGAAGGTCCTTGAGTAGGTGCCATTGAATGAAAAGTGTTGTTTGCGATATGAATCCTGGACTTTTGACCATAATGGAACTCATTTATACCCTCGCGCTGTGAAAGATTAGGCATCGCGCATTTTTACAAGTTCGCCGGCGCAGCGCTTACCGATCTGCGTGACTGCGTCTCGAAGTCCATCTGACGAGCTTTGTAAGGCGGTTTTGAGGCGGTTCCTAATTTTCTAGCGCTTTGAATGAATCGGTAGTCGGCTACACGGATAAAAGTTTGCTTTTCGAGTTCTTTTAGATTGATCCTCGTCATGTTCGATTCACCGCTGACTGCAAATATATCGTTCCTGGGCATCATCTTCGTAAAGAATAATCTCTGACACTCCTCCCCAGCTTCTTGGACAGACGCGGCGGATGCATCAGAGCGACGAATCTCGATAGGTCGAGGGCGAGGTCTCGCACGGATGCCATTCGGTGCAACATTCGGTGGATGCCAGTGACACGCAGCGAGTCTAACGCCTTGAGCCGCTTTCCCTAACCCAAACTCGAAATCACTCATGATGTCCCAATTTGGTCATTGAGTGACCATATCCGGACGTACTTCTCCTCTCCCTGTTCTGAGTCGGCTGTGGTGGAAGAGTCGAAAGACCTCCTGTGGTCGAAGAGAGCAAGGTCGTTGTTTGCCGGTTGTTGTGGTGATTGCATCACATAGATCAACACCCGGTCAAACAAGGCCAACGTGTGAAACCCCACTTTTCTCTCTTCTCTCGCAAACGACATGGGCCGGTTAAGACGATCAAGAGTCCACAACGCCCGCCGCGACGTACACAGGGCCGCACGCACAAGGGTATATAAGCCGTCTCCACCTTACCTTGTCTCGGGCGGATTTCACTCACAATGGCAAAATGTACTTAGGCCAGGGCACGCGATTTAGACCAGATCAAAATCATCGACTTGGATCCTAAAGTAACGCCCCATTCTCTTGAAATTTTGCATGGATCTTAGTGGTTTCATTTTCAGCGGAGAGCAGAACTGGAATCCCAGCCCCTAGATTTCGAGCGACCAGGACTAGGGCAGCATTATTGTGTAGAGTGTGCAAAGTGCGTCTTGCTTGTCTCCCTTTCTTTGCCTTCATTCAAATATCATCTCGACTCATCCCGGATGAAGATACTACGAAACAGACGCAGCTCTCAATTCCCACTGGCGGAGTAAAGTCCACAAGAGACGGTGTAAGCAGCTCAAGGCCGAGCCGTATACGATAGAGGAGTCGGAGCGTGCTGCTGGGTTGGGGAGGGAGGACCGGAGGCCGTTGAGGGTACCAGCAGTGATGCAGAATGTAGTTGCCAGTGTGGAGACCTGATTTGTTTGCGGCGAGTTCACATACTTACGTCCTACCCTTTTCCTGACCTTGTACTTTACTTATCGCATCCAAAACTTTGTGCCATAACCCTCCTCCTCTGGCATCGGACGACACGTTTGCCTCATGATCTTCGCTGGATGGCTTAGACTGTTGCGCCTCAATCAAGAATTTTCGTTTCGGTCTGCCAACCGGCCGCTGCAATTCAGAGCTTTTGCGCCGTTCCATACTACCTCTCGCCTTCATACTCTCTCTTCTCACTGTTCTGCCACCTGCACGTCGATGAATCTAGTACTTAGTTCGCGCTCTTCTCTTCTCTTCTCAGTATACGCACGCCCGAGGTTGTCGGGCTCTCTCGCAGTCTTCAGTTACAGACCCTCTCAGGCTTCTGGCTCGTCCTTCGTCCCCCGCGAGGTAAGTAATTTTAAAGCGCGACGAAGTCCCTCCGCCCTCACTAGTACTTTCGCCGCTGAGCTACAGCACTACACAGTCAAAGATGTCGAAAACTTCCGCAGCTCATGATTATGCCAACCCAGCGCCGACTGCAGCTGCTCATTCAATGTTTGTCATTGGGCCAGGGAGACTGGGGTGAGGCGCCATAAGATGTGTAAACTCGTGTCTTTTCTTGGGATCCTATCAACAGCAATGTGACTCCGTATGGGCCACAATCGATATTATTCCCAGACTCATTTTAGATGCGAGGACAGAGCAAAGAAAGACGTGACATCATCACCAAAAATGTAAAAACCTCCCAAGCCCTGTCCAGGCCTCGAAAGGAAGCTCCATACTCGGACACCCGTAGGGGTCTTATCGAAATTTCCAGCCCTCGGAAGATACGGTACCCCACACTTACGAGACCTTGGACGCACTTCCAAGGCCTGGGACTCCTTCCCTTCTCCAATTATTTCAAATCAAGTCAAGTTTTTTTCAAAAAACATATCATTCGAGTCCTACTGAACACAATGTAACGAGATTGAGCCACAGACATTGACTTCGCCACTGCAAAAGGTTCGTTAGTGAGAGCGCGGCGCATAGTTGGCGTTGGCAGCAGCAACATACAAAAAAGCACCGCTATCGCGCCGGAGTATGGTCGACTACACAATAGTCAGGACACTGCTCAATCAAGTACGGCAAGACTCGCCTTCCGCTGACGCACTAACTTCAAACCGATCGATTTCGGCTGTTTACAGAGGAAATCAGAACAGTGGGAGTATATCAACACAAGAACTTAACTTACTGGACCGCCAACGGTTATTGGTAGTGAGCGATGGTTACTGGCACTGGATGAGATATTATAATGAGCACAGTATAGACGACGACTTGGAATGAAGGTACCTTTGATTTCGAACAAGTGTACACATTTAACTAAAGGGAAATGAATCAGATGAGTGCCGAGCAACAAAGAAACAAGGATATCATACCCGAGCACAGTGGCGCGACACTAATACTAACACGGATCGAAGGCTGAGCTGAGCAGACGACTGGGACCTACTATGACTTCAGAGCTGACAACAACCCGAAAGGAAAACCTTACCCCGCACACCGCATACAGGCAACGGCCGAGCAGCATTGAGAGAACCAAAAAAAATAGACTCAGACCATTGAGAACGAGGCACGTTCGTCGAAGAAACAAAGAAGAGCGGCGATTTCGTACGAATTAGCACTGCGCAGATATCGATGTCGATTCCGAGGGTGATGATGTCGTAGACGCAGGCGGTAGCGGGGAGTGGCGGGCGGCGAGGGGCGGCGGGGCTAGAAATTGAAGGCGGAGAGCGGAGGTGTTGAGAGCGAGAGTGACGAGAAGTCGGAGGGCAGTGGCGTCTTCGCTGGAATGTCGAGATTGGTGGAGTAGCGGCATTCAGATTGGGTAGAGCGGCGGCGGCGGCGGTGGGCTGAAGGATGAATGAGAAGGGTGAAGCGCTAGAGAGGGGGGTGGTGTCGTGAGTAGGGTGCGGGAACGCGAGGGAAGCAGGCACGCACCTTGGTTACTTCTCTATATGGATAAGTCGGAGACTATCGGTGCCGGCTCCGTGAACGCCGACGACGGCGGGGGCGGAGGAGAGGTGTAGGCTCAGGGAGAGCGGGTTGGTGCGTTGGTGCGGCACAAACGGCGCGCGACCTGCATGCGTTGCTGTGCTTTGCCTAACGTCCTTAATCCCAGAGGAATGGTCGAAGCGGTCGAGGTCGACGCCCGACGGAGTGGGAGGCGAACGGTGGAGGTAAGCGACGAACTTGAGAAGTGGGCGAGGACGCGAGGACGCGGCCGCAGTAGGGCAGAGAGCCTCGGAGAGGGCGGCGGAGATGAGCGGAGATGGTGGTGGTAACTCGAAGGAAGAGAGAGCGATGCGCGATGTGACGCGTCATTTAAGTCAGGAGGCGGTCACGGGATGTGGTTTGCTGGAGGCTCCAGGCGGGGTTGCTTAGGAGAAGCCAGGGTCGGGCGTCTTTGAAAGAGGCGGTCAAGGCTGAAGTGACGCGTCCAAGCCTTGATCCGCCTTGCCGGCATTTTGACAGGACTTCTCACAGTCACAACTCGGATGTTCCCAACATTTGGTGATGACGGATCACACCTTTCTTGCTGGCTCCCAAACTCTTCATAGTCTTCATCTCCAGACGCATGGTTTCAGAACCGGGCTTGTCATCTCCAAGGACACCTCTATCCAAGAAAGAACGAAAGTGGGTTGAAATACAGCCTTTTCTGCTCTCCGCTGGCTACAAATTGCGGCCCCGCTACGACCCCAAATGGACCCCTTCCTGGGGTGGCAATTACACTCCAAACGGGCCATTCGAGGATTCGCTACACTCCTATGTGGGTAGTTTGCAATTTCAATTGACCGGACTTGAACGAAGCTGCTGGTTCACAGACGAAGGACGCCCTCGACGCCCTTCGGCTTGCTGACAACCAGAAAGTCGTATTGAAGAGAGTCAAGACGGATTCGAAAGAATTACATATTATCCGGTATCTCTCGCAAATCCAAGATTCACGCAATCATACTATCCCGTTATTGCAAGTTATTTCACCAGCTCCGAATTCATCCTCAATACTGGTTATGCCCTACACACGACGCTTCACCCATCCGGCGTTTCATTGTCGTGGGGAGTATGTTGAGGCTATGCAACAATTCTTAGAGGTGCGAGTGTCAACGTGACACCACTGCCTTACTAATAACACACTAAGGGGCTTCAATTCATGCACGATAACGGTGTATGCCATTTGTAAATGTTTTCGTTCGATGACTTCACGCTTGTGCTCACCATAATCATCGCCCAAGTGACATCGCTCCGCAGAACATGATGATGGAGGAATCTCTCGTCGTACCTGCGGGGTCGCATTTCACCTGGCAAGAATCGCATACAGGCTTCCCTGGAACATTTTCATGGAACAATCGATGCTCCGTTTCCCCCGTTCGCTACTATTACATTGACTTCGGACTCTCCATGTACTTTCGCAAGGGCAAGGACGCCGCCCTGACAACCGGCACTCTGCGCACATTCAAGACAATTCCGGAACTATCCCTCACAGTTCCATACAATCCCTTCAAAGTCGATATTTTCCAATTGGGCTTAACGATGCACAATTTGATCGACGTAAGTCCACTCAACTCACTCGTAGACCTGCTCTGACTTTCATTTCGAAGACCTATCCTGCGCTCAAACTGTTCCGCCCAGTCGCCGATCGAATGACGAGTACAGACCCCAACGATCGACCTGAGCCAGCTGAGTCTCTACAGGAACTCAATAGGATTGCGAATCAAATACCACCGCAGAAACTGCGGGCGCCCATCGTCGAGAAGACGGGTCGGGTGAGCTATATAGCTCAATCTGCGATGAGCATCGTTAGAAGGGACTCTTCTCGTCAAGAGAGATACCAGGGCTACTGATGGCTCTTGTTTTTTTTTCGTTTTTCGGAGTAATACCCTCCTGCAGTTCAATTGTCTAGAATACGGTGGAATACACTAGATCAGGTCTCAGTTCCCATGATTCTTCGAACGAGCCCGGCACTTCCTAATCGAAGCAACGACATTCCAATCCGAGCCGGTTAGGAGAATACACAATGCGTTACGGTATCTTTTTAAAACCTGAAATGAGCGTCGTGCTGCTGGCTCAGTGACCCACCAAGAACGATGAAATTTTGTTCTATGGCGTAATCAAGGACAGCCCTCTGCAATTCAGAGCTCACTGTGGTATTTTGGCGCCGATCCATACTACCTCTGAGACGACGACTCGCCTTGATACTCTCTCTTAACATCGTTTCCAAAAGTAGTGCGATTGTCTCCCTTCTTGTCTCCACCTCGCGAGCCTCGCCCCCTGCAGCTACGCTCTGGTCGTCGCCCAGTCGGATCATGCAGACGAACAAGTACAACAATTATTCTTCGCAGTCAAACGATCACAGTAGCACAAAACAAAACGGAGTGCATAGTATTGTTACAGAGAAATTAAGCAGCACTTTCAATTGTAAGAGCGCCAGCCGCGGTCGGGATGATTGCGGTCAAAACGGAGCGTCTGATCTTCGCTATACAAGTAACGGCCAGTGGGGTCTACCGGCGCCGCCACACCTCTGCGAAGAATCGTCAATCCACGAGCGTGATCTTGATTTTCGGCAAAGCTCACTGCTGAGGGTAATTCTGATAGCCAGACTGTTCCGCCCCTTGGTTCGTCGGATATCCCTGCTGGAAGCCCTGAGTATAGGGAGTCGAGCTATCAAGACTATTTGAGCTTCTAATCGCAGAAATGGAGCTTCATGGACAAACATACCTGTGCCCGGTGTTGGCAGACGCATAGGAATATCCACTGGATCCAGAGCCATGGGACGTATGACCGTACCCAGTCCCGGGTCTGGAGATGTCAGTAAACGATCAAATTTGTTGAGTGCAAAGCTCACTGCTGAGGGTAATTCTGATAGCCAGACTGTCCTGACCCTTGGTTCGTCGCATACGCCTGCTGGAAGCCCTGAGTATAGGGAGTCGGGCTATCAAGACTATTTGAGCTTCTAATCAAAGAAATAGAGCTTCATGGACGGACGAGACATACCTGTGCCCAGCGTCGGCAGCCGCATAGGAATATCCGCTGGATCCAGAGCCCTGGGACGTATGACCGTACCCAGTCCCGGGTCTGGAGATGTCAGTAAACGATCAAATTTGTTGAGTGCAAAGCTCACTGTTGAGCGTAATACTGATTAGCCTGGCTTGGGTAGGCGGGGTTACCTGGCTGCTGATACGGGGAAAACCTTTGGGTCGTGTCATGAGTGTTTTAGATCGTTCCGAGGCGCAGAGCTCACTGTTGGGGGTCATACTGGGGAACTGTCTGTCCCGCGTGCATGGGATTGATTGGTTCTTGATACAACGCGGCGGTCGGGGAAATTCGTTGTGTCGGGCTAGGGTTGTGAGCGCTCATCTTTCTATCGAAAATATAGCTCATTGACGCACCTCTGTCTAGCGCTAGACACCGAGATGTGCTGGCTTCCGGAACTGATCAAGGTAGAAATTTTTAGGACGAAGCAGAAACACCAGGTGAGTGATCGGACCTGGAGCGAGAGCCTATGCTTGGACCTCCGGAACCACCGGAACCTCCGGAACTGAAGACAGGAGAAAGTAAGGTCCCTAACCCCGGCAACGAGGGAAATGAATGACCCACCGGCGGCTGGTGCTAGTATTCACCATCGTCGACGGCGGATCGTCATAATCGCCGGTGAGGTCAGCAGTAGAAATAGGGTCGAATGACTGCGCGGTTTGTTGATGCTGTCTCGATTTTTCCTGGAGTCATGGGACGGTGGCTCAGTCACTGTTGCGTGTAAAGACGTAGGCAGACAAACCTGATATTCCTCCCAGATCTCGTCAAGCTTCTTCTGAGTGTCTGCTTCCCGTTTCTTTCCAAAGAATTTCCGGCGGGCGATATCTTTGAACGGCTCTTTGTCGATTGTAGGGCGGGCTCTGATTCCTTCCAAAAGCCTGACAAAGGACAGAATCAAAAAAGGCCCAAAATGGACGGCCGTGAGGAAGCTATTACTCCGCTAGTTTATTGCGTGTCCCTCGTTGAATCGAGGCGCTCTCTTCATACGCGAGCTGCTCGACGAGCTCTTGTATCTTGTCCTCGAATTGCTTCTTCGTGAGGAGTAAAATTGGCTGTGAGAACGGTCCTTGAGACTCTCGCGGAGAAACAATCGATGAGGGCGTCTCACTTTATTGGACTGGGGAGGCATTGGAGAAGAAAGAGTGTTGTGGGCGCACACAACAGCCAGACCCCATTTTATAGCCACTGATAAGCGCGCCACTCGGTACCTATCGGGCCATAGATTCAATCTCAACAAGCATTTCCGTATCAGGAGAGCTTAGTTCCAGCGCTGGCATGAGTCAATGTTCGGAAGGCGCCAATGTGGGTGTGTTGAAAAGAACAAAACGTGCTGTGACCTGTAGTAACCGGCTATCAACGCGATCAGTCACGGTATGCTTCTGTTTGTTCCTGCGAAAACCATCCAACGAGCGAGCGCCCACATTGATTGACATTACGACTTGGCCACAACCTTGCCGCTCATACAGACATGGTACCTGGATCGACTACAGAACCGCCAGTCTCAAGTCTTCTATTCAAGCATGAAAGGGAGTGGGTGGACATGCAGCCTTTTCTTCTGTCTGTTGGGTATAAATTACGACCGCGGTATGACCCCAATTGGTTTCCTTCGTGGGGGAATACCTACGTGACCGAGGAGCCACATGAGGACGCGTTATCCTCCATGGTCAATCAATTTCATTCAACGCGAACGTAATTCTGAAAACTTGACAGCGAAGCGACGTTCTCGACGCAATTCGCATTGCCGACAACCAGCGGGTCGTATTGAAGCGAATACAGACAAATTCGAGAGAAATTAAAATCATTCAGTATCTCTCTCAAATCCAGGATCCACGGAATCATACGATTCCCTTGTTGGATGTCATTCTCTTGCCTCCGGATAACTCATGCTCATTACTGGTCACACCATACACACGACGTTTTAACCATCCGGCATTTCATTGTCGTGCAGAGTATGTCGAGGCAATGCAACAGTTTTTAGAGGTAGGCAGGCGCACAACGTCATTGCTGCATTGATTGATTTTCTCGAAGGGACTTCAATTCATGCACGATCACGGTGTATCCCATTTGTAAACCTATTTTCGAGGTTCTCTAAGTTTTGCTCATGGTAATGATTCCCCGCAGTGACATCGCTCCGCAAAACATGATGATGGACGAATCTCGTGTCGTACCCACCGGCTCGCATTTCACCTCTCCAAAGTCGCACACGGGATACCCCGGAATATTTTCATGGAATAATCGATGCTCTGTTTCCCCCGTTCGCTACTATTACATTGACTTCGGACTCTCCATGTACTTTCGCAAGGGCAGGGACGCCGCCCTGACAACTGGCACTCTACGCACATTCAACACAATCCCGGAACTATCCCTCACAGTTCCATACAATCCCTTCAAAGTCGATATTTTCCAATTGGGCTTAACGATGCACAAATTGATCGACGTAAGTCCACTCAACTCACTCGTAGACCTGCTTTGACTTTCATTTCGAAGACGTATCCTGCGCTCAAACCGTTCCGCCCCGTCGCCGATCGAATGACGAGTACAGACCCCAACGATCGACCTGAGCCTGTTGAGTCTCTACAAGAACTCAATATTATCGCGAATCAAATACCACCGCAGAAACTGCGGGCACCCATCGTCGAGAAAACGGGTCGGGCGAGCTATATAGCTCGATCTGCGATGAACATCGTTAGAAGGGAGTCTTCTCGTCAAGAGAGATACCAGGGCTACTGATAGCTCTCGTTTCTTTGGTTTGTCGGAGTACTATCCTCCTGTAGTTTATAGTCAATTGTTTAGAAATATAAGGACGTCAGGTGGGATACACCAGAAGTTCCAGAACAGGCCTCCGCTTCCCATGATCGTCAGAGCGAGTCCCACACTTCTGCAGGATTCTCATCCAAGCGAATCGTACGTCTCACGCTAAATCGTAACAATTTCCGTCACGGTGTGGATGGTTTAACAGCCTTGTTGTCTCGATTTGTCTCAAGCTCCGTGAAAAATTTCGCGGCGACGCCACCAGTAATAGAAGAACACGATGCTTTGTTCTACATGAGGTCTTGCCTTGACTAGGACTAGGTTGACTACCTTGTTCTCCGCAGGGCAACAATATCAACCGAGTCAAATGGACCCACAACGCAACGCCCCGGCGGATAACAGGTGTTCGTTTCCCATCGGCGTTCAAGCCATCCCACACTTTTTCTTCACTTTCCCATCCGAGTCATGGATAAGTTCGATCGAGAATTCGCCCAGTAGGACCTCGGTTACAACAGTCTCCGGCACAGTGTTGATGGTTCAACAGCCTTGTCGTCTTGAGCTCCGTTGGTTGTTCTCTCGGCGACGCCACCAGTTAATAGAAGAATGCGATGATTTGTGCTACATGAGGTTTTGTCCTGACTAGGACTAGGGTGACTACTTATCTTGTTCTCCGTAGGGCAACTTCGTCAACCGAGTCAAATGGACCCACAACGCGACGCCGCGGCGGATAATAGGTGTTCGTTTGCCATCGGCGTTCAAGCCATCCCACACTTTTTCTTCACGTTCCCATCCGAGTCATGGATTTCGATCGAGAATTCGCCCAATAGGACCTCGGTTCGTATCACAGCCGTATTGTTTTGATTCGTCAGGTCCGCACATCGTCCTTCCGAACCGGTGAAGGAGATGCGCAAGGCACCACGGGCTTTTGAAATGAGCTGTTGACTGAGGGACCTACTGAGAACGACGACTCATCCTTGTTTTATGGTCTGATCAACGGTAGCCTTCCACGGGCCGAGAGGACGTAGACCGATACATACGAGATATCATCGGTCTAGGAGGGGAAATATCAAATCATACACCAAGCGCTCATAATGCGAGCACTCCAGTCGTCGCTTTGATGGCGATTTTTATATCGGCATCGACGTATAGCGCGAGGATTGTACTAGAGATCGTCTCGATAGCCTTCCCCGCATTTTCGGAAACTATTTCCGCGCGAACGCGCTGGCCGTAGAAGTAGCAGCACCAGGCAAATATCGCGGACCGAGCATCGACGACCTGCGATCTCAACGTTGAAGCCAGCACTGTAGATTCGAGAGAGGTAAGCTGCCGAGTTTTAGTGATTTCCAGGCAAGATCCGACTAATCGTTGGCCACCGGTGGCTTGGCTGCCTTGGGGACTATTTTCTCGTCGAGGTCACCGAGATAAGTCTTGAGTGCGAGGATCAATAGTACCCTTCGAGGACATGGCCGTTCGTTGCAAGGAGCAAACCAGTCATCACCGGCAGCCAAGCCGTAACGGCGTTTGCCGAGATAATATTGATGCCATCAATCTTGCTTACGCGTGGCGGCCCACACTTCTTAACTGGACCCATTACAGTACCACCGTATCCTCTCAAGCTCATGGCAACTGCACAAGAAACCTACCATCCCTCATTCTCCGACCCCACCGCCGACGTCGTCCTCCAATCCACGGAAGGCACTTTCTACCGCGTCCACAGCATCATCCTCCGCCTCACCTCGGGCTTCTTCCGCACCATGCTCTCCCTTCCCCAACCCAACGACCCCAGCACCACCGCCAAGATCGAACTTCATGTCGGCGAACCAGACGGTGTGATGGAACGCGTTCTGCGCATGATGTGCGGCTTAGAAATCCCCCCTTGGCCATCACTCGACCAAGTCGAGGCAGCGCTCCAGCTGATCGAGAAATGGGACGCACCAGGCCCGCTTTCTTTCATTCGTACAGCTATAACATCCCCCCTTTTTGCGGAAGACCCGCTGCGGTTGTATGTCCTCGCTTCGCGTTTTGGCTGGGAAGACGAAGCGAAAACGGTGATGGTACAAACGCTGAAGTTACGGCTCTTCGATGGAGAACACGACGATGTGCTCTGTCGACTTCCATCGAGAAACCTTCTTGTTTTGTTAGCGTTCCACGACCGATGCAAGGTCCGTTTCCGCGAAGCTCTCGACGGCACGGCGTTATTTTCCGCTGGAAATGAAGAGCCGCGGGATTGCAATTGCGGCAGGCGCAGAGACAATATTTCCTGGCGCCTTCTCAAGGCTAAAGTAAGTTTCTCTTTGTCCAACGGGGTTCGATAATTCAATTCCTGACGACGATCATGTAGCTCGTTTCGGAATTCGAACGCCGCCCACTGGGCGACTCCATCCTCGCTGACATGTCCGGCTGGCCAGAGTCAGTCGTTTGCTGGCGAGTCGTATGCGCCTGTGGCAATCCATACTACGACCAGGTTTCTACTGTCAGGAATCTAAAGCAGGCCATCAAGGACGCTATTGCGGTTGATCTCCCAGTTGATACACCAGAAATGTAGCCTTACATTCAGCAAGCCATTATTTTTCATGGATCGATTGAGTAGAACAGCTTGTTCGACCTTTGAACTGATAGTGTATGTAATCTACAGTCTATATTCCATCTGAGGCAATTCGTAAAATACTTTAAAATTCAACTCAATCTCCCACCGCCGTTGAGATTCTTTTCATCCTTCTGAAACGTCGAAACCCTAGATTCCGCATCAACCTCACTCAACGCCACTTTCCGCTCATCAACGCCGACGGGACCAACCCCGCGCATGAACAAGATTGCCAACAGAGAGCCTGCAAAGCATCGATATTAAACCTCCGTGGAAATAGAGAAACAGTCAGGTACGCACAGAAGAACGCCATTCCCGCACAAGCCCACTGTGCGGCCTTGTAGGCTTTCAATGGCGCATCTTCTCCAGCATTATCGCTCCCAGCCACAGAATTGAACACGATCGTCGAAATCGCCACACCGAACGAGGTGCCGAGCTTGAAAGAATATCAATAAAAGTCGAATTTTCGCGTTCGCTGATATTTATTATTTTTTGGCAAGATAAAAGACCAACCTGAGTAAGCGTCTGAAATATCCCCCCAGCAAGACTCTGCTCATGCGGCAGCGCCACCTTCGCCACGAACAGCGTCCCCGAAGCGAACACGAAATCCGCGCCGAAGACACCGAGGATGGCGGAGACGAAGCCGTAGGACCAGTATGTTGCGTTTGGGTCGATGATGGCGAAGAGTAGGGCGGCGATGCCGGTGACGCCTGTTCCAAAAGCTATTTTGCGTGTAATTAGTGAGATTGGATTGAGATGGATATATAGGATGAGTGAGCAGTGAGACGCACCGACTAAGATCCCGACGTCGACTCGACTGACGAAGATCACAATGAAGACGTTGCAGAAAAGGCCTGTGACCGTTGAAGGTAGACCTCGGATGGAGGTGTGCACCAGGCTGAGCTTGCGGTAGTTCTCATAGTATACCTGCGACGGAGACGTTTTGAGTAAATAATACGAAGTCAACCGAGATTATCCATAATCATATGAACTCACCACGAGCCAGAAGAACCAAGACAAGAACGACGCCCATTCCAAAAACGCTATAATCTGTATAACGGCGAACTTGCCCTTTGCCCGCGTCCACAACGACAGCTTCATCAAAGGGGGACGGTGTTGCTCGCCGTGCTCGAGTCGGTGTTCCCAGAGGAGGAATAAGGCGATGAGGACGACGCCGACGATTATTAGGGCGATTATATCTGACGAAAATATTATTTAGCAATGCAGATAGAATTTAAAAACAGAGAGAGAGTAGATCCTACATCCTGTCTTCCACCCCCGCGGAGCCACCGGTCCTTGAGCCAAAGCGAAAACAACGAGGATGAGCCCGCTAGTAACGAGGAACGCGCCGATCCAATCCACACGTTGATCTTCCTCTGTGCTCGACTGGTCGGGGTCGATAGCGTAGTATCCTCCGATCACACAGAGAGCGGAGAGGCCGGCAAAGAGGAAGAATGTGGCGCGCCAGCCTGCACTGGAGATATATATTCTGAATTATATTATAAGTGTAGTGCAGAACGGGGGGACACTGACGCGGAGTATTGTGTTAGGACTGCGCCAAGCTGCATGCCGATAGCACCACCAAGCGGGGCACCGGCGGAAAAGGACGCGAATGCGATGGTACGAGCTCGAGAGGGCGGGAAGGCATGAGCCAAGATTCCTAGCTGGAAAACTATGGAATAAATGTTTTTCTTTTGTTGCTCAGAGGACGTACACATGCGGGAATGAAAGCCGCAGGACCCACTCCCTGAAGTCCACGTAGAATGAAGAGAGCGGTGGAATTTTGCGCGAACCCACAGCCGATGGAGAACGCAGTGAGCCAGATGGTGCCGAAAAGGAAGACCTTTTTCCGTCCAAAGAGATCGGCGAGACGGCCAAAGAGGAGGAGGAGACAGCCCTATGATATGTTTAATTTACTTCATTCGATCGCGCTCCATAGCTCAGAAAAAAATAGAAACACGCACGGAAGACAAGGAGAACGCAGATATCAACCACTGCAACTGGTCGACTCGAATCCCAAGTTTAACTCCAATCACAGGGAGTATTATCCCTATCGAAGACGCAGCTGTCTGGGAAAACCTTCATGAGACAGACTCTGCTTGCTCAATGATAAAAAATTTCCTACATTCGTTAACATCGCGATCGTACAGGTGAGAACGAGCACGACATTTCTGCCCACCGATCTCGAGGGCGTTGGCGTTGCTGAAGCGGCGGTACTGCCTTCCCTCGAGTTTGCTGAGGTGATTGACGCCATTGAAGAGGTCCGTGTCAAGGCAAGTGGAGGCGGAGAACAAGACGGCTCGGAGCCTCGGATAAATAGAGTGAGCGGATATATGTCAGTCGACTGGGCGGGCAAAAACGACGGAATGGGAGAGTATGAGTAACGCACTCAGGCTTGCGGCGTCATTCCGCGTCCGTGTCCATTCCGGTGTATCCGATGCAGTAAATGCGCTCCCGGTAGGTAGGTAGACCTAGTAAACGCGGCGTCCCGGATTTATAATCGTCAAAGAAACACAGAAACAGAGCCAATACATATACAAAAAAACTCGTTGCCGGCACCATGTATGAGATACAAGAAATGAAGAAACAAGAAAAGAAACAATAAAAAAACTTGTGTTCTGCGATCGACTACTTGGGAGCTTCTGATCCTGGTACAGTACTCATTTCATGATGACTTGCCGCCCTGCACCTGCACCTTCTTCGCCGTCCCAATAGTCGTATTATTGACCTAAGGAAAAAACCCCGCACCAGTCAGTATGTGACCGGCAAAGACAAAGAACCTAGATCCTCGTACCTTGGTGGCAAACCTCAACGACGTCAACGACTCATTCAAATGCGCCGCGAGCGGGGACAGATTCAATACCATCTAATGCACGATCACATCAATATCCCCGTAAAGTACAAGGAGAAAGAAAAAAGAGGAGGCACTCACCAACGTCTTCGAATTCCCACTCAGCGAATTTTGCAGCAAATACGTCAGCTGTAAGAACCACCGTGGTCAGCGCACGCAGCTACACGCTTAAGAAAAACCGCACCTTCGAATTCCTATATGGCACATGGGCACCGGGCCCACTCCCCAACGCCGCCACCACATCCCCCAACGCGCTCAAACTCCTATTAATACTCTGCGTCTCCTTCAACCTCTCCCCCCTCTCCCCGCCTCCCATCGTCGACGCCCCCAACCCAGCCCCAGACCCAGACCCCGACCCCGACCCAGCCCCCATATGATGCCCCAAAGCCCCCAACCGCTCACTCCCCGCCAAATCCACCAGATTCAGCGTCCCCACCCTCGCTTGCTCGCCCCCCGTATGCACCCCCCGAATCCGCAACGTAAACACCGAATGCGAGCGCGACGACCGCTCGTTCATCACCGTCGCCGCGACCCGCCGCCGCCCCTGCGCCTGCGCGAGCAAGGCCATCACCTGCGCGGGCGACGTCACCGCGGGGGACAGCGCGTCCGAGACGGTGGTGAGGTGCGTTGTGGGGTGGTGGTGGATTTCGTGTTTCCGCGGTGGGTCGCCCGGGGAGGGCGTGGGGGAGAGGAGGTCGGTTATTGTTTCGTTGTACTGGAAGAGGATGAGTATCAGTCAGAGGAGGGAGAGGGGTGCAAGGATACTGACGATCTCGAGGAACTGGCCCTCCATGGTATACGTCCACCCTTTATCCTTCAAATCCTCCGCAACGCGGAAGACCTGTTCCACCGCACGCGGGATCATCCCCTTCGTCTCCTCAGTCTATCGCACCAGCATCAGCCGACACCTCGAAGATAAATAACGAAGAAAAAACATACATCCCCACCCTCCATCGTCCAACTCTTCCCACTCCCCGTCTGCCCATACGCAAAGATACACACGTTATACCCGTCCGTACAGCTCTGCGCCAGCTGCGAAATCTCCGCAAACAAGTCCGCCTGCGTCGATGACGGGGCAAAGACCTACACGCACCCAAAATCAAAATCAGCATCCATTCGAAAACGAAAGCGACGACGACACTTACGCGATCAAACCCAAAGCCCCACACCTCCTTCCTGGGTTTATTCCCCATCCCCGCATCCCACTCCCTCTCCTGCCCCATCGAGCTCAGCACAATCTCCTTCTGCCCCGACGGATACGGCACCCCGGAGTCCGGATACGCAATCTGCGCCGCCACTGCCCCTGGCGTATCCCCTGCATCCACCACCAATTCAGCCGCCTCAGAAGGCAACACCGGCCTCACGCGACAAAACACCCTAATATTCCCCTTCAACTCCATAACCATCCCATGCAGTTTCCTCCTCTCCTCCTCCCCCCTCACCGCCTCCTCCCTCAACATCCTCCTCTCCTCCTCCCACTCCTCCTTTTCTCCGACCAGCACTTTGACCTCCCCAGCAAGCCTCTCCGCGCGCCCCTCAAGCGCCCTATGCCTCTCCTGCAACCCCACCTCCGCGCTGACCGTCTCCGCCAACTCCCGCCTGAGCCCGCCCACTTCGCCCTTGAGCTTCGCCACCTGCGCCTCGCGCTCCTCCAACTCGTCCTTCATCTCCCGCAGCAACCTCTCCGCCCTCCTCCCACGGATCTCCGCGTCCTCTTCCGCCCTTGCCATCGCACGCCTGAGCTCCCCCGTCTCATCGTGCGCCGCCGCCAATGCCGTCTTCCCCGCCAACACCTCCGCCTTGAGCGCGAGGATCTCCCGCCGCGCCTCCCCCTCGCCCACCCGCGTCGTCGCCAACTCCGTCTGCGCCCCCACCAGCTGCGCGCTAACGCTATTCAGCTGCGTCGTCGTCCCCGCGAGCTGCGCTTGCACCGCAAACAACTCCGCCTGCACGTCAATCGCCGCTGCAGCCGACGAAGACGAAGACGCAGCGGGATGAGACTCGAGCAGCGTGGCGAGCCGCTCGGTGTCATGCGTGCGCGCGCTCTCGAGCGTGGTGAGGCGTTTATGGAGGTTGGTGATGACGTCGGGCGCGGCGGCGCTAGCCGAGGTGCTGCGTTTACCGATTAGGGATGACGATGGGACGCGCGAAGGCAAGCCGCCGCCGATACCGGAGGAGGGTTTACGGATGGCGGGGGCGCTGGCGCCGCGCGCGGTGGGACGCGCTGCGGCGGGTGGGTTGGGGCGGGTGAGGGTGCGTGGCATGACGGGTTTTGAGGGGCCTTTGAGGGCTGTGGCTGGAGGAGCGGCGGTGGATGAAGAGGAGTTGGTGCCATTGCGGGAAGCTTGGAGGGGTCGAGCGGGACGGAAGCCGCTTGTGGGTTTCTTGCTGGGTTGTTGCTCGATATCGTCTTCTTCTGGCGCTTTACGTTTCAGGGTTGGCGCGAAAGGTTTGGGATCTGGAGACGAGTGAGGTCTTGGAAGCCGAGACATAGTCTACCCCGCAATATTGAGGTCAAAATACTCAGTCTTGACGCGAATACACGCACCTTGATTACACTTGCGATAACTCGCCCGTGTGACGACCAGGCCGCTCACAGATTCGTCGATTGATGTTAGAAGAGTGTGGCGGGTGCTTGGGAGGAGATTGCTGCTTTGAATTGGCCGCGTTCTGGTCGATACTCACCCGTAGAGGATACTGGAACCCGCTTGCAATGACTGGCCGTTTGACGACTAGGAAGTCCAGATATTCGTCAAGCGACGCTAGAGGAGTGTGGCGGGGCTTCAAGGGAAATCCTTGCTTTGATTGAGCCGCGTTCTACGCGTACAAGGTCAGCGGGGCCGTCAAAACGCTTCAAAAAGACTTGTCGCTTGCCACGCCGAGTTTTTGAAGGCCCTGCGGATTTCGATGGTTGAGAGACAGTCTGAAGGATGTTCGCAGGCATATACTCACGCGTAGATGATATACTAGGGACTAGGGTGGTGAATGATGAAGGCGGCGTAGGTGGCGGGAGGAGGATAAGTTGATTCACGTCACGAGACTAAACGCGATTGTGACCCAACACTGTCGCGAGCACGTGACTTGTTGATCTCCGTGATGGTCGGAAACGGACTTGGAGATATTGTCGCGCGACTCGAGCATCAGCACAGGTTCCAGTCGAGCTTTTTTCGTGTATGCTGAGGAGGGAAAGCGTTGAAAAGAGGGAGAAGCTGAAAGTATCTTGTATGCTTTTGATAAGCCAAGTCCGTTTAGTTTTTTGAGCTAAATAAGCTCTCAAACAACACAACAAAGACATAAGTAAGAGAAAGCCTGACAGTGGAACTTCTCAGCCATTCGTTCTCTACGAAAACTAGGTCGAAGCGTCAAAACTGTATGTTTTTTTATGATTGTGGTCCGACCGTGATAACAACAATGGTAACTCAAGTATATTGAACTTACTGTACTATTCCGACCGGTTGTTCACATAACGGGTAACTGCCGGTTGTGAACTGAACTGAACAACTTTGGTCCCCGTAACGCATGACACCGAGTTTTTCTTCCCAAAAAAGCAAGAAAATGTCAAAAATTTTCGCTCCGGCATTCGCCGGAGCACCATATATGGTAATTTTGTCTTGATTGCCGGCCGGTGAACAATGTTTCCAATGAACAATTAGGCTAACACATAAGTAACACCCAGTGAACAACCGGTCGGAATAGTACAGTATATAGAATTGATGCAACAATACGAGGCAGTCGGCAACGGGGAAGGAGGGCATCTGATGTTAAGACAGAGTAGCGCAAGGATAGGCGCGTCACGGCGCGGCGAGATCTGGTTGTTCAATCAACATAAATTACCTTTTTCTACTTACATATTGGTACCTGTCATGAGTAATAGCTTCTCCTCTGATTGCTCCTGATTGGGATCAGATGTGAATCTGACAAAGCTACCAACACACACTGCGGTTTTGATTAAGGTAACATGCACTAATTATAATGCACCCTTCACGCCAAAACTGAGTAAGTACTTGACATACCACGCATTGACAAGTATTGTTCTACTTCTCCACCCACAATAGAGCCTTTGTGGCGCAGAGACGAAATACCACGATACCAGTGACGACCTCGCGACGGTCGAAAGCATCAGTAAACCTACAACTTTCTTTTCGAGGTCTTTCGTCTTTTGACAAAGACAGGAAAGACCGGAAAGAGGCATAAAAGTTGAAAGACCTGAGCTCTTTTACTATACACAAGGTCCGTTAGAGTCTATAAAGACTTCGGGTCTTTACAAAGTTCTCTCGAAGACCACAAGTGCATTCGTGAAAGGCGTCAGAGTTCCTTGAAGGACTTGTGTAAGCGGCTTCATGATGTGCTATGAGGGATGGATATATTGCATGATATGCCGTTTAATGGTCTTGATTTCTTCAGTGGTGATGTCCCTTGTATATGATTTTCTCAGAGAGTTGTCAGAAGGAGGGTTGAGATCCGCTGCCATCCGTTTGTTAAATGCAAGTTGTTCTGCATTGAAAGACGACGGCATGACTTCTGGATAGTTCAACCGGCCTTCGAAGTCATCAGAAAGCTCGTGAAGCTCGACCTTGATTTTTGTGCTCTAGGATCAGTTCGTTTTCGAACGAAATCCCAAAAATCCTTGTGTGTTTTGCACAACAGTAGCTGTAGCATGAAGCCTTACAGGCAGGTCGTAGCCATAATGTAGATTGTCTTTATGGATGGACTCAGACACCCCCTGGCTAGGGTCAAAATGGGGTGTTTTGGGCGCAGGGGCTGCTGCCGCTCCGGCATCAAATTGCTTGATCCATTTGATGGTGGGGATGGTGGGAATAAAAAAGGGATTTGGTGTCATGAATTTATTCTATTGTTCTAAGACAGATAATCCCTTATTTTATTCAAATAATAATAATAATGAATTGATTTTAGAAGAGAAAAATTGCTACAAAAATAGTCAGAAAAGCGTATCCCCCGAAAAAAAACTAGGATTAGAGTGCGGAGCGACAAACAGTGTGTGCTACGATGCGCAGCGGCACCCGGAGCGACAGTCAGCGCACACACGCTCCAAACAAAATGCCTGGGTCAAACTAATGCGACGGCACCACTTCCTCGCTCCGCCTCGTTCTCCCACGGCCAATGACCTTCAGCTCATCGCTCCCGCCTCCTCGCACGGCGCGCCTCTCGGTGCTCACTCATACGCAGCGCCACTTGACATTGCAGCGTGCGGAGTGAGCCAACTGAGGCAGGCGACATCAAAACCACTCCACATACAGATACATTACATATTCGTTTGTTTGCTGTTGACCCGAGCCCAACTCGCATACTGTTGTATACGACGCTAACGAACTCAGGCTCGACGACACGCGTAATTATCGCAGTGTCGCCGCAGTGGCTGTGACAGTGTATTGGTGTAGACACGACGACGGGGACGTAGACGGTGCCATGCAGCATGCCGATGGCAGTCGTGCAGGCCTGGTGGTGGATGTTACAGTAGGGGCGTGAGTTGGCGTGGGGACGGTGTACAACACGCAAACAGAGATAGCAGAGACATTCTCAGTCCTCGACCCATCCTTCTCCTCCCCCTCCGCCTGCACGACCGTCAACCCCTCCCCCTCACCATCTCCATCACCTGCCCAGACCGTATAACCCAGCCAACTCCTCCCACAAATTCCTTCATCGCCGTGGATGGTAATTCATCTGCTTTCGGGAGCCACAGGGTTTGTCGACGAAGGGAGTTCGGTCTTTGTAGGAGCTAGGAGCGAAGGAAAGGAGAGGTGAGTTGAGGCGGGAGAGGAAGAAGCGGAAAGAAAAGGTGGACGACGTGAGATACAGCAACAACATGGAAGATCTAGAAGGAGATGAGGGGGCGGAGAAGGAATGGACATGAAGATGCCGGGATGTTGAGAACGTGGATAAGATGGCAAGTGGGTGGTGAGGCGAGACAAGGGGGGGAAAGGAATGAGAAAGAAAGACACACCCCGGATCGCTGATATTCCACGTGCCAACGTCTTCAAGGTATGCAGCTTTGTAGTCCGTGCATCGGGCGAAGGATGTGCCGACTGGATAGAATAGCAGATGTGAGACACTGTACAGTGACAAATTGCCTGAAGCATTGAAGAAGATGACGCACCTCGGTGAAAATACGCAGAAAGGGGAGGGCGGGAGATGCAGCGAGTAAACAGAGGCAATTGTGGGTGCTCGCTCCTGCGAGTGCGGGGGCGTGGCATTGCCGTTGGTGTTGGTAGGTGCTGAGATCAGTCTCGGCGTCCAGAGGGTGACGGCGCTAGCGCTAAGATGCAGGATGGAGAACGAGTGAGAACAACACGAGAAGAAGGAAAGGTGACGTACGTCTTACAATTGTGAATCTGTCGACTTGAAGCAGAGTCCGGGCAGCGGCGCGCTAGCGGAAGTTGTTGGCGGCGGAATCGAACGCGGTGTTGTCGACGGGAATGTTGTCGACGTCGATCGAGATGCCGTGCGATGCAGATAGAATGGAGGGGGCGCGGAAACGGCCGAATTCGACGTCGGATACTTTGAAGCAGGAGGTGATACGGCCAGCGATGATGACGGTTGATGTCTGTAGGGAAGAGAGAGGATTAGGGGAAAGGGAATTGAATCACAAGAAAAAAACGCGCAGAGAACAAGAACGCGAACGAGAACGAGAATCGATGTGCACCTTCGGTCCGTTCGCCGTTTCACTCGAGCGCCACACGTTTCGCTCCGAGGCAGGCTCAGGCACTCTCTGCCCCCTGCCTTATTCTCCTCCTCCTGCACATCCTCCCCCTTCACCTCACAAGTGGTCGACTTCAGCAGCCCGCCGTCATCGTGAAGACAGATGATTGAGAAAGTTGAGAAGTTGCCGACTATGATTTGGGGTCAGCGTAGTTGATACTAGTTGATAGCAGCAAGGCGTTGACATTGAGGATGCTGGGATAGAAGAAAATGAGCAGGCTCAGCAGGGAGGAAGATGGGAATCGATGTGCTGGCAATTGTCACCGTCTGTGATGCCGTGACTGACACGCTCGGGATCGTCGCCGATTGGCTGCGGCTATCGGCTCCGATCACCTATACTGAACGCTTTCATCCAGATTAAGAAGGTCGCAACACTCAAATACTGGAGACGAGCTGCTTGACGCTCAACGGCAGCATCCCAGCCTTAAACCCTTGTATGACATCTCTGATGTATGTAATAGGCAAGGTTGATTGAAAATTTAAAGCTGTTTCGCAACTTCCGTTGTTGAATTACTGTCTTGAATTCTGAAACCACTTGCCCACTCGTTTGTTTTGTTAAGAGACATAGATACTGAGGTTTTACGGCTTTGAGTTCTCTAACTCGATATCTGAGCTACTCTAATGAAGAGCTCTGGCTGGACAGTTCGAATTTCTTTGATCTTACATATTGTTGAGTTGTTTGATGATATTGGCGCTTACGTCGCGATGAAAATTGTACTACGGGTGGATGGCGTTCTAATGAGTAGGAATAACATATATATAGTGTTTTCTAGTCATTTTGTTTTTACGGTGACGAACAATTCAAAGACGAACATGAGTTGCAGTGTTGGACATGGTTGTAAGGTCTGCAAAGCTGAACCGTTTCGAAAATTGAATCACAGGCTGGATATACTGCCTCAATTCTTTATATATATTATGTTTACGCTTTGTATGATTGCTATGCGCATTTTTGCTGGTTTTTTCACCGCCTGTGTGGCCACAAAACCGACAATTAAACTGGCCATCACATTTTGTTATGAGGAGTTCGTCACCGTTATAGAATAGCACCCTAAATTCCGTGTTCTTGGGCCTAAAAAAATTAGATACTATTCATAGCTATGCTAAACACTATTTAGGTACATCTGACACGCATTATACGCGTTCGTCGTCGTTAAACGCGTCGACCTCGTCAACAGAACGGGAATTCGGACCGTCTTCCCAGCCAATGGGACGGTGTTCCGATAACGCCGAACGTTCGGACGAGAGTTGTTTCCTCTACTGAGCAAGTGCGATTGGACGCGTTTTCTCTTAGTACTGACTCAGAGGATGCGTTGAGATCCATTATAACAAAAGTTATTGTTTTGGAAACACCACAACACAAGTAGCAAGTAAAGAAGCGTGGAACAAAGGGATTTAGCTAAAAGAGGGTTTAGAGGAGGAGGTGGGGAATGTGTATGATACCTCGCTGAGAGTGAAGGTATGGCAAGGGAGCGAGGCGTTCGGCGCTAGATCGAAATGGAAATGCGGAGGGAGCGAGATTGATGGAACCCGACGCGGCAGGCGTTTGCTTTGACTCACTGCTGCCGAATCGAGGGCGTGATGTTCAGGTGGAGCGGTGATGTGAGCGGCGCGGTTTGAGATGAGACGGCGGGTGAAGGCGGTGTCGGTAGCAGGTGTGAGGGAAAAGGCCGGAGTGAGTGGAAGAAAAAATATATTGCGCATCCTCAATTCGACTGCTCACTATTTGCGGAACGTGTCAGACAAATGAAGATGAGAGAAGTCTGAATACGACGCACCTTTGATTAGCATCCGAATTAAGGGTGGTAAGTGTCGGCGCTGACGTACAAGGTCGAGGAAGAGATTGAGTGTGGTGGGGTCGCAGCGGCGCAGAGTCGGGGAGACGGTGGGTGTGAGTGCAGAGATTGAAGTGGATAGGAGGGGAGATGAGGGCCTTGCTTTTCAATCGCTCGAGGAACAAGAGGCGGGGTGGGGGGCAACATTGCTAGCGGTAGGTAGCGCACGCGATGCGCAATCGCAGACGTGGACTACCTACGGCTCGCAGAACCTCTCGTGGACATCTTGCAGCCCATGCGCGCCGTACGCGCCAGCTAGGGCGCCTAGAAAAGAGAGCTCATTAAGCAATATCTCGCCGAGTCCGCGAGACGCCTACGACGATGCGCAGTGCGGACGAGCGATGCGTGCACGACGGAAGCCATGTGTTTGTCGGCTTCAACTGTTCAGAGGTGAGTGCAGCCACGAACGAGCGCGAGGAGAGCGTCGTCGGTGACGTCGAGGGGCCGGAGATGATGAGATGTCACAAAAAATATTTGGGAGACCGACTTGCGTTGTTTTCACATGAGAGGTCGAGGTGCCACAGCTTTGGAAGCGATTGCGACAAGAATGGGAGGAGACAGGTAGCAGGAAGGCGTCAAATGGAGCCTTGTGGGCCGTTAGATCAAGAGGGAAGTGGAGAAATGAGTCTTAAATACTTAGTGAACGAGGTGACATAGGTGCTCGTCAAACACGGCCCCGACCTCGGTGAATTTCGCCTCGTATCGCAGACCAGAGGCTCCAGGACGCTGGAGAGAGCCTTTACGCACGCATAACACCCTTAGTTCATGCAAAAAGATGAAATCCTGATGAAGCTAAGTAGCTGGACTTGAAGCTTGAAGTTTGTCATTGAACCTCCTAGCCAGTTGGAGTCCAGAGACCAGTGCCAGCTGAGTAGCTGCCTGTTTGGGAGTGCCTTGGTGGCTCAGTTGGGGATGAAGGAAGCGAAGGAAAAAGAGGGACCGTGTCGAGATGGGGGGCGGGTGGTGGGAATCAAAAGATGATGGTAAACAATAGCAAATACCCAGGCTGAGAACGGAAACTTTCAAGTCCTGAAAGTCCACACACGACAAAACCCAGAAAGGCCGGAAATTGATGTGAATTGAAGCAGAATTATATGTTCAGACTGCTTTAAGTTCAAGTAGAACAACACAGAATTCTCCTGATGAAAATGTTTTGAGTCTTGAATTTCAGACCAAATTCAGACGGAAAAATATTCTTTTGCACGCTTTGGAGCGAAACGTTGATCCAGCAGATCCGTGAGAAAATTTCAATGGCAAGCAAATTATATTCAAATTATACAATTGTATTAAGAAATTCAGAATAACTGAGCTGCTGTCAAACTGCCCAAAATGGGTTACCAGAAGCCGAGGTGCCGGCTCTCATCAGCAACATCAAAAGGCAATCAAAAGGGCCCACAGAGGGTGCGCAAAATGGTTGTAGCCAGGGGGTGCCTGAGTCCATCCATAAAGACAACCGCACCCACTGGCTACGACCAGGCCATTTATCCTTTATATTACAACTAGGGCTCGTTTTGCATGCCAGTAGTTGTTTTCGTAAACCCACCTTGACCGAATGCGCCTTTGCTCGCCCACGGTGGGCCGACATTTCTTCGTTCAAATCTTCGTCATCATCGATCCCAGTTTGCCACAATTTTGGTTTGGGGGGTGAGACCTCGGGCAAGTTCGTGTAGACTTTGTGTTTGCCGTTGAGAGGAATAGCCACATCGCTCTGAGGCGGGAATACAACAAGATCAGCAACGAAAGGATCTGGGTCAGAATCTGCACATTGGCGCGTTTGGAAGCCTTGCTTAGCGAGCAAGTAAGCCTGTTTCTTCGATTGATTTTTTGAGTTAGAGTCAATATGCACGAAACAGGTCCGAGCATGCCGTGCAGCCAACAGCCTGATTGTAGCTTTGAATAAATCGGCATTTGCTCCCGGCCATCCCAAAGTCATGTTCTTTGCAGCAGAGTAACAAAGCTGGTGAATGATCATTTTTGAGGGGCAGTAAATTACCAGCGTGGTTGAAGGGTTGATGATTTGGAGAGCTTTATATATTGCAAACAGCCGCGCGCGATCTGCTGTTCCAACCAGTGGCCCCGGTACCGCAAGTGACATGTTCAGAGGAGAACCTGGTCCAAGATACACCCCCGCCCCTGCAGAAGATGATTTACGGCCGATTCCATCAACATACACGTAGGATGTCGGAGATTCAGCGGTAAGAGGACCCCACAGCGACTCTAGAGCATCATCTCTCGATTGCGCCGACTCCATTGTCTCTTGATACAACCAATCTATGAGCCGGGACCCAGAGACAGGGGAAGGTGGATGCACCCTCTGTGAATTTCGACTTGAGTTCGAGATCGGAACGTTGGCCAGTTGCGAAATATTCAGCCTGAGAGCGATACGAGTGTGGTCAGCCCAGTCATCTTTCGGGTCCGGTGTTGGCAGATCAACGTGAAGCTCTTTCACAAAGGGAGGTTGTATGACACAAGTGCGTAGTCAATGGTTGACTGTCCAGTTGGTTGGTGCGATGTGTAGCGACCAGGAGAAACTGTCTCTAGCGCAGTCCCGTTAACGATACAGAGTCCGTAGGAATCACATTGGTATATACCACGATCTAGGCCCATCAAAGGTCATCAGTTGGCGTCTGATCCGGATCACGGAGAGCCTGGGTTTGCGCCTGTATATCGAGCTCATTGTGTTCATGGTTTCGGAATCTGACCTTTAAAAATGTGTTTCAAATGACTGGAGCTAGCTGACTTCCTTCAGTGGCTCAATGGATTACATTATTTGAACTGCTATGTTTCTTGAAAGTGTCGTTTGGTTAATAGTTTTGGAACGATGAACCCTACATGAAGGCAGAGAAAATCATATATTCCGTCTATTTCCGGCCTTGACCACCGTTGAGCAAAGAAAGAGGCAGTTTTCAGTCTCAGATGAACTCGGAAGGCTAGCCGATGATTATGACCTTGATCCTTTGTCGAGATCAATTGATGGTCAGTTCCGGGTTGGCTGCCGATGTCTCATAAAATTCTGAACCTGTGCGTTTTTTTTTTGCTTGAGGACGTGAACCTGTGTATATTTTGGAGGGTGTGCATTTTTTTGAGTATTCAGCTGTGTTTATTCGCTGAATAATGTTACAGTATTCCCCCCATATTGCGACCCACCACTTGATTCCAAATTGGAGTCGACGACTCGGGGTTCACCTTGAGGAAGCTGCCTCTTGTAGGCAGAAATCGTCTTGCAAATGGCTCGAGAAAACAATCAACGTTCGATACGGTGTTGAAGACTAGATACAGAGCAACGTTGACAGTAGTGATATGAACTTGACGTGTTGAATTGAGAGCGTGAAACCAATTCATGGTAACTTGAAGTTCCAAAGACTTGTTATGCCGGCGCCGACAGCAAGCTTGAATATTGTTCCCTTAACATAACGAGAAACAAGCCTAGAAGACGAGACTTGACAGCCTTGATGTTCATTTCCTTGAGGTGGTCTAGCATGGGGCAGCCGAGGGAGTAGGAACGGTGCCCGAGGAGGCAGGAAGTTGGGGGATGGTGGTAGGAGAAGCCAACGGACAAACCAATTGATCAATTTGATGCGGCATGAAATCAATGAAACACGAAGGGTGAGAAACTCTTTAGTAATCCATGATCTGGACGAGATTTTGCCATCACTAACTCGGTTTGGAGACCTGGATTCCTATTGGTACCAGGAATATCAGCCTTATCAGCACTGCTGCGAGTGATGAGCAGAAAAAATCGACTGACCACCATATTTCCCCCTTCCGAATTACTGCCAACATTGGCCGTACATAGAAGGTGTCGACATTCATCTTCAATGTTCAAACCTTTCTGGTTTCAGGAATCCTCTCAGCATCACTATGTGGCTCAAAACTCGGGCTCCCCTCATACCTCCACCAACAACCTGTCCATTCGATCAAAAAATTTGCATCCCAAGATAAAACCCCTTCAAACAACATATTGGCAGAACAATCATAATCCTGCATGGTCACTGAGTCACCAACAGACAGGAGAACTCTTTGCTTCAACTCTGAGTACGAGGCTAGATATTCAAGCAGTGCTTGCAACATCCTGTTGCTGTCCAACCTCTAAAAGATGTATGTATACCTTTGGCGTGAAGGCAATTCCAGGTTTTGTCACAAAACAGCGAGAGAGAAGAACAAAGCTCAAGAGAGTCAGACTAATAAAGCATACACTAAGTTGAGTGACATAGCAACAGAAGGGATTTGAAAAGAATTACAAAGACACGGAAACTGACCTTATAATCATCGAACCATTTCCAGCCTCCAAACAAAACTGACTATTGTGCATCAGTTTTAGCAAATAGATGAATAAGAATCTGAACTCACCAGTCTGGGGAAACAAAGAACAGAACTCTATGAAATAGGCCAGTAACAGATTGAGGTTCAACATAACCATACCTCTGAAAAATTGAGTTAATTGATTCAAATTGAATACTAGCAAACTGAAAGGCTTACAAGGAAATATTGAAACACAACTGAACCTCGTTTGAGTCAAACCTGCAAAGTAGCAATGAGAGTGAAGGTGATCTGAGAGACACCGGCAAAAATTTGATGCTAAACATGTTCCAAAAATGAGAAAACATGGGGTGTTTTAATCACAGGTCTGGCATCAATTAGAAAATCCACAAGTTTGATACATCAATGGTGGAAAAGGTGCCATAACATCTCCACACTACGCAGAAGTAAGTAGTTGGCTATCCTCAATTTCTCTGACCCTATTAATCCACAATTCCTTTTGAGCCATCTTCAATGTATTCTTTTGCACCTCTGTCAAGCAGGATATGTTTCGCAATTTTATGTTCGCACTGCTGAGCTGCCTGAAGAGCAGTTTTGAAATATCCTCCCACTGCATCAATGTCAGCACCTTGATCCAAGAGGCGTTGGACAAGGGTGTTATGTCCTTCACAAGCTGCAGCTTGGAGTGCAGTCCCAAAAATGCCACTATTGACATTTATCTCTGCACCTTGGTCAAGGAGGATCTGCACAATTGTTTCATGCCCACCATATGCTGCAGACTGAAGAGCAGTCCCATATTTGCCTCCTTCAATGTTCACCTCTGCACCTTTGTCAAGGAGCATCTGTACAACGGTTTCATGCCCCTTATGTGCTGCAGCGTGAAGTGCAGTCCCATATTCACCCCCTTTGATATCTATCTCTACACCTCTGTCAAAGAGCAACTGCACAATGGTTTCACACCCCCAATATGCTGCAGCTTGAAGGGCAGTCCCATACTCGCCTCCCTGAGCATTCACATCTGCACCTATGTTGAGGAGCATCTGCACAATGTTTTCACACCCAGAATATGCTGCAGCGTGCAAGGCAGTTCCATATTCACCTCCTTCGATGTTCACCTCTGCACCTCTTTTGAGGAGCATCCGCACAGTGTTTTCATGTCCCCAATATGCTGCAGCCTGCAGGGCGGTTCCATATTCACCTCCTTCACTATTCACTGCTGCACCTTTGTCA
This sequence comes from Favolaschia claudopus, assembly GCA_037176885.1. Taxonomy (NCBI): domain Eukaryota; kingdom Fungi; phylum Basidiomycota; class Agaricomycetes; order Agaricales; family Mycenaceae; genus Favolaschia; species Favolaschia claudopus. The sequence continues at coordinate 1,956,793 of JAWWNJ010000024.1, read as the reverse complement.
AGGAGCATCTGCACAGTGGTTTCATGCCCCCAATATGCTGCAGCCTGTAGGGCACTTCCATACTCACCTCCTTCAATGTTTGCCTCTGCACCTCTGTCAAGGAGCATCTGCATGATGTTTTCAGACCCATTGATAGCTGCAGCTTGGAGGGCAGTTCCATAATAGCCTCCCTGCACATTTACCTCTGCACCACTTTCAAGGAGCAGCTGCACAATTCTTTCATGCCCGTCACATGCTGCAGCCTTAAGGGTTTCAGCCACTGCATTCCGTAAACAACAAGGAGAGCCAGGCTGCAAGCAATAGTTCCAAGGATAACAATCCCAGCCTATTGTCAACCTTCCCACATGACACACACAGGATTTAATGGCTTCATATTTAAGTTTCTCTTCACACAACTGAGCATGAGTCAGACAATACCGACAGTAATCTATGAGTGCATGCTGGGATTTGAGATCCTTCAGTTGTTTGCTTTGCATAAGAGATTCGAGACCTATTTCTGCAACCTCTTTGAAATTGAGGTATGTAAACAGCGATCTCGCAATCTGAAAATGTGCAGATGGAAGCTTTTGGCTCTGAACCTTATCAAGATAATCCTGTGCTGTAAAGTGGACAAGTCGCACTAGAGAGCTTTGTTCATCAAGGATGATCAGGCCCATGCACAGGGGAATAATAACTTTAATCCCAGTTATGTTGTCTTTGTTACGTTTTGTCACTCCTGGTTCAATACCTATAGCCTCACAGAGCTCTAATGCTGTTAACGTTCTTCTTGCATTTGCAACCCAGACAAGTGCTGACTGCGCAATTTCTTGTTCAGTATCACGTAGGCATTTGATGTGGTGCATGATATTATCATATGTGTGATCAAGGTCTCTGGGTAGAGTTTGCAATGCATGATGGAGACCCTTCATGTTTGGAACTGCGTTGAGAGCTTCTAAATGAAGCTTAGCAAGTAGAAACCTAGGCAGGAAAGTGAGAGATTTTAGATTGCAAAATCAGGAACACTGCCATTCACTTACATTCCACCAACAGAGCTACAAAGCACGGAACAAATTTTGCTCTTGACTTCTTCATTGATTGCCATATCTCCTGTTAGACGTTTTGAAGCCTCAATCTGTGCCTTGACATAGACTTCAAGATCTTCTGTGCTGGCTCGTATTTCCAGAATAGCCATCTGAGCCGATACCAAATTTGGAACAATATGTGGCCTTGCTGTAACCAACAGATTGATCTTTGACAAGTTTGTCAGGATTCCCGCTAGACTATGCCACCCGTTCTCTGGATGCTCGTCGACCCCATCAATGATAATGTAAATCTGTTTGAACCTTTGCAATGTGTAGATGAGCATTTTCTGTATCTCTGTCGATGTGGGGTTTGTCCTCTTCTCAACAAGTTGAGTGTGCAATTCAGATGCCAGGCCAAGAGGTTGCTTGAATACCAACTGTCGCCAGAGTGCTGCAAGCAAATTTTCAAGTGTCTGGACTTGGGTTTCTTTATGGTTGAAGTAAATACATGCTATTCCAATGTCTGGGTTTTTCGCCTGCACAGCTGTTAAATGATCAACAACCAAAGATCTTGTATTATATCAAAAACCAGCTTTTCACATTCAAAGATTTTTACTCACGCAAGCACAGTTTTCCCTGCACCCGCTGTAATTGTGGGTAAGTTACAATCCCTTTTGAAAATTGGATATCATATTCACGTATTCCAGAACACCACAAAACTGCTCCTGTTGCTAGTTCCCATTCTTTGAACTTTGGATCTTTAAGTAGCCATTCTCCTGTTTCAGGCTGTCGTGTTCTAGAAATGTCCTGCTGGCGAATGAAAAAATTGAGAGGTGACAGCCATTCAATTATTGTCAGTCGTTGTGCAGCTAGAAACAGATTAGTTAGGCTGTCTCAACAAACTCGAGTTGTTACCGTCTATTTGATCCCTAGCAAACACAAAATGAAAGCAGATCAACACCGGGATTCACAAAGACATACCAGAAATCAAGAATCATCCAAGAGTTAACCACCTCATGGAACTGCCTCAACGCAAGTAGATCCTCTTTCGTCTTCTTTTTCTCTGAGAATCCCCATGTGAGTCTTTCAAATGTGTCCTTCCCAGGTTGCAACCTTCTAGTCAACTCTTCCAGGGTTGTGTGAAACTTTATGAGGGATGGTGTCATTCCCTGAAGCACCCTCTGAGATGTACTAGCCAAAATGCGTAGCCTCAGCTCAGCCAAAAGTGGCTTGAGAACCTCCAAGTCATCCAGAATCTCCTGTTTCTCTTGTGTTGCCTTGTACACATCCTTGACAAGTTCTTTGACCTTGAGAGCAGCATCGAGGAGCTGCAGGATGCCAGTGACAATACTGAGCACTTCTGCCATGGTAGTAAAGGGCAAGAGCAAAGGGTGATGCTTATCACTTAACAGCTTTCATTCTTCTCTTCCTTTTTCAAATTGGCTGCTGTGGAAATCAAACTCGGAGATTCCCAGGTGATTTCCTATTTTCCAGCCTAGGCTGTGTCACACAACATCTCAAACACTCCTAGATGCTGGAGCTGTTAGAATTCTGTTTGTGCCCAACTTGCACTAGCTCACTGTCATATGCAATGGCCATGCCTTGTTGTATCACAAACATACTATTGTATATCATGGAGTTTACAGTCAGTAAGTTTTCAACTGTTTCCATTTTTAAAGATGCCTTGTGTATCTTCCCAAAGTCAACAAATATTATGTGGCAATATAGCCATTCCTGAAAGTAATGTTTCCGCAATGCCTACAAAGGAGATCCCCCCTCAACGCTTGTCATGGGACATCAGTAAAACTACACCTTGGCCTCTAAAGTATCTGAGGTGTTTATAAACACCTCAAACACCTTCACAAACCTAGAGTTCTCAGTTATCTATGGACAGGTGATTCCCTTTTTGATAAGCATAGAAAATTTACTTTCCAAAACAGCTGTAAGATATCTCTAAGTTTTGGCAGGCAATTGAACTGTTGGTAGAAGGACAATTCAGGGATAGTGATGGGAAAGTTCGGTTTGGTTCAGGTTCAGGGAACTTTGTCCCAAATGCTGAACCCGAATGTGGGGTTGTGTTCAGCAAGTTGCTGAACATGTTTGAACCTCTCAAGTTTTGACCATTTCAGGGAGTGAAAAATTATTGTTAAGTAGGTTTCCCTACCTTTCTTTTGATCATTTGGATGTCTCAAGTGGAGGGATGAATGAATAATAAGGATCTTGACAGGGAACCTGAGGGAAACACGAAGAAATCTTCAGTTACCTCTATGTGAACATTGGTCGGCAACTCCCAGTGTGCTCAAGTCATGTCAAACTACATGACATATCAACCCAAAACCCGTTGGAATCACTCGCCTGAACCGTTTCGCATTCCGTGTTCGAACCCGCACCTAGTTCTCCGAGACAAATTCCTGCCATCGAAAATACCGATTTTCTCGGAGCGAGTGCCGTGATCACCTTGTGAATCATGTTCTGAATTGCCTGAATTGTTGCCTCAAACCCATGTTTACTTCCCTAACATCAACAGTATGGGGGTCCCAAGCAATGCTTGGCCAAAACGAAAAGAGCCCACCCCGAAACAGTGAAAAAGAGAAATTATAAGTTCAAGGCGGCATGCGTCCGCTGCGAGTCGAACCCGGAGCTAGGGGGTGGGAAGACCCAATGTTACTGCTACACCAGAAAGCATAGCCAAGTCCTCATTGATGAACACTATCATATCAAAGTCAGTAGTTTCCGAAAAAAAACTCTTTAGATCACACTTTGCGAATCAACAGTGAAGAATGAGTTCTTTCTCGGGCAACAGGCCACGAAATTTTGGTTGTAAAACCTCAAAACAGTGACCATTGCTATTGCCGTCTTGTTTCTGTTTGTCAATCTGTGGAAGAGGCAACAGTTTAATCATTCAGAATGCAAACGGTAAGAAACAGTTCAACTAATACTGTCCTTTGCATGCTCCTTTGAACTGTCTGAGCACTTTTAAAAGTGAACCACACTCACACCCATAGAGTCTATAGATTAGATACTCTGCGCACAATGCTAATTTCAACTGGTACATATCATTCCAGAGTACCAGCTTCTCAGCTTGTGCTTCAGACCAATTCTCTCTCTCTTGCTCCCCTCCAATTGTTGAACTCTCTCACCAACCTCTGCAAAGTGTTTTTCCTACTCTACACAGACACAGTAAAAGTATTAAAATTTAACCTGAGACACTCTACCTATCTATGTACTTGTGGAGCAAGACAATCTTGGAATAATACTAGAGAGTATGTGAGAAGTACCAGATCAATGATTACCTTTACGAGTCTCGAATCTTGTGGAATAGCGAGTGCAAGCCAGGATAAGAGGGAAAAGGGCCATTGAAACTAAGTAATTCCAATCAGCGGGAGCCTATGTTGTGTGGTGAGCAACAGGTACGGGCTGCAGGAAAGATGGAATAAGTAGAGTTTCTTGACGAAAAAAGCGAGGGCCGAAGACTCCAGTGAGAAACTCTCGCGCCAATCAAACGGGGGGGAACTGCGTGCCGGTCGATGGTGGACTAATGGTGACCGTGGTGGCAATAAAAGCGGCGCGATAAGTCGGATAGTATTGCCAAGCAAGCAGCACCTTGCGGGTTGTCATTTTACGCGTGAGCGGGCGCGTCAACGGCCGCGAGGGACGAAGTTCGGAGGAAGGCGGCGGGAAGAGGCAATGTCGATTTAAGTCACGGGACCGCGCTTAGTGACCATAACAATGGGCAAACAAAGACTGCCTCTTCCAAGTTCCCTTCTCGCTCTCTTCTCCCCAAACGACACGATGGTCTCTCCCGCCTCCCTGAGGGAGTCCCTCACTCGCTCCCTCGTTCGCTCTTCTGCACCCACCACACCAGACTCGGCCCCACCGTCAATGCCGATCCTTCCCACCAATTCCGAATTCGTCTCATCCGCCTCGCCCAACTCGCCCAACTCAAAAATCGAGCAAACAACATACGCCGCCGTGGCCGCCGTCAACGACGACATCGCCCTCACTCGCTCCGACGTTCCACCTGCCTTCCGCCATCAATTACATGGGAGACACGAACAGAGAGAGAAATAGAGGTGCGTTGCCCTCCCTTTTCCCTTACTTAGCCTCACCGTCAAAGCCGAATCTTCCTATCAAGTCGTATCCTCCGCCTCCACCCTCGTATGATTTCGGTGAAAGGTCGATCGGCGGCACTCGCCCAACTCAAAACTAAGCAAATCGAGCAAATGACATACGACGCCGTTGCCGCCGTCAACAACAACCCCGTCCTCACTGACTCCGATGTACCAGCGCCCTGCCACCGCCAATAACACGGGAGACACGAACAGAGAGAGAGGTGCGTCATAGACTCATACCTATTCCCTTCTCATCTCGTGCTGATTACTTCGTGCATGCAGCCGACGCCTCCACCTTCCTCCGCCGCCCACCACGCCGTCTCGCTTTATGGCCGCCGCCGACACCCCGCCCACGTCACTTCCCGATCCCTTGAAAGTTGACCCTACCGCCGCTATTCGCTCCCGCCCACAAACCAACAACCCTCCGATTCGTGTCCGCCCGCCTACTTACACCCCCCACCGCTGCCACGTCAACACTCCCTCGTCGACGCAATTCCGCTGCTACTCGACTCGCAGCCACACTTCGCCCTATGCCCGCCTGCCACGTCAAACCTTCCCGAAACGGGATACACGTAAGGAGGGGAGGAAAGCAAAGGTACGTCGCCGTCCTGTAACTCTATATTTTTCCCCTCACTCGCACCCAGCGGCAGTCGACTCGCACAGCACCCACCTCACCCCGCTGACGTCGACGCCCCCGCCACTCGTCGCTCTGTGTCTCAACACCCCTCGACCCCACTCGTCAAATCCCAAAGCACACCGCGCACGAAACGGGATACACATGGGAGGAAACTAAAGGTACGCCACCGCCGCTGCGACCCTACCTCTGTCGCCTCACCCACTAGCACACAGCGGCAGTCGACAATTCGACCTCGACGTCGACTCGCTCCCTCTCCGCGCTCGACCCCGACCCCGACTCCGCCCTCACGTCAATCATCTCGACAGCTCAACTTTCTTCCACGTCCGACCACCCACCCATTCTACGTCTTTCGCCTGTCTCTGTCGATTTCTCCCCAAAATCATCATCGCGTCGGCATGAATCAATAGAACGCCGACCCCCCTCCACGGTCCTCAAGCGCCCTTTGCCCAACCTTTTCTCGCCGCCTTCGTACCTCGAATAACTTTCAAATACCTTCAAATTCAAATTCGCATTCACATTCGCCGCCCCGTCAACGCGTCAACTGGCGTCGTGCGTGCGAAAAAGCGTCGTCTTCGCATACACTCGACAGCCCCCGCCCGCCCGCGACCCGATCCCACTCTCTCCCGCTTTCCTCCACAGCAACCTTGTCTCAATCAACCGTCCGCCCTCCCTCAGTCCTCCTCCAGTCCACCTATCAGAACCCATTCTGCGTCGCCTGTCGACCTCTTCAATTCGCCTCCAAACGCGACATCGCATCATCGGCATCCGTACGCCACAGAACGCCGCGCGCCGTCCTCAAGCGCGCTTCCACTAGTCCTAAATCGCTGCCTTCGTACTTCAAATGACTTTCAAATATCTTCAAATTGACAAATCCAAATTTGCCCGCACGTCAACGTTTCTTTGCCGGCTATCTATCTCTCCATTTACTCACAGCGAAAGTACGACGACGCCGTCCTCGCTAGGGGATCTCGCTGCCGCTACCGCGGTCGAGCTTGCATCTCCGTTTGCCCTGCCATCCCGTTTGGCGCGGCGCCCGTGCACAAGTCGAGTCGGCCGGTCGTCAAGCAGCGCATTCAGCCGGCACATACATCTACGGGCGGGCGGATGGGGAGAGGGAGGCGGCGCGACGTACATACGTACCTGCCTCGTCTATATCTGTGTCTGCGTCCGCAGCTACATGGGCAATAGATTTTCTTTCCCTTTCGGACCGGGCTCTGTGCGGGGCGGAGGGGGCCAGTATGAGGCATAGGACTGGATATAGACATGCGTGTGTACGCAGAGGTGGTAAGGGCGATGGCTGGGAGGTGGGTGGTGAAAACGGGGGAGCAGTCGAAGCAGTGGCGATCAGGGAGAGGAGGAGTACGTCCGGATATGGTCATTCGATGACCAAATTGGGACGTGATTGATGTTTACGAGTTTAGGGTGGGGGCAAGCGGGTTCAAATCGTTGGAGTCGCTGTGGAATGCAACGTATCGCATGCACCGAATGGCATTCGTGCGAGACCTCGCGCTCGACCTGTTGTAGACTCGTCCGAGTCGTCGCTCTGATGCATCCTCCACGTTCACCAAGAAGCTGAGGAGAAGTGTTAGAGATTATTACACTGTCGGAAGGTCCTGTGGATAATCGGTATATTTGCAGTCAGCGGTGTTGAACATAACGAACATCTATTCGAAAAAAACTCGATTAATCGGCTAACTTTTTATCCGTGTAACCGACTATTGATCACTGTGCGAAAGCCCTCACCGGCCTTACAAATCTCGTCCGATGGTCTTTGTGAGATGCAGTCAGGCAGATCGGTAAGCGCTGCGCCGGCGAACTCAGAGAAATTTAAGAGAATTGCGCTTCCGACGTCCGTCATCCTTCCCAGCGCCAGGATATAAATGAGCTCGCGTGTAGTTGAAAGCCCAGCATTTGTATCGCAAAAAAAAACACTTCTCGTTCAATGGCACCCACCGAAGGACCTCCCGCCGACAAATCGCAACCTTGGCTGCCTCTCGTGGGAGGCGGTAACGACGGCTGGTCCACAGAGACCGAAGCTACGGCTACCTGCTTCTGCGGCGCCGTTCAGCTCAAATTCGTGCGTCGCCCTCATTCATAATTCATGTTATATGTTTTTTCGACCCAAGCTCACATGAAATTTTATGTTTCAGCCACTTCAGTCTGTCGACGAGACCTTCATCTGCCATTGCGTCGACTGCCGCAAAGTCAGCGTCTCCATGTTCACCACCAACTTCACCATCGCGGACCCTTACCTCACATACACTCGCGGTCAGGACAACATCACGGCGTACGCCCAATCGCGCACCATCGCCACGGGGAACATAGTGACGAATTATTTCTGCAAGACGTGCGGGTCGTTGATGTACCGCGCGAGCTCGGGGCACAAGGGGTTGAATGCCGTGCGGATGGGGGTTGTGGATGATTATAGGTTGCATGAGGGGAAGTTGAGGCCGAGGGTGGAGCAGTTTGTGGAGAGTAGGGTTGGGTGGTTGCGTCCGGTTGAGGGGATGAGGCAGTTCGAGGGTAGTATGTGGGGGGGCAAAATCGTGGCAGGAGGAGTTTGATATGGTACTTATCTCTGCTGCTGCTTTCAGCGAGCTGAAAAGAATATCGTCCGCGTCATGACGAAACAAGAGTTTAAACAAAGCTAATGTGAAGGCTAGAAATTAACAACTCATAATGACTCGCGGGATTCTAGGAAGACGCACGAAACAATTATGAACAGAGCAGAAACGGGTGATATCACGGTGATGACAGTATTCGCAATGCGCAGCGCTGCGATCCAGTGTGTCACTTCATGCATAAAACCGCCGTCCCACACTCTCACCCGCTCTATACAACCTCGCCCCATCCTCAGCCCCACCTGCATAATAGCTCCAGCCCCCCAACACCCTCGGCGCCGATTCAGGCCTTGAAATCTCGCTACGAGTCCGACTGAAGTCGATATCTGAATCAGCAGAAAACTTGGACAGAAAGTCGCGGATGGCAGAATCAATCGCCCTAGCCCCGTCATGCAGGTGATATATGGCGAAGCTACTGTGCCTGCTGCTTTCGGGCGACGCAGGGAAGACGGCTGCTTCTACGATGCGAAGCTGGTCGATGAGTTTGAGGAACCTGTGCTGAAGATACGAAGCATATCAGCTGCCGCTGCGAGTCATAAAATGGAAGATGATGCACTTACCACCATGTTCTCCCCCTCCACATCACATTCGACGTGATACCCCGGATGAGCACTCTCCCTGTCGCCGTCCTCTGACCATACGCAGACCGTGTTAACGCTCATCTTCAATGTTCTCAACTTCCTCATCGCGGCAATCTTCCCAGCATTATGCGCCCCAAACTTCTCCACCGCCCCTCATACGCCCCCCGACAACTCAACTCCACCAACGAACCCGCATGCCGCAGCAAAACGTCTTCAAAAAACATATCCGCGAGGCGCTCGTTCTGCTGCTCGTTCCCCCCGTCGGCATACATGAGAACGAGGCGCTGCAAGAGGCCCGACTCATACGAGGCTAGATAGCCCAGCAGCTCCTCCGACGTCGTGTCAGTCTCCACCGCCCGAAGCCATATCCCCTCTTTCCGCAGACAACTCCAAATCTCGTTACCACCGCCTTGCAGCCACGCCACCGACTGCAGCGCGTGGAAGTGCATCTTCGGCGGCGTTACTGCCCCATGATCGCATTTGAGCGTGAACCCGGATAGCCGCAGCTCTCTCAGCCCGTGGGAGACTTGCCCCAAATCGCTGAAGAGCTCGGGTAGTCTGTAGACAGGGGCCCCACCAGCACCCCCGCCGGCGCGCGCTTCAAGCTGCAGCGATTCGAGTCGCGGGCTGTGGAGGACCGTCTGAGAGAACGCATGACATACTCCCCGAAACGTCTCATGCGTATCATACACTACGACACCCAGTCTGCGCAGCCCCGCAATTCGTCGGAAGGGGTGGGGATCATGCCTTTGAATCATAGCAAACGACGTCTTGTCGGTCAGGAGCCGCAAGTTGTTGAGCGAGGGGAGGGATGCGAGGAAGTTGAGGACAATGGCTACGGCCCACGCCGAGTCTTGCGGGCACTCTTCAAGAGTCCATCTGTGGCAGTGTATGTAGGTAGAAGAATCATCGATCGTAGTAGGCGTAAATCGACTCACTCAACGCACTCAACATCGTCCAATGTCTCCAACGCCGGCCGCAAACACCTTTGAAACCGCGCCTCCGAATCCCCCCCATCTCCGCTGCCCCCGGCTTCACTCCAAAACCTCGAAGATCGATACCGATCAACGGACGTCGACAGCTGCATGATGACCAGCCGCCTCGCATACCGCGACCACAGCGTATTCCCCCGCCCCACCGCTTCCAGGTGCGAGAGACTCGTCTCGAGTCGATATTTGTGCACGTCTAGAACGAGCGTGGAGAAGAAGCGCGGCGCGACAGCGAGGTTGAGGGTGCGGCATACGGTTCGGAGGGATTTGTGTTCTGTCGGTGGGAGCTGTGTCATCAGAATTTGAGGCTAGGATGTACACGGTGAAAGGACTTGAACAAACCTTGTCTGTTATCTCTTGGAGCAGTTCGAGGGGTAGGTCGAGAATTGGCATGGTGGTTGCTTTGGAGGAGTTGTTGATGCGTATTACATGCCGCGGCTGTGACGTCGGGAAATGCCGAGGTTTTGAACTTCGAGTTCAACTTACGCAATTCGACCAGATGCTCGCAAGGAGGGAAGGAACGCCGTTTATTAAGATCTGTGCTCTTGTATATGCCAGTAATCACGATATATCGATGAGGACAAAAGGTCTGAACCCGGAGGGCCGTAGTTTCTTTTTTCTCGTTATTTCATGGGTCAAGCTGTATCTGTCATATCAACGAGACTCTTGCGTTTCTTGTGTATCGGATTCCCTCTGAGTGAGCAGATCCAATTTCTATTTACTCTCTGTAAGTGACTGGCTGTGTGACGTACTTATCGGCCATTTCTCAGCCTGTGGCAGTCGGCCGTTTCTTTAGATGATTTATCACCATGGTAAGAATATTATGTCTACTGGGCGCTGAGATTCGTCAGCGATGTTGTCAATTTGAATTTGTCTCGCAAGTTTTGGGGGCCAGATAGCAAATCGATAAATCCCATCCGTAGGTACACTTAGTATTTACAGTTCTCGAGAATATATATACCGCTACATGTTCAATCATAATGCTTTGCTCGGACTGCGAAACCCAAGAGTGCTCTCGAAGAACGCGAGTTGACGCTCTTGCAGTAAACGAAGATTCTCAGCGCGCCGCACACCGTGCCCCTCGTCCTCAAAGCGGAGATATTCGACTTGTCCCCCACTTTCTTGAATCTCGCGGGCAATGGCGTCAGTTTGCCAAACCGGTATGACCGGGTCTTGTGCTCCGTGTGCAAGCTACCATGACTGTGTTATCTACTGCATTGCGAGGAGGGCATTGACTTTCTTACTAGAATCGGGGATCTAATTTTTCTTGCGTGGAATAGCGGTGAGCGTGCTTTGTAGATCTGGGGCACTTCTTCGGGAGTTCCTCCTAAGAGTAGAGAAGAGTAGAAAAGCTGCAACTTTAGAGATTTTCGATAAAGCTCTGCAATGTCACAGACAGAGAATTGAGAGCACGCAGCCGCATAGAAGTCAGGGAAGTTAATGACAGACATCAATACAGACGGTCCACCTGATAAGAGATTCATTTTACGACTGCGAAGTGAGAAAGACGCGTTGAGAAACACATACCGGCACCCGTCAACACCACTCGATTGCCATCAATCAGGCCCTTCGCTGCAGTTTGACGAGTGGCTTCGACGCAATCTTGAACATCGAGCTCTCCACCTTGACCGTCGAGTCGCTCCCTAGAGGCAACATTAGCTTCGAAGATGGCATGTGTCTAAAGGAAATTACATGTATTGTCGTCCATAGCCGATAGATCCACTGTACATCACATCTAGCCTGAGTGCATTGAGATGAGAAAGCATGTAGATCGGTCTAATCTCTCACCAAGCCCAACCCCGCGAGGTATATAGAACACGGTCCCATGAAAACGCTGGTGAGGTTCTGGATGTTGGGCCTGGGTGGAAACGAATTACGCAGGGTGGCTTCTTATCTTGAGGACCAGCAAATTGTGGATGGGTAGGTGGGAAGAAGAGTGCATGAATGTCGCGGCCCATCGAGTCGCCGAGCACTAGAGGCTCAGGACGGGGAGCAAATCCATCACTGACGGGTGTTTTCGAGGACGAAGCCAGGACATTGAAGATGAGATTTTGATTTTCAAGCGTCATCAGAACATTCAGACTTTTGCTCTACCTCCTCGTCCTGAGTCCTGATGTTGTTCAGTCTTCAAGCTCTCATCCTCGCTGGAATAACAATAGGTACAGTACATTTTGCGATGAAGCTTTCTGAACTGACTGTGTACAATAACAGGCTCACTGGCTACATCACAGACTGTGTGCGACTCCAATACCGGACTCTGTTTCGAGCAGTCCCATGTATGGCGTAATTTGCACTGGCACCACATGGGCCTCCCTGACAATGTTCAATGCAGAGCACAGTTCTCAATATAACCGTTGGGTTTGCACTTCCACCCGAGCACAGTGAAGTATTCAAAGATGAACTTCTTGTTCTTGGTACTGTTGGCTTCCAGATTTCTTGACATGCAGCCTTTCTGACCTGTTCTATCAGCTGTGGGCAATTTTGTGTGTGATTTAACCACTTCACTGACCGTCTCGAAGTCTTTCCCATTGCCATACGGATTCTCTGCTGTGACTCTCGGCAGTGATGCTGCCAACGCACATCTTGCCTCCGACAAAGGAGCACTTTCAAATGGAATCACAGGGTGCGCGGTGGATATCTACAGTTGGATTTGTTTTCACTCTTAGACTTCAGATTGGTGTGGTATATCGTTGCAGTGAACGACACAGAAAAGCTCCCAGTCTCAATCGAGAACTGTCGCTCTGAGGTAGTTGCCATTGGGTGAGGCACACTCTGCTTGATTGTTATATACTTATTACTGATGTCAATTTCAACCAGAGCAAACCAAACCTTTACACCTGTGATCCCAGCCCCGATTTTCGTAACATTCTCGCCTCTTACGACCTGGGATAATGATAGGGCCCTATTCATATTTCGGTGCCAAAACTGTAGCGCTGTAACAGAATATCTGACGGGCCACGATGATGCAGTCCTTACTGCCATACTATCCACATCATATCCAATTTACCTTGATTCCACTCTGACGCTTGCCAATTTGTCTTTGGTGGGAGCGGAGTACGAGGAATTCAAGGTCAATACCGATGCGGCACAATTTGCGAACTACTCGTCACTTTTGCAAGCAGCCAAACTTGACTAGCCTTGTTTATTTTATCAGTACCACAGATCCATGTTCTCCCCGTTATGTATCTATCTCGTGAAATAATATTATGGTTGACGCCCGCAACTATAGTGCAACTATGGTGAAATTCTCAATATTAAGTACTTAGTACGAGTCGGCAGTTTCGCGGTGCAATGGATATCGAGTTGCCTGGCAAAAAAGAGCATAAATATTGAGACCCGTAGGTCTACCACTCCGGAAAAGCGTGTCATCCTTGTGCAGGGGCCATGCTAATCTTCTCTGTATCGTTCCAATTTTTCGTATGACGCCCCGAAGGGGTCGAGAAAGAGACGGATTTTGGGGTAGGGGGAGGTGGGATGATGGAGTTTGTCCGGGGGACCTTGGATTACGTACGAGGAGCCTTTGGGAGTCGTCACCATCGCGTGACGGTCACATCACCTCTCGTCCCAGACCACAGCATGCGAATATTGACCTGGAATATTGTACGCTGTCATGAGCGGTCTGAGTATGTATTCTGAACATAACAATAGAATGGAATCCGCACAATACCACAATACCACCCGTGAGCCTTAGCCGTGCTTTTTTTGTGAATTTTATTGAGAAATTCAGATGGAACACGATGAAAACTCACGACGATATCCTCAATCTTCTCAAGGCCGACATAATATGCTTCCAAGGTATCATTACGCTTGATCTACGCGTCTTCCCTGACTTACATCTCAGAAATGAAGTCTTCCCGCGCAAATCTACCCAAAGCAGTCGGAATTCCGCCTTCCTACCACTCATTCTTCTCATTTCCTATCAAAAAGTCCGGATATTCAGGCGTAGCGGTGTACTCGAAACTCGATGCTGCCGTTCCATGCAAAGCCGAGGAAGGATTGACCGGCCGTTTGCAGCCAAAGCCACCATTGTCCACTTCAGAACGCGTCTCAGTTCCCGATGCGTATCCCGACGAGGTCTTGGCTGATGATGGCGCGAATTTCGACTTTGCTAGTCTCGACAGCGAAGGTCGTGCACTCGTCGTTGACTTCGGATTGTTCGTTCTGGTGAACGTGTATTGCCCCAACGACGGAACGGAAACGGAGGAACGACTACAATACAAAATGGACTTTCACCGGATGCTTGAGGCGCGGGTGAAGGGGCTGATCGAGGTTGAGAAGCGCGAAGTCATCGTTGTGGGCGATTTGAACGCGTGTGCGGCTGTCATAGACCACGCAGAAGGCAATTTGATGGTAACGCGAGGACAAGCGGAGGGGATGCAGGGCGAGGACGGATTCTGGGAGCGCGATGTAAGGCGCTGGTTAAGGAGTTGGCTTGTTTCAGATGAGCCGGGGAATACCGGGCGTCTCGTTGATGTCGTGCGAAGGATTTGGCCGGAGAGGAAGGGCATGTATACGTGTGCGTTGTCCTTTCTCTTTAATTGTGTCTGTATCTGACCATCAGTATCGATCAGGCTGGAATACTAAAATCTCTGCTCGCGAGTCTAACTACGGCACGCGCATCGACTACATCCTCGTCACGCCCGGCCTCCTTCCTTGGATTAAAGCCGCCGACATCCAGCCTGAGATCAAGGGGAGCGACCATTGTCCGGTATACATCGACCTGCACGAAGAGATCCCCCACCCCACTGGCGAAGGCACAATCAAACTTCGGGACGTTCTTGGAGTTAGTGCTGGGACAGAGCCGCCTCGTATCGCCGCCAAGTTCTGGGACGAGTATAAGCAGAGGCTCTTGGATACGTTTTTCGGGAGGAAGGCAGAGCCTGGTTCCAAAGTGTCTGTTTTACCTTATCGGACGACCCCTTTACCGGACACCACGCCTTCCACCCCTTCAGCAGCGCCGGAACCAGCTGCGATTCTCCCCGCGGTCAGCACTTCGACCTTGGTGGAAGCGGCTAATCCACTTGGCACCGATCAGCATGTCTCCCAGAGCCAGCCGCTCCCCTCGTCATTATCAACAAGCGTTTCAAAGCGAAAACGCGAGCCCCAAGAGCCGGCAGCCTCTTCGTCGAAGAAACCGAAAGCAGACAAACAAAAGCTCAAGAAAACAGGTCAAACAAGTCTCGCGTCCTTCTTCTCCAAGCCCAAGCCCGACCTCGATCCTTCTCCATCTTCGTCTTCACAAACGAAAACATCCAAATCCGAATCTAAATCCGAAGCCTCACCCCCACCTTCGTCTCCGTCCGCATCACTACCACTGGAAGGCCATTCCATCGAGGGGAAGGTCGATCCCTCTTATTCGGGATTATGTAATATTCCTCGGCTTTGTTCTGTGCACCATAGTCGCCGTCCTAGAGACTACAATGCACTGAACGAACGTATAGAGAGCCTCAGATTACATTCCAAAGTCGTCGCGAGCATGTTCTGAATTTTCTTTTCATTTTTTTGGACGGAATCTGCATGTTTTGAACATATTACGAGATTTTCTGAATTTCCCTTCTTTCGAACTGCGTGAGGTACTGTGGGCTTGTCGCTTAATGTATCGACATCCTAAATACACAAAGTAAGTGAAATGGGTCGAAAACTCATTGTTCCGCCCCAGATTGGTTTTTCAAACACCGGCCATGCACTCGGTCGGCAAATTCCACTCGTAGATACGGATTTCGATATCCCAGCGCTAAAATTCGACTATAAAACACTCTCTACTACCTTTCACTACATTTTGTTCACCCAAAAACCAACCTTTGACCCCCTGCTAGTAACCTGCACTTTGCCTGAATAGACATATTGACAAAAAGTGATTTGTATTGAACAGATTCTCCAAATTTCGTGCTCAAAAATAGCCTGTACAACACATCCATACCAGCGCTGCATTGCCAAGGCCATCCGGATGCTCAAATACAAGCAAAACAACCTCACCGAACGATGCCGCGCTCACTTGAAACTCAGATGATCGGTGACTAAGCTCCGGACCGGTTACCGAATAAGAGGGATCGTCAGTGTTCTCCATTCCATCGACGCAGATTATCAATTTGCGCTCTCCCTTTCTCAGTCACAAAAGTCATCCTCCGCTTCTCCTTCACGCAGTAACGGCGAAAGCAAGAAAGCCTGGTCTTCCCTCCTCGCACCCCTCGAACCGCCGTTATGTCAAGTGCACGGCGAGCCCACGAAGGAGTTGACGGTGAATAAGCCGGGGCCGAATAAGGGCAAGAATTTCTTCATTTGTTCACGGTGAGGCTAATCTTTTGGTTCAATTCTTATCATGATGGACTTTGCATTCCTGCATGACGACGCTGACTGCACGTTCGTTCTTTCATTTAGACCCGTAGGACCAGGCTACGATCGAGGGAAGGCTGAGCGGCTGAGGGAAGAGGTGGATCCGACGTGGAGGTGCGATTTCTTCAAGTGGTCGAGCGAGGTGAGGTTGGAGATGGCTCGGAAAAGGGGTGGATGAGGTGCGTGTGTTCGTAATACGCTATCTCCTTCACTGAGGCTAAGGCTGATTCGTTAAGATAGGGAATGGATGGGCTATAGGATATAGCGTGGCGGCGCTCTGTATCAAATGTATCTGTGATTACCTCTCCCGGATGATTCAACGTTTGATTTGAAGGTTCCACGGTTGGCGCGGGTTCATATCACTGACGCAAATCTGAAGCTATTGGTCGGTTGGCGGACCGAGCTCGCAGGCTTCGCGGCTGTGTCGCGTCCTGGACCGACAAAATCAAGAAGGGCATATACTTATGAAAGTTTCAACTGAGCTGCTGCGTTTTATTACGCCGAAATTTGTGCTATGGCAATGCTTAATTCATCTAAACACTCTTGTAGATTTAAGACAAGTAACTCAAAACAGCAGGCCGGCGATCTACCAGGAGACCTCTAAGGCAGACCGCCCGATACGGCGAGATACATCCAATGCAACTCTTGCTGTGGAAGGGACGGCAGCCACCATCAATGCCGGATGAGGTTCATAGGGGAAAGTCGATCGGTGAGCGTCTCCCCCCCTATGCATGGTTCGAGTTTAAACTGAGAGATCTCAGATGATAGGGTTGTTTAAACCATCCAGTTTAAACCAGCTCATAGAGGCCTCCCTATAGAACACCACTGCTAGTTTAAACTATGTGGTTTGAACTGTGGTTCAAACCATGGTTTAAACTGTCAGCTTAAACCACAGATCAAACCACAAGGATTCCCACATCAAACTTGCTGATATAAACCTGTGGTTTAAGCCAGTTTAAACTGCAGTTTAAGCTGGTGGTTTAAACCGCTCAGGTTTAAACCAGTTTTATCTAAGGTGAAGGGGGGAAAAAAATCTGCCTTCAACATTTTTTTCTCAGCGATCACTTCAGGTGCATCAAAAGCGTCCGAAGTGCCATTAAGCACTTAGGACTGTGGGTTCCAGATAAGGTAACTAAAGTACAGGAGTACTGGGTGACTTCCCGTAAGCATTAAATATTCAGCGCGAATTTCTGGGGGTGCCAGTGATGTCGGCTGCGAGTGTTGATGGCAAGAAATAATCCAGCCTCCATAATTCCCGTAAGCCGGATTGTTTTTTCATTCTAAATAAGCATTTACCTGAGACAGCTGAGTTTGCCACAGCACATCGTCAAACATAGTTGTCCACACCTACCAAGGCCATGACAACCTCCGGACAACTAACCTCCTCACTCGAAAGGCGGAAGCCGACAAAAAACGTGCAAAAATGATGGCCTCATTTGGCCCGAGACTTTGCCGAAGTCAAAAATATAGTCACATTGCTGTTTGGGCCTTATAATGTGGTCTCCATAAGCCTCGCATAGGCAGTTGAGGAATGTAACTGACATTACGAATATTGCTATCAGCCGGAGCAGAAGGTGAAAGGTGTTGAAGGATGCCACTGAGCAGGATGAATTCGCGGATCAGAGGTATCACGGAAGAATTGCCTGTTTTGGATAATTCGACGAATGAAAAGTTTAGAAGAGGGGGGGTGACCCCTCTTCTAGATTCCGGATATTTGGGATTGAATCAGAGCCTTAAGCGAGATCCGAGGTCGATGGGGTCCTGATGGAAGGCGCGGCATTGCGGCGGAAATGCTCCAGAAATTCAAAATGATTTTTTTATTCTTACGGGAAGTCACCCACTGACTCCCTCAGCTAGCCAGCGCACCCGTAGCAGATATCCCAAGGGGTCAGTCTGTGACTTTCAGATCTCTGTGGGTACTCACTGGCTCGCGCTACACCATTCGGACGCTAACCACCTCCTCAAACACTCCCTTGCTTGCTAGAAAGTGACTACACACTCCCTCAAATATTTCTTGGATAATTGGGTCCTGCACAAAGAGCCATCACCGTCTGCTTGGTCATGTTTGTTTCCTTTAGGCAAATGGTTTCAAAAATGATTTTGCTACGAAAAAGAGTGAAACTAAGTATTCAAATGGGAGATTGGATGGTAAATATCTTTCACAATAGGATTTTTTAATTTTCACCCTCAATCAGAAATGACTCAACAGTCGAATACGCAAGATCACGGCCACATATAGCATTCTGTGGTGATCGAATTGAACAATGAGATAGCTTACACAACTTCCAATATAAATTTTTTAGAAGTAGCATACAGCAAAAGCTTTCACAGCTCAGAGTTTGGCGGAACAGTTGTGAGAATATTTGGGATCTGTGCGTTCTAAGCCCTGTCATCAGGAATTTGCACATATTGGGATCATGAGTAATATAGAGCTCAATTTGACAGTGTTGAGATATTTTCCACTCAGAATAGAGGTGGAATTGCAGTAAAACGGTCTCGTTACCTATACCATCAATATTGAGTGATGTGGCCCCACAACAAATAAAGCCTTAATTCTATAGCTTCTACATTTTATCATATCTCACTCACTCCCCTCCATTTTGGTATATATATGTATATTAGCTTTTATAGACAGATATACTTCACTTTTGCACCTTCACTCAGAAGTCCCCGTCCCCGCCACCGCCTCCGACTTTGCTTCTTTCATTCTCGACTTCACCTCTGCCTCTGCTCTCGCTATCGTCTCAGCCTTGCGCCTTGCCCGCAGCTTGCCAGTCTTGGCACCATTGCATTTTGGAGTGCTCACTTTCTGCCATGTTGACCTGATCAGTAATACATTGCTAGACAGTCACTTTGCACATCATAACTAATATATCTTGTAAGTACATTCTAGAATATTGTTCTGTACAGAGCTCGAGTTTGAGCCCCCCAAAAAATATCAACTTCTCTCTAAACTCTCTCAGTGTGATATTCTCTTCAGGAATTGAGAGCCAATGGCCTGGGAATCCATTTGGTATGTTTGCACTTACTCTTTCCATCAACAACTGTGCTTGTTCCAGTTAGTTGATTGAGAAATGCACAATTTGAGTACAGGCAAGATTTTCAATTTGACAGACTCTCTACCTACTCTTGGACTCTTTTTCATCTGAAAATCAAAGGGATTTTCCGTCTTGTCTTCTCCCTCCATCTTGCCGTCTGAGAGTGACTAGTGCAGAGGGCTTCACCACTTGCACTTATATTGAGTCTGAGTTGATTCACAGAGTAGCTAGAGTCTGAGTGAAATCTAATCCAGAGCTGAGTCTAGTATTGTGAATTTATTGAGACCTATACTGGGAAATACTATGATGCATTGTGCAGGCTAACCGTTCTTGAACGAGATGGCGAGTCGGCGGTGCAACATCCCCTTTCGTTCATCCTAATTTTCCTTTGCTCTCTTCCAGTGCCCATCCTGCAATCGCAAAACAATCAACTTCATTCACTGTGTTGTACAGCGTGAGCTTTTGCAACACTTCTACCTCCCGAGCCGGCCGAATCTGGAAGTAATTTCCGCTTCATTGCTGTAAACTGCGCAAGTATGCATTAATATTTACCGCAGCAAATTTTCTTATATATTGCCCACTGGATCATCCCCAACGATTGCTCGCCCTCCTAGCACCTTACGCTGTCTGCATTATTATGCACTGGCTTTCCTACACTTGCCTTCAAATCCCTGACTTCATCTCGCTTGCGAAGTCGCAATCATCTGTGCCGATGTCTGAGGGTTTCTTTTCCGTCATGCCCTGCCGGAGCGAAGTGGAGGCATGTCTTATATATGTGATGATATTCCACCTTTGGTAAGTACTAGGTAAAACTCACAGCAGCACACTACATTCTTTGGTGGAACTGCAACAACTACACAAGAAGTACAAGAGACCTCCTTTGAATTTGAAAGGGGATATTACATTGCTTGTAGTGGATCCACAAAATCAAGCACACATTTACAGGAACCGACTACGATTTATTTTGGGTTCACAATGACTGTTTCCTGCATCGCGAACCCCGAAGCTCGCACAAGCTGACATTGAATTGCAAAGCTGAACTCACTGGTCGAAGTCTTGGAGTTGGAATGGCTGCTTCTGGACACCAATTGTATTGTTTGTTGGTTTGATTGAGTTTGTATTTGAAGTTCGCCTGTACTCCACTCAGATGTGTGTACTCTGAACCTTCTTCATCCAAGGTGTGCATTGAAAACTCAAGCATTCCAATCAAGTGGACTCTGGCACTAAAGGTGCCCTCTGCTTTAATTGAGGCTCTCATAGACAGATACTACAATAATACGTCTTCTGTCATTGGGAGGATGTATTATGGTTACATAGACACTGTACCGTAGCTGTCCGATAAAGCCCTCAAATCACAAACTTATACTGCCATATTGTTATGGCCCGTACCGTATACACATTGCAATATTGTGTTTTTGATGCACCTGAAGTGATCGCTGAGAAAAAAAATGTTCAAGGCAGATTTTTTCCCCCCTTCACATTAGATAAAACTGGTTTAAACCTGAGCGGTTTAAACCGCTGATGGTTTAAACCACGGTTTAAACCACCAGCTTAAACTGCAGTTTAAACTGGCTTAAACCACAGGTTTATATCAGCAAGTTTGATGTGGGAATCCTTGTGGTTTGATCTGTGGTGGTTTAAGCTGACAGTTTAAACCATGGTTTGAACCATTGAACCACAGTTCAAACCACATAGTTTAAACTGACAGTGGTGTTCTATAGGGAGGCCTCTATGAGCTGGTTTAAACTGGATGGTTTGAACAACCCTATCATCTGAGATCTCTCGGTTTAAACTTAAACCATGCAGTTGCTGCGTCTCCGTCGCTCCATCACCTTACCCAGTGCTTTCTTTCGATGCTGGATACGCTACCGGTGGAACTTGTCCTATACATCCTTCGCGGATCGTCTCTCTCAGTCGTCTTGAACGTGTCAAGAGTGCGTCTTCATTCTTTATATTTTCGTATGCTAAAACGCCTCTAAAACGCCTCATGCGCAGACATGTTCGTACCTTCGCGGCATCTCGCTGGTCGAGCGGCGGCTCTGGGTCGATGCCTTTGACGCGTATAGAATTCGGCTCCCCTTACGCGAGACGCTCAAAACCATCAAGTTATCTCTCATCCCTGGCTATGCCGCTCGCTGCGTGTCAATCCGGAACAAAGTCCGCCCTCTTCAACGTTGCAGATCCAGCACTTCCATACCCGATCCCGTGCTCATCTCGCCGATTCGAACCTACGAAGCCACGGGTTTATACAAGCTCCCCGCCTACGCCCCCTGGGGTCCAGCTAAATATTCCCAATATTCTTTCGTTGGGCACATCCCGCCGCCATTCCTCAGCGTGTTTCCTGGCGGTCATTCGTTCCTCCTCGGCTCGCTGAGACATCTTGCCGTGTACGATCTCGTCGGGAAATACGGTATTGAGTTGAATGTGGGCCCGTCCTGTTCGCAATACGAGCCTCGTCCGGGTGCTGAAGCTGTGTCCGCCGTGGATTGGGATAGCCGTGATAATGGTGTGCATACCGGAGTCGCTGTGCTGTCGAAGGCATTTGACGAGCAACGCGAGGTTCAGAGGTGCGTAATGACAATTGAATTATGTTGTATCGGGGTATATCGACTTATGGGATAAAGCAGCTACTTGAGCGTCTTTCAGATCAACTACGATGCAAAGGGGGTCCAGAATAACCATCAAGCGCCTAGCGTTCGTCGAACACAGCTTGTTTCTGTTCCATTCCGGGCAGAGGCCGTTGCGATTCGTGGGCATCTCGTCGTGGTTTACAGTCATTCCAATGTTTTGCTGGTGGATCTGCGAATTGGGAGGCGCGGGTGGTGGCGTGCCGAGGTATCTGCGCCTTTTTTGAGGTCTCGCAATATATTGACGACGTAAATTCACTTGCGTCCAGAAATGCATGATCCAACACGCCACTATTGACGTTGGCACTCGTCTGCCCACGGTCTTTCTTGCGGTTCGGAACCAGGATCAGTCGACGCTCTTGCTGTCCCTCGATGAAACAGCGGCTATGTTGGAATTGTCGAAATCCGAATCTGACAGTGGGATTGCAAGCAGCCCACTGAAACTTGACGCCGTCTTCTCGCTTCCTAGACGCGTTTATATCCCTGGGGCTGCAGGTAAATATCTCAGCTACAATTGCACGACGCACGGGTTTCGCGATGCAATCACCACATCTCATGCCGACGGTACCGCTGTAGACTCGAATGGGCTAATAGAGGTTCAGCTTCTGGATCCAGAAGAAGACATCGAACCGGATGCCCGGAGGATCATTTCCTTTCCCGCCGAACAGATGCGTGGAGTTGGTAGGTCGGTGGGGTTTGACCCTGTGTACGGGATTGGGCTTGCCTTTGCGAGGGGGAGGTTGTGGGTTATGCAGTATTGAATTTTTCTTTTGTTGCTACAGTATGATTCTTCGCAAGTTCTTCGACAGCAGATAATTGTCATTTTCATTTTCTGTTTCTTCTATGTCAAACTGCTGAAGACAAAATTTAGAATCGACCTCTCCTTTACGCCTCAAACATGAGTTCTCCCTCGTGCATCTGCATCCACGTCGCAACAGCGTGAATTGACGACGGCCTCGGCTACGTAAACATCAAGCATCCAAGTCCGCCGCACAAAGTACATCGTTTGAGTGATGCCTACCCCAAAATTCATATGTTTTTCGACCCCTTCGGGGCGTCATACGAAAAATTGGAACGATACAGAGAAGATTAGCATGGCCCCTGCACAAGGATGACACGCTTTTCCGGAGTGGTAGACCTACGGGTCTCAATATTTATGCTCTTTTTTCAAAACAATTGAACGCACTTCGATACTCTCTTTGTTTTGTGAGTTTCTTGTGCGCGGCGGAGTGAACCCCTTTTTTGTACTGAACCTCAGGTGAGACCAAGCAAATTTTGAAATTTTGTTGCCTCGACCGATGCCCATCAAGAATTCAGACTCCGATGATGACGGCCGCCAGCTCATCCCACAACCACCCCGAATTCTTTCGGTTCTCAACCTCTCAAAAGGCTAATTCTCGGCAAAGACTCCGTATTCGAGGTCGGATGCAGTGCTCACCGTGGCGGACCGGCTGAGATCCATCCACACCCTGTCCAGCTGACTGTGCAAGGACAACTCTCACCATCATGAATGCGCTTATGAACGCTCGTAGTCGTGTTCCCATGAATAACTCTGTACAGGGCCGTACTGTCGCCACACGGAGAATCAATGAGACTTGTGACTGACACATCGATGACCCTACGTCGCCATATTCTTCTCGTTCAGTCACGCCTCTCTTCCCGGACCGCTCCCTCGGTGGTATTTTTCTGGTATTTAACCCCTTCCCAGAAAGTTTGATGTCCTTGTTGCCCAGTCACCATGTTCACCCCACTTCTGGTGTTGTTCGGAATCTTCACTGCGTTATTGTCCACGGCATCCCCTGTGGAAAAGAGGGCATCTCGCACATCACCTCCCTCGGGCGCCGTCGTCGTCAAAAATCCAGCTGCTTCTGGTCAATTCTCAACTATTCAAGCTGCAATCAACTCTCTTCCAAATGACAGCTCAGCCCGCACCATCTTCATTTTCCCCGGTCCGCGATTCGGGAAAGCGAATATTTCTCTTGAACTAAATGATTTTACAGGAACATACAGCGAACAGGTATCGATTACCCGCACGGGTCCTACGACGGTAAGCTTTTCATCTTTCCATAATCCGATCTTACTCGAGCATTTCGTGAGCAGATCCTCGGCTCAACCACTGACACAACGAGCTATACCTCCAACTCGGTCACAATCACACACTCGCTCTCCGCTGCAGCGGCTGGCAACGATGATTCGAGCGGTACCTTACGTGTCCACAAAGATAATTTCTCGATGTACAACGTGAACGTTCGCAACACTGTCAGTCATTTTCAATCGCTAGATGGACCGCTGACTTTGCTGCAGTTCGGAGTTGGGTCTCAAGCTCTGGCTCTGAGTTCGTACGGAAATAATATCGGTTATTACGGCTGTGGTTTCTATGGGTTGGTTCCTTCCGTCCAACCAACGAGTCCCCCATACTCACCCTTCGTCAGGTACCAAGACACTGTCCTCGCAAACGAAGGCACGTTGTTTTGTTTGAAATTACGAGTCTTTCCTCATACCCAATTGTATTCCTTAGGCAACCAATATTTCGGCGTCGACTACATCGAGGGCGCCGTGGACTTCATTTTTGGGCAACACGCGCGAGTATTTTTCCAGCGCAATGTCATCGCCTCCGTTGCTGCTGGGGCAATTACCGCCGACGGTCCAACCTCCGCATCCGACACCAGTCTTTTCGTCATAAATCGATCGACTGTGCAGACGAGCACGGCTGCTAAAACGGACTTGACAGGTAAAGTGTTCCTCGGTAGGCCTTGGACGCAATGGGCAAGGTACGACGGTTTAAGCCTTTATCATTGCTTGGCAATACTCAATTTCATTCCAGAGTTGCGTTTACAAACACAAATCTTGGAGCCCTCATTAACGGTGCAGGATGGGAGATATGGAGTACTGCGACTCCTAACACAGCGGCTGTTACTTTTGCGGAGTTTGGAAACACTGGTGAAACATTCTCGACTATCATTCGGAGCAGGGATCTCTGACTTGAATGTTTCTAGGCACGGGAGCTTCGGGCACACGAGCATCCTTCTCAAAGAAACTTTCCTCGACATCAGGATTCAACGCAGCAGACGTGTTGGGCAGCAACTGGACCTCATGGGTGGACCAAGCTTATGTTTAAACTGTTTAAACGAAGCACGATATATTCAAGCAAGCGCTACAAATTGTGTTGATTCCAGTCCAATGAGACATCGTCTATCCTACACTTTGAACTCTCGAAAGCAAGCAGACCGTACATAACCAAGTCGTAAATTGGGATCTTTTCATTTACATCGCTTCTTCTTTGTCTTCCATCTGCGACGGCTTCAGCATTCCCGGAATCTGCATCGCCGCTTGTCGCTCCTCTTCGGCCTTGCGTTTGACTTCGGCTTCTTTCTCTTCGAGATAAAGCTCCGTATTGTCGCCCGAGAACTCCTTTAGCTGAATTAAGAAGTCCCGCACGGACAGCCTGAAACGATTTGGGTCCGCGTGGTTCGTAGCCAGACTTTCCACAAGCGTTTGAACGTCGGCACTGAGATAAGAAAGAGCATGTCAGCCAACGGTGTCATGGTAGCCCGAAAGCACTTACGCTGGTACATGCGGGAACGCGCCATGCAGCAAGTTCGCGGTGTACTCGCGCAGGAAGGTCAGGTTCGTCATATTCGGATCCGGCACCTGCGTTGGATCGAACAGACGACTGGGGATAGGTTCCGTGTCTACAAGCTGGAACATGCGAGCCAACACAACCACCTGCAGCTTGAATCCGCTTTTGTGATCCGTGTCTGTGAGGACGAAGAAGATATCCTGTACGATATTCAGGAAATACTGCTGGAAGAACTGCCCAGATATCTCGGCCGGTGATTCAGCGAAGTTATTTATAACCTCGAGACAGACTGGAGAGAGCACTCGATTAGTGCCAGTATATCGATTGAGGACAGCGTGCTTACGAGTGAGGCCCAGATCCGCGACGTCGCGAATCGTGTGTTTGATACCCCACATGATACTATCCATGAACAGCTTAAACTGCGCAGGTTGAAGACCGAGTAAAGCTGCACGATGGTCAGAATGAGGGACGCGAAAACACCGCTGCAAAACGAAGCTCACCTGGAAAACACTTCTGGTTGATGGCCCGAAGTAGTTTATACAGCCCAAACCTATGGTCCGGGTACTCCGTAAAGTCCTGATTAATCATATTGAGCGTCGGCTCAAAGACAGCATCCAACGTCGCCGGGACTTGCACCGTCAGCAAAGGCTGCGACAACGAAGACACCTCAATTAACTTTTCGATTACGCAGATGGTAGCAAGATCACATACCCCGAGTCGACTGACGATGACAGCCATGAGATGTAAGACCTCGGGCTCGCGAGCGTCAGGAATATTGCGATTATAGTCGCCAAGTATAGCGTCCAGAAGTAAGGGGATGAAGTGTTGGTTTACAGTTTCGAGGTCCTCTGCGGCCTTGATGTACGTCTCCATCAACTTCAAGATGTCTTTCTTCACAGCGCGGAGCTGTCGAACTTTCGGCGTCTTGCTAGCTATCGGGCCTATGATCCAAGTAATTAACCCACACAGACCGAGAAACGCATGAAGGACACGTACCGTCTCGAGCAAGGGTCTCGCTGATAGTCCCGCTCACGGTCTTATATAAACCCAGCATATCTACGAAATTACGCGCAATCTGGGGCAGATAGAAGGCGCCGATCGATGTACAGGCAGAGACGTTCGTCTTGAGCACATTCGAGAGCACTTTAATGTTGTCGAGACTCGATAATACGTCGAGGTTTTGTACCGCCTGTGCCATAAGCGAGTCCCACTGCGATTGGCGTTAACCTCCGAGAACGGTAAGGAAATAGGCAGGAACATACAGCGGTATTTGGGAGCTCCATGAGACCCGCGATGAGTCGCTCTTGGACGACTTTATTTGGCTGCGCCGAAATAAGGTAGCCCACGGCTTCGTAGAACGTATGTACCTAAGAAAATCACGAATCAGCGAAACAACACAAACGTCGACGAAAAGGCTCGCCTGCTGAGCGGACAGATCTACTGTTATCCGAGACAAGGTCCGGAGAATCTCGTCTACAAACGGCTCCGTCTCTCCAGACTGAATCATGACAAAGTGACGACGACATTTCTGCGCAATCTTGATGAACGTATCGCATGCCATGTCTTGCACACCTATCGAGGAATGAAGGATTAATCAAGAAAGTCATTGAGCAAGACGATAAAGCTGGGGTGGACGAACCTTCGTGTTTCTCGTGCATAAACTCAAAGAGTTTGTTGACAACGGTTTTTAGGAACTTCCAGTGGGCTTTGAGGAAGCGCGGATATTGCCCGACGATGTACATGATGTCGGACGCGATGACAGCTTTGTTGTCCTTGCCCCGCTTCAGCTCGACAAGGCCCAACAACTCCTTGATGACTGTAACCAAAAATCGCTTCTCCATGTCCTCAGCTGCCAAAAACAGCCAGTCAGCCCGGTGAGATACATGAGAACAGAAGAACGCGCGGAAGAGACGCACTCATGGTCTGTGATATCGACCCAATCGCCCAACAGAGGGAATTGATGTTTTGCCACGACCACTCCGAGCCGTCGACCTGTTTCGCAAGCTTGTCCGTGAGAATCGCCTCCATGTCCGACACGTCTAGATGCGTCAGATACACGAGCACAACGCGCATTGACTTGTATAGCACGACGGTATCGCTCTCCTTCAAGAACTCCCTGACAATGCTGCCCGAATCGTCTTCGACGATCAAAACCTGCGAGGCACCGGTTACACCACTGAACACAACGCATATGAGAAAAGTAAAAGACGCACCTCCTCAGGCTTCGCCATCCGCGAAATCATAACCAGCCTTAAATTCGACAGAATATCCCGATAAATATCCTTCCTCAACGGAATCCCCGGAATCCCGCCCGTAGCCCCGCCAAGCGTAAGCCCCATCAACATCCCCGACTCCCCCACCGGCGACGTCTGCACCTCCTCATACAGCTCCGCCACCAGTTTCGCCCAATACTCCAAACAAATCTTGAACACCTCCCTCTCCTCCACCTGCGAGATCTTCACAAGATACAGATGCGCGTTCAGCAACGCGTCGCGGTTGGCCTCGGTCTCGAGCGCAGTGAGGTGCGCGGAGAGGAAGTTCGTTAGGAAGAGCGTGAGGTTGAGGATGAGCTCTTGGACGTCATCGTCGGCGTCGGCGTACCCCTGCGCGATGTCGGTGTTAGGCGGGACCATACGGTTGATGGCGGCCATGACCATGGCGAAAAGCATGACGAATTTTTGGTCGTATTCCGGGCCGACTTCGAGCGCGGCTACTTCGGCGAGGCATTTCAGGGTGACGTTGCGAAATTCGGGTTGTTCGAGGAACTGCGAGGATCGCGTTAGTATTGGTAGTTCAATCAAAGCGGAAAGGACATACCCGGCCAAGTAGAAGATCGATGACCTGAGTTTCGAAGATGTATCCGAGAGGGATCCAGTTAAGGAATCGCAGCAGCGTTTCAAGGGTTGCCTTGATGAGCGACGACTTGTTGGCGTCCTTGAGGACCTCGCAGCAAAGTTTGAAGATCTCGGAGAATTCGCCCGACATCTGATTTTTGAGGTTCTTGGTTTTGAGCTGCGTCATTTGTTCCGCAGAAAAGTCGAATATCTCCTCTGACAAACTAAAACGAACGTTCAAAATTCGCGAGGAAAGTGGCAGAACATGACACGCACAGCTTCAGGATGACCATATTATTTTCGCACAGAGCCAAATTGGCTGTGGATGACTGGACGAGCTCCGAGATGAACGTCGGCCAGTTGTGGGGCCATTCTTGTTTCAGCACCTGTGTGGTGGTCAGTTGGTGGAAGACGAAAGAGCGCGTACGACGCACTTGAACGAGTACGAGATTGAGCTTGTTGATGTATGTCCTCTGCTTCCGAAGTGCCACCTCATCGGATGCGATTTTGACGGTTTCACCAACGATGAAGTTCCGGATACCTTGCCGTTGTGGTTCGGGGAGAGTCTTCCACCGTGTGTTGACGAGACGTTCGAGGATTTGGAGACCGATGTACTAGATCCCATCCGTTGATTCTTCCACATTGTCGCGTAAAACTCAGATAACGCACCTTTGCCTGCGGGAAGGTCGACTTCTCTAGTATCTCCGGGACGCGTGTCCATGATTCTGGGTGCTCCTCAAATTGAGTCAGGGCTAGCTGGGCCATTTGTTGCTGTCTCATTGTCAGATGCTGGACTGATTTCTTCAAACTAAGCCTCGCACCTCCTGGCCAACTCCGGTGTAAAAGGTCATGGCGACCCTGTCCATCAAGGAAACATCGAAAGGACGGGAAAAGTCGAGTAATGCCTGGGGTGAATACATGAGATGTATGTAAGAAAGAAATCTGTCGATCTGCTTGCCTCCATTTCCTTCAGATCTCCCAGCCCTCGACGCGTGTTTGGTGACTAAATTCGGACTCGGAGAATCCTGCAAACACGAGGGTTTCGGTGCAGGGTCAACGTGGTGGTAGTTGCTATCGATTTGCAGAGTTAGATGGAAGTTACTGATTGTCGCCTGCAAGGTTCTGGATTTAGAGATGGAGGTAGGGAGAAAGGGAGGGTGACTGTGACTGTGACAACAATGCCACTGTGACATTTGACATCAGCAAATCTACAATTTGATTGCCGTGTTGTGGCTGTTGTTACGCGTTGTCGCGTTGCGCACAACAAGCCCCGCCAAAACCTCCTACTTTGTGCCCTCCCCCCCGTTCACTGTCGACCTCAATGATGTTTAGTAAGGTAGGAATATTCCAAATACACACCTAGCATTCACTGCCGTGGCATTACAGGACATTACCAGCACTTTTTCGAGGAAATTTGGGGTGCCAAGACTGGTTGTTGTCAAAAAGCTGATCCGTGTTGTCGATGCAACGCATTGTCGTATTGTCAGCTGTTTTTTTGCTGTTGTTAGGCGTTGTACAACAGCACAACAAAAATGTCAAAACACTGATGGACCGCTTTGTTCAATGTTCTACCTTGCGCCTCCACACAGGTTGATGTCCCTCCCAAAAATACTTAATTCAGAGATCTTTGGTGCCGAATGAAGCTCGGAGATGCCCCAGATCAACCCCAGATATAAGTATTTCATCCACATTTAGGAAGTCTGTCGCTGCGGGCCGAGACGGCATGGAAATCACTCATCAATGATGCTCAACGCTTGTTTGACTCGAACCTTGCTCGAACCACGATGTCAATTCACAACATTCCGCTCGAAGTGCTCAGGCAGATAACCGATAAGGTCCAGTACTATTATTTTGGCCATTTCGATGAAACTAAGCTTGGTTAATCTCGTTATAACAATCAGACTCCCAAGGACCACAAATGGCTGCGCACAGTCTGCAGAGCGCTCAACGCTGCGGTGGCGCCCGCCTTTTTCTCTTCGATTGTCTTGGACGTACCTGCGGAACCGCTGAAACTGGAGCTGGGACTCTCCCATTTAGAAGCGCTCGCTGCCGGAGAGACAATGTGGTCGCAGTATGCGCGGACTATCGTCATCAAGCGACTGTCTCCCGGGACCGAAATGTACAAGTCTTCGATGGGGAAGGGCACTGAAAACTCCGTCTCGTTTGAGGATATAGAATTTGTAACAGCTCGTCTACAGGGCTGTCTTGGCCCAGCTCTTGATGCTCTCAAATTGATAGAAACGGTCATGTAAGTGTTCAACCGCATCTCCCTGAGTTGCTTAAATCTAACTCGCAAAGATGGCACTTCGACTCGGACCGGTCCGACGAGTCGCTGTGGATTCCTGAAGCGATTCATGAATTCATAGCATCCCTTCCCTCACAAATCGACTTCCGACTGGAAACCGATGAGCCAGGCTTTGCCCGGAATTATGATTGTGATTTTGCTCGGATCACCAATTTACGGAAACTCAGTATCAAGTCGTCTGATGACATGACCCTCGCAAATGTCTGTCGAGCTCTCTCCCATGCCGTTGGTCGCAGTGACGGTCTCGAGTTTCTGCACCTCGAAGCCCGGCACAGCTCTGGCGGAGTGCCACCTCTACATAGCCTGGACGACCTTTTTCCCGGCCTTACAAAATCTGATATACAGCTTCGACTGACCGAACTGCGTGTATTCCGCTGCTCAATCAAATTGGACGCGGGGACGATGCCTCACCTTAAGTCTCTGCGTTCGCTCTGGTGGTTCGACGGAAATTGGGAAATATGGAATGCATTGCGCGGAGTGCATTTGGTAGATCTCCACACAGACCAAGTATCGGATGATATGCTTGAGTATGTCGCCTCTTACTCCGGATTGAAGCGACTCGTCATCAAATATGCGGATGGCCAGGATGACGACGACAGTAATCGTCTCGCAGACAAATTTTATGAAAGCGCTTTGCCTCGCCATGCGGACTCTCTCGTTGCGTTGTTTTGCCGGGGAACTTGGGAAGGCAGATGGAGTTTTGGTCCGCATAACTTCGAACAGCTAGCTATGCTCCGCAGGCTTGAATCACTCCGAATGAATGTCAATTTAGTCTTCGCTGGCTACAAGCCTAGGGACCCAAAGGCAACGTTCACCGGGCGAGGAGCTCGTCGAATATTCGAAATCGAGAAGGACTCAGAGGGAAGAAACTCGGTGGTCAGTTATCCAGCATGAAGTTCAGCAATTATTGACAAATATATTTTAGCATCAGTTTCTGCGACTGGTCAACCAGCTTCCGATTACAAACGCCGCCATACTACCTGCCGCATCTTCGAAGGATAGAAACAATACTTGCGGACATAACGCCATAACACACAAAGAGACCGCTATCCGAAAGATCGATGAAGCGATTCAAAATTTTCACATGGTTGCATGTCGTCCTTGTTGCACGATAGTATTGGGTGGCTGGAATTATTATATGGTTTCGGGGAAGGATGGAAAATACCGCGCGGTGGACTCGGCGGAACTTTCTTGGCCTTTCTCTTACGAGCATTTGATTGGAGACCGAAGTTGGTAGTGCAGTTTGTCTCCCGACACCCTCCTTGTTCTGTATTTAACAATGCGCCCGAAATTGTTCAAGAAAAATAAATCTCCTTGAGCGACACCACATGCGTGTATGTACTTAGCTCATTGAGATTTCAGTATCTATGTCCGCCTCCGAGTTTTATTTCTAGTCAACATCCAGATGTTCAATTACTTCCACCCATTTATTGGCCGGCAAGGGGAGTGTCACTTGCATCGGAGGGTATTCAGATCAGGCTGCACAGCGAAATGCGGAAACATACCTGCTTTCTGCATGTCAGTACGATAGACCACCATGACCCACTGCTCCTCCCGCATCTTCTTCGCCCTCGCCTTACTCAATCGCCAACTGACCTTCCTGCTCGGGAGGTCAACCGACTCCTGTGATGAGAATAGGCACAGCGTCCCCGTCTTCGGCTCCATCTTTCCATCCGATTCCAAGATGCCAGGGACGACCCGAGAAAGGGTATCCACCGAAAGCATCTTCGGGGGCTTGTACAGCATAATATCGACAACATTATCTTGTACTGGGCCGAACATCGTGCCGATATCCCCGCCCTTAGTCTGAACAACCGCCTCAAAGACGGCAATATCGTTTGGGTCCTTCGCAAAGTCAGATGGCAACGAGATTGCGAATGGTAAGCCCTGATGAGCAGCAACCAATATGTTTTCGAACTCGGCGCGCCAGGGGTCAAGTCGGACGCGGCGTGCAGGGACGGTACGCTGAAGCTCCGAGATGGGAATCGGGAATGTCCCGCGGTACGGCGCAGCAGTGGTAACCAACGCGTCGGACAGGACTGTTTGCATGAATTCCCCGAGCCAATGTCCAGGGTATCCGACAGCGTGCAGATGAACCAACAAACGTACAAACGCGGCGAGGTTGTTGGGCATGCGTACAGGAACGTTTTGCGTCCCTGCGGTTCCAGGCACGCAGGTGTTGAGCAACACCCGTGTTAGCCATCGAATAAGGTCAGACCGCGATGCCAACTCGGAGAGCGGACGCGGTAAATCTTTGGGGGCGAGTGAGATCAGTCCCATGATACCGTCCATCCGGATTGGCGTGCAGCCCAAGTATTTCGAGATGTTTCTAGGATGGAGAAGGGAATAACTGCGACAGCTAGTCTTAGCAAGCATCCTGTCTAAAACATAGACGAAGACGTACTTGTGACAAAACTCGTCATCGTTTTTCCAGATCCCGGAATTCAGCAGGCAATTCGATGCGACAGCCGAGTGGGGTTGATTCTGAACGCAAGGAACGACAAATATTGCCGTGTTGAGGATCTAGAGAATTTCAGCAACGATAACCATCATAAAATCATGTATCATACTCCATGAGTATAGTCTCTGTGTCAAGCAAATTCAGCGCCCAGCATCGGTACAAAGGAAAGAAAGATGGCTCACGGAACATTGCTGAGATACGCCCTTGTGAATCTTCTCGGAAACTCTTTCGGACGCCGTGTATCCGTCTCGAGCCTCATCTTCCCCAACTCCTCCATCAGACCACCATATATGATTTCCAGCTTGATCGACCCGTCGAGAACTTTCAAGGCATCAATAGCTCCATCGAAAAATCGCATCGTATGCGTAAAAGCAGGCGAGTCAGGATCGGGCGGAAGATCCCCGCCTTTGGCGATCCCGAAACGTTTGTTGAAACTGTCGAGCATCCTGGCCAGGTGGATGCCGTCGGCCGGGGGATTGGGATAGCCCACGCAATGAGGGAGGCTTTTGTTGGAGAGCTCGGAATACTCGCGGTCCTGTTGTCATGTCAGAGGCGCGATTAGTATAGGAACAAAATAACTGACGAAAAGGGTCATGTTGGGCTTCCAGGTACTTTCTATGGTGCGCCGTAACTATTGAATCCTGTTAGCTGAACGGCCCCAACAACTGAGTCGCCGAAACGCATCACACACCTGCGCAGTCAACTCACTCGAAAACGGAGGCATCCCCTTCCGATTCTTCTTCCACTCCTCCATCAACTGCGGTTCTCTTCCCCACAGCTCCTTCGGAGGAACAAGAGCACACGTAGCCTTGAACCATTCCGCCTCGCCACCCAACTTCGCCGGCAAGTTCCCACTCAGATGCTCATCCAGCATCCAATCCACAATCCACTTCCTTCTCTGCTTCAGTTCCTTCATGACCTTTGCGTCAGACCACTCGGGCTCGCCGATCCCCATGCCCCGCGCATCGGCGGGTCCCCAGCTGTCGACAAGGCCATTGATGGTGCGGCGCGGTCCCTCAAGACGGCCTTGCAGAACTTTCTTGTAGCCCGAGGAAATCCCGGGGTAGTCAAGCATCTGACGCATAGTAGGAGTGGCGTTGTCTTTGAACATCGCCATCATGCCATTGGTTGTTTTGCTGGTGTTGGTCTGCCAGTACGCGAGCGATGCGAGGATGTGAGGGATTGCGTCGACGTCGACGTGCAGCCATGCTGGAAGTCGGGGAGGAACGGCTACGAGCCCCTCTCGCAGGGATCTAATAGTGTTCTGCTGTCTGCGAATCGTCAGCGAGGACACGCAATTTCTGAATGAAGACACGTACCGTGCGTGCGCGTATGCCGGCATTATGGACCCAGCATAAGTGTAGACCAGAGTTGCCCGCATCTCAGCGAGGATGGTGGAGGAGGTACCACTATCAGCCGTCATGCAGTCATTCATGAGCATCAGAACAACCAGGTCCCGCGCAAGCGCACTAGGGTGAATATCTAGAAGAGTCAGGTGGATCCGCATCGCAGCCCGTTTATCTTTCGCGAGGCTCTTGTAAACACGATGCGCCCCAACGAGCGTAGCAAACACATTTCTCGCTGTGGTTGGCGTGAGGTGAGATGAGAGAGAGGAAAGCAAGACATACCGTCTCCAACGCCCCCGAACAGGAAAGATAGCTCAGAGAGACGCTTCTTCGTGAACGTTTCAGCCCTCAAAGGGTAAGGATCCCGTGGCCCCCAGTCGTCGAAGAGCGAGAGCATCTCGTCCTGGCCCAGGGTGTAGTATTGCAGCATTGGATTTCTACCCGTTTCGTCAAGATCTTAGGAGGAAGGAAACATTGACAACAGCGACTCACATCCCCCGACGCGCGATAGGTATCTCCGCCAGCCGAACCCGTGCTGCATGAGTCGCAGAACTGCGGTCAAGTCCAGACACAGATTCATCAGCAATCGCGCGCCACTCGCGCCAAACGCGGACGCTTTCCGCCTCGGGGTTGCACTCCTCCTGTTTCGCGACGTTTTCCAGTTGCTCGATCAATTGAGCATGTTTCTCGAGCGCAGCAGCGCTGATCGTATCTGCACGCACGCCGTGTGCGAGAGCCTTTGCCGCACGCGTCGCAAGGCGCAGCGGGAGAGTTCCCTGGGCGGAAAGCCCCCAAGAACGCGTGATAGCCTCAATGCATGCTAAATAGTCGCCTGCTTCGTACAAAGCTGCACTCAGATTTGCAGGGTACACGCTTTCTTTGGGAGCTGCCGCCTCAGCCTAAAAGATCTTAGCACATGTAGATATCACTCCGATATTCATCGAGACGTACTTTCGCGTAGAGTCGAATTGCTCTATTATGTGCATGAAGCGTCAGCCCTTGTCAGAGGCAATAATGCAGACGTACTCGAGAAAATTTCCGTCTTTGAACAAGGCGTTCCCTTCCTCTTTGAAACCGTCCGCCTTTTCTTTGGCGGTCGTGGGCATATTGGGCCGGCAAAGTAGATGCTTTTCGATTCAGTCTCAGCAAGTTCCAGAGCGGTAAGGCCAGAAATCGGACTGGTCAAAGAGGAATCGAAAGGAAAAATGAATTAAAAAGGATTGATCAATTGATTGACAGGTTTTTAGTCGTCACGCAGTCACCGCATGTCACGGGCGAACAGAAAAGTGAAAACAAAATAAATATTATTAAAATCTCAGTGCGAAGTAAATCTGGTGCGCCGGGAAGAAGGCCCATGTAGCTGCCCAGGTGTATGATTCGTTGAATGAAGTTTTCTGAATCCAAGTTTAAAGTGGACTTTTTCTTGGCGAATTTAAACTTTGTATTTGCTCAACTGGCCGATTCATCTCAGATCTGCTCTGTTGAAAGTA
The DNA here is from genome assembly GCA_037176885.1 of Favolaschia claudopus. Lineage (NCBI taxonomy): Eukaryota > Fungi > Basidiomycota > Agaricomycetes > Agaricales > Mycenaceae > Favolaschia > Favolaschia claudopus. Next base: position 1,920,838 of record JAWWNJ010000024.1, on the reverse strand, counting down.
TGTGGGCCTCGGCCATGGCCCATGGGGTCCAGATCAAGGAAGGTGGCACGATTGAGGAATCGGAATCAAAATAACCAGCCCTATGTAGTATGCGCTTCATCATAGCGTACAGTCAGCTCATTCGAAGTGACGAGTATGAGCTAGCAGAAAATTGAGCTTTTGGATCATTGAACGAGGAAATGAGACAAACCAAGATGATCAAAATGTCAAATAGATTGTTTCGGGAGATCCAGACGCATAGACAGAGCATCCTCGCCATCCCCATCTGACAAAGCAGAGATGAAAAAATCATTCAGACATCTTCGTGACAAGGATGTTTAGACGTACAATATTTGTGTTCCACCTTATCTACCCGAAATCCTAACGAGTCTCGATAGAGTGAGATGGCGGCTTTGTTGGATTTGCGGACATGCAAGGAAACGAAAGAGGATTTGTAGATCGTGGACATCGCTTCCTCTGAGCTCATTGAGGACGGTCAGAAAGGTGCGGCGCTGGGAGGGAGAAATCGTACGGGATAAAAGCATGAGTTTTCGCGCCAGACCTAGTCTGCGATAGGATCGCAGAACGGAGATAGAGTTGACGTGACCATGAATTTCAGGCTCTTTGTCGAAGTCTTTTCTTGTTCCAGTATCGTCTTCCTCCTCTGCATCGCTGTGGGATGGTCGTGAGTCAGGCCCACAGAAAGAAGCAATAGTAAAAGCAGAGAAAGGACTCACACCCTTGCTAGTACATATCCAACGATTCGACCTTTGTTGTCCTCTGCGACGAATGAAATTTGTGGCCAGCTCAGGATATGATACATCCCTGTGGGCGGGTCAGACGCCTTGTAAGAGGAATAGGTTCAGAAAATCGCCAGACAGAATTTCATGGAGTAGTTTTCAGGAAGGTTTTGGAGATTTGCTGCTTGGATGTGCGGCAAGTCTTCTGGCTTGAAACTCGTCAGTCTGGTTGAGATTCAGAATGGAAAAGGTTGACGGGGAGGATGCGACAGGATGCGACACTGGTCTGCATGAATACGTCAGCGTGGTACTTCTTGAAACCAACCTTTGCTAAGCGGATATTCATTTTCGACGATTTCCTCAGATTTCGGGATGGAGGGCAGGATCTTGGCAGGATCGGACGCGTCACACAGCCCACATTTGTGACAGCGTTCATCAACGCAATTGATGGCCGACCAACGGACCAACCACGGACTCAGTTTCCTACTTACTTAGACTTGAGTTAGACGTCTCCCAGACTTGGTAAACGATGGATTACATACAACCGCAGCACACAGTGACGAGGTCTGGGACTTTGTTTGACAGAAACGGGATTTGACCCTCGAATTGTACGTTTTTGGAAACGATGCCGGACAGATTTTTCGGAGCCAAATTGGAGCCAAATCCGCGAAAACTCCCCGATTATTTGGGGAGTTTCAAGCCGCCGAGTACCTTTAGTCCGAGCAGTTGTGCAGACTGAAGAGAGCTTGAATCATGATGGCAGAGGTTGAGCAGAGCTAAGCGGGAATCACCACCAAGGTCACCACCCAGGAATGATTGATAGAAGTGACTCGTCACAAATGTCACACTCCACTTGGCTTTCCTCCTCCCACCACAATCTGCCGCGTGTGGCTGGTACACCTCGCTCTTTCCGCCCAAGATGATGACCAGGACGAGATATATTGTCCTCGCGTTGGCTATCATTGTTTGTTTTCTATCTTTCGGACTATTCTGATCCCCATTTTGACTTGTCTTGTCGACAGATAAGTATGCACTATCTCTTGCGCTTTTCGAATGAAGGATACGGCCGCGCGACGTCTATCGACAGTATAACAAACGCTTGGCGTGGTGGGTCCGCTCTGCAAGACGTGAAAGTGTGGCATGAGCCGCCGTACAAGACGCCTGTGCCCGAAAAATACTATGTCAAGGGTAATGCTACGATAACGCGGAGGGCGAACGCTGTAGTCGTCATGCTGGGTGCGTATCTGTGTGGCTGCCATTGCTCTCGCCTTCTGAAAGTGCTGGCTAGCGCGCAACGGCGACCTCGATGGCGTTGTCAAGAGCATGACCCAGCTCGAGGCAAAATTCAATCACAAATTCGGCTACCCCTACGTTTTCCTCAACGAGGAGCCCTTCTCAGAAGAGTTCAAGCGCTCCGTAACCGCTCTCACCGACAACAAGATCGAGTTTGGGCTGATCCCGCGAGACAACTGGTTCCAGCCAGATTGGATCGACGAGGCAAAAGCTACGACGTCGTGCAAGAAGATGGAGGATGATCATGTCATCTACGGCGGTGCGTGGCCTCGTCTGAGCTGCTGCTATCTTGCCCGGCTGGCCGTAGCTGTCTTTAGCTTAGTGCATCGTCGACTGACATACGTCTCCAGGCAGCGTCCCCTACCGCAACATGTGCCGCTTCAATTCCGGCTTCTTCTTCCGCCACCCTCTCCTCGACAAATACCGCTACTACTGGCGCGTCGAGTGCGTCTCCCCTTCCTCCCTCTTCGTTTTTACTCCTTCCTCACATCTCGCTCCGCAGACCCCACATCCGCTTCTTCTGCACCCTCGACTACGACCCCTTCCTCTTCATGCAAGACGAAGACAAGAAATACGGCTTCACCATCAGTCTCCCCGAATACCCTGCCACGATCCCGACCCTCTGGAATGCCGTGCAAGAGTTCAGCAAGCTGTACCCGGAGTATATCGTCCCGGGCAATGCGCTGGGCTTCTTGAGCGACGACCAGGGGGACAGTTACAATAATTGCCATTGTGCGGCTTTCCCTCCTGTTTTTCTCCTTGTGCGATGGCTGACGACGCGACAGTCTGGTCGAATTTCGAAATCGGCGACCTCGACTTGTGGCGCGGGGACGCGTACATGAAGTTCTTTGAGCATCTCGACTCGAAGGGCGGGTTTTATTACGAGCGGTGGGGTGATGGTGTGTCTGCTCCGCTTCCTCCTCTTTCTTCTTCTGACGCCGCCGCCAGCCCCCGTCCACTCCATCGGCGCCGCCCTCTTCGCGCGTAAAGATCAGATCGTATGTCCCTCCCTCCCTCTTTCTCTACGTCAACGCTAACGATGCCGCCGCAGCACTTCTTTGAAGACATCGGCTACCGGCACGAGCCCTTCCAGCACTGCCCGCAGGAGCCCGCGCATTCGAGGGGTCAGTGCGAGTGCGATATTAACGATAACTTCGGTGCGTCGACTTCTTTCATCGTATGACACACGGCTGACTGCGCGCAGACCGGGAAGGGTGGTCGTGTTTGAATCGGTATGATCGGATATTCACGTAGACGGTCGGTCTGGGCGGATGAGCTGTGGGTGAGTCTACTCTACTGCCGCCCGCTGTCCAAGCCTCTCATACTAGCGTTAAAGGAATGTATGTTGGGATCGGGCTCTGTGCGCGGCGGAGGGTACAGTATGATACGTAGGACTGGATATCGATACAGACATGCGTGCGTACGCAGGGCTAATTATTTGTATTAACTTATTGCTGGGCTGGATTCGGGTGGGCGATGTCGTTCTGAATTCATTTGTGGGTGGTGAGGGCGATGGCTGGGAGGTGGATGGTGAAAACGGAGGAGTTGAAGCAGAGGCGATCAGGGAGAGGAGGAGCACGTCCGGATATGGTCATTCGATGACCAAATTGGGACACCATTCTTGGGGCAAGCATTGGACTCGCTGCGAAATTCAGAGAGTATCGCATGCACCGAATGGCATTCGTGCGAGACCAATACCGAGACCCATCGCTCTGACGCATCTCTGCGTCTGTCCGCCAGTGAGGAGAAGTGTCAGGGATCGATTATTCCAGTTTGGGAAGGTACCGTGAATGCCCGTTATATTTTGAGTCAGCGTTGAATCGAACACGACGAGCATCCAGCCAAACGAACTCGAAAAGCAAGCTTTGTATCCGTGTAGCCGACTATCGATTCATGGAAAGTCATCAACGGCGTTACAAATCAAGGATGGACTTGAAGACGAAGATCGGTAAGCAGGTGCCGCGCGAACTTGGAGAATCGCGCGATGCCGTCATCGTTCTCAGCGGCGCCGGGATATAAATGAGGTCCATTATGGTCGCAACTTCAAGGCCAGCATTCATATCGCAAACAGCACTTCTCATTCAATGGCACCTACCCAAGGACCTCGCACCGATCAATCTCAACCTTGGCTGCCTCTCGTGGGAGGCGGTAACGACGGCTGGTCCACAGAGACCGAAGCAACCGCTACCTGCTTCTGCGGCGCCGTCCAGCTCAAATTCGTGCGTCGCCCTTCATTACATCTTTGTCGATCCAATCCAATCCAAGCTCACATGATATTCAGCCACTGCAAGGCCCTGGCCTCGTCGAGACCTTCATCTGCCACTGCGTCGACTGCCGCAAAGTCAGCGTCTCCATGTTCGCCACCAACTTCACCATTGCGGACCCGCACCTCAAATACACCCGCGGCCAGGACAACATCACGGCTTACGGCCAATCGCACACCATCGCCACGGACAACACGATGACCAATCATTTCTGCAAGACGTGCGGGACGTTGATGTACCGCGCCAGCTCGGGGTACAAGGGGTTGAATTTCGTGAGGATGGGGATTGTGGATGATTACAGATTGCATGAAACGAAGTTGAAGCCGAGGGTGGAGCAGTTTGTGGAGAGCAGGGTTGGGTGGTTGTGTCCTGTGGAGGGTATGAAGCAGGTCGAGGGTATGTGGGTGGGGAGTACGTTCAAAGAGGAGAGCAAAACGGAGTAGAGGTGCGGCTTATCAGTGTATATCCTTCAATCTTTGTACATTTGTGTTTCTAAACAACGTGTCTTGCAACAATGGGCGAAATTGATCGATAGGACATCATGTCTGGAGTCGAATCGGGACTATTCTCCACAGTGTTAGTATGATCTGGAGCGTTCAACTGCCGCCACTCAGCGGCCTTCCCGGCTGCACGGCGCGAGTTGATGATTAGTCGACTTGTGGTGACTGTAGTTCCCGCCCAAACAAAGCTGACGTGGACGCTCAAAAGTCAGCAACTCGTAATGACCCGCGACGGGATTTTGGAAAGACGCACAAAACAATTATGAACAGAGCAGAAACGGGTGATATCACGGTGATGACGGTATTCGCAATGCGCAGCGCTGCGATTCAGTGTGTCACTTGTGTGTTGTGTTGAATCATTGAATTGAGAACAGTGCATACCGAACAAGATCTATGGTGGGAGATTTCGAGTCAGCCGAATCCAAACACGCAGAATATTGCCTGTGAGAACTCACCACAAAGTATACGATTCCGTCGCGTAAGAATATGCGAGTAACAGCGACCTCCGGGTCTATACCAAGGGCTCGGGGTCGGTTCAGAGTGTTCCAACATACAGTCAGGAAGACGACGACTTCGTATGCCAGCTATTGGACCGTCTTTGGATTAGCCTAGGATTGAGTAATCATATCAAAAACATACCCCTACGACCCACATCCCAATCACATTGGGCCGCGAGGAGAATGAGCAGAGTCCGATCCGCGCGTCGAAGAAAACGACAGCTACGTATGACCTATAATTGGGGGATGATAGAGAACGAGCGATCTGACGCACGGATCATCTGCGCAACCGCCCAAGTCGTAGCACCGAGACTGCCCAGCTGTGCAACGATAAACAAAACGATGGACCAGAATCTCAGCCTGTGGGAATGAGGAAGAGTAGTCCAGATGCGAAGGAGAACCAGGAAGTTGGAGATGACGATTGAAAGCCAGCCGGCGTATGACTGTCGAAACGTTAGCCCGAAATTGGCAAATGAATCCAGGACATACCCCAATAGACATGACAGTTTTACACCTTGAATTGGTTGGGTGAATAAGTCTGCGTCCGCCATCAGGACAAGAGGTTTACTTACGCCTATCCGACTGTAAGTGACGGCTGCAGCTGGAATAATTTATCCACTCACTTCATCAGACATTTCGATTACTGAAAGCCCACTCCGCACTACAAATCGAGTTTTTTCTTGTGAGCGGCCGGCTACTGCTGGCAAAAATTCATGACATACGAGTTGTTTGGACGGCTATGAAACTCGGAACCAGATATCGCAGGATTAAGAACAACACCTTGGCCACGGAATTAGGAGCACTCCATATGTACTCGATCTCGTCGCTCAGTGTGAGCAAGTGGTCGTATAAGAGCAGCTGTGGGTGTTTTAGGAGAAGAAGTGCCGCTGGACGCCCGTAACGACATACCACAAAGCCCGCAGCTTTCAGAATGCGCAATGAGACTTGTGAAAAGTACTAAAGTTGATGGCAAAAGAAGGCCCGGCCACGTACCGCTCACATAGCGCGTAGCGACCACGTTCTGGAGAGCAACGATGGCGCCTTTGAGCTCAGCGTCGTCCATAGCGAATCATGGAGGAAGGAGAGAGTGGTCAGAGGACGACGTCGTATTCTGCCAGATAGACATCGTTATGTAGTGTCCGAATCTTCGCTTTGGTCAGACCCCTCGTGCCAAGCTACGCGAGTGCTTCTCTTCTGAACGATCGCCGGACGGTGATGATCCACGATGGTTGCCATGACGAAATGCAGCAAAAACGGCATGCGAAGTGTTCAGGCGCCTGGGATTCGGAAGCCGCGGAATATCGAAGAACTCGATTCGCTTGAACAGGAGAAACGGAGAGAAATGAGAGTCAAACTTAAAGGGGAATCTTGTCAAATATCCGGGATTTCAATGGCTATGCCCACGAGTGATGACACCGCAACTGTTGACTGATATTTCGCATGCAATGTCCGACACTAAATACCTGCTGATGCTGATATTGTAATTTGACTCTCCAACTTCTATGGGACTATATTGAGAACTTACCCAAATCAATGGTTGATAGGGGCGGTGGATTTCCCCTCGGCGCGTACTGACGAACAATAAGTAAAGTAGCAAACAAAGCCCAATCGTTACCAGATTCTCCACGTCGAAGTGTATGACCGGATGAATCTGCGACTGGAAGTCAACGTCAACGGTAGGGCGTTCCTGAGGATTTCCAGGCTTTGTGTAGCCTCCGAAGCTTAAGCGCCATAAAATTTCACCACGAAGCCATCGGGTAAAAGCTTTAACAGGCTACAGCTGATCAAGCATTCTCCATACTTCGTTAGGGTTGTTTATTTCGGATGCTTCGGGTGCTCGTATAAATTCAACGCGGACCATCTGAATCTGTAAGGCGCTGGCGGGTTCCAACTTGCAAGTCACCTAACAGCGGAATAACGCCTAGAAGGGTTTCGACTTCCGCAATTGCGAATTCGAGGGAGCGTAAATTTAATCGGACATCGGGTCAAGAATTCGGAGTTCAGAGGGGTAAACTATTCAACAGAATATTCAGAAACAGGCTTATCTCCTTGAGCAAGCTACGGAGACTCACTGAAAACATGCTGCGTACCGCCTCTGCAGAGTGAATTTCTGAACTGACCGAGTGTTTGCTCGCAAGAAACCCGTGAAAGAACTACCGAAAACAGCCAGAGCCTAATCCAAATGCTTGATTAATATCGACAATGGAGAATGAGTTGAGTATACTTACTGTATCTCCTACCACCTGGTCATTCAGTGCAATCAAGGTCAATTTGTCCAGCTGCAAGTCGCCACCACCCATTCCAATTTCCGCGGACCCGCCTTCGGCCAGCGCAGCTGGGAACTGGTCAACAACGAATTCGTCTGAACCAAAATCGATGTCCGTGCGGCGAGACTGAGCTCCTTCAAGCATTTCGCCCGGCTGAGAAGTGTTTCATTCCAATTGCAATGCGTCCGCGAAACGATACCCAGTCAGTTTGATGCACCGGATATTCGGAAGAGAGAATACGTGGAGAGTCAACGAATTGAGAGGAAATGATTCGTGGATCGGTCTGTGAGGGACAAAGTTTCCAACTTTGTGAGGGCGGACAAAGCAAGAGGCACCAAGTTCGCCTCCCTCGTGGTAGAAGTGTACCATAAATCCAGATGTCGGATGTACTTGACGAGATGTGGAGAGTTGCGAAGCAGGGCGGAAAGCCTCTGAGAGAGGGTCACAGAACTGACAGTGTGGGGTGAGCTAGGAACGAGGGTGTCCCGATTGATTATGGTTCCTTCGTAGTCAATCACGGAAATCTTGGAGAAGAGATGTTGTTGGCTTCGCCGAAGAAATATTCGAGCCGTAAGGGATCACGCCCTCAGACAAGCAACCTTCTGAGGGTCTTTCTGAAGTTCTCCAAGCTTCGGCTCCGATGAATGTCTTCGTAATCTGATAGGCAGTGAGAGTCGGATTTGGAGAGACAAGCGCTGGAATGAAGCTTGTCATTATTGCCCTGCATTTTCACGTTACGCCAACGAAGGTTTGGCCCAAACAGAATAGAGAAAAAAGACGAAACAAAACGTCAATGTCATGACTGACCATTCAAACTGCCTGCGGTGGGCGTGAATCGCGCGTTTGAAAAGATAGACCTGATTCATGGGAGAGATACGTTACAGTAATCCATATTTGTGCTTCGGTCTCGGCGATCTTGACATCGTCTTCGGTACACTTTCAATGCTCGAAGAACAAAATAAATAGGTATCGTATCCAGCGAAGCACGTATGTAAGGACATGTAATGCGTAAGAACGGGCAACACATAACAAAAGAGGAAAGCTTTTTCATACATTCGATCGTCCAGTCAGTCCAATCCACGAGCCTCTTCTTCTTCATCTTCGCAATTCCATGCCCTTCCATCCTCTTCCGAGTGGGGCTAATCACACCTGCATCCCCGCAAACTGCCCCGCAATCCCCGCCCCACCCCCACCCGCCCCCCTCGCATTCGGATTCGGACTCTTCTTCGGCAGAACCCACGACGGCGTCCCCGACGCCTCAGCAACCGGACTCCCCGGCACCGCCGCAGCGCTCCCTGGATCCGTAAGACTAAACCCCTGCCTCTGAATCTGCGGCTGCGCGAACCCCGATGACCCACCCGGGCTCCCCGGATCCGCGAGCCCGTACCCCCCATACTGTCCCTGCCCCTGCCCCTGCGGCCCCAGCGCATGCGCAAGCTCACTGCCGCTTCCGCCGGGACTCGTCGGCCCCGCGTGCGGGTTCGGGTACGCTTGTTGCGGCTGCTGAGCCGGCGCGTTAGCATATTCGGGCTGGTTGGCGTAAGGATCGGGCAGCTGATTGGCGTATGGATCGGGGAGGTAGCCCGGGTCGTCGTCGTCGTCGATAGGACTCGTCAACGACGAAACGCTACCGATGCTGTTTTGGTGTTGGAGCTGGGGCTGAGGCTGCACCTGCTGAGCCGGTGCTGGCTGCTGCTGCTGAACGGGTTGCTGTTGCTGGGCGGGCTGCTGCTGCTGTTGCTGAATGGGCTGCTGCTGCTGCTCCTGAACCGCTTGAGCTGGGGCAGCCTGCGCCGGCGGAGGCGTATCCGTAATCCCCGGCACACTAATAAAATACACACTCCCCGCCGCATCCGTCCCCCCCGCCGCATAATACTGCGCCCACGCCTGCACATTCGGGTCCGCGTACGTCGTCGCCGGATCGTACACGTACGGCGGCCCGCCCTGCTGCTGCTGTTGCTGGATTTGCTGCTGCACCTGTTGTTGCTGCGTCGTTGCTTGTTGTTGTGCTTGTTGCTGTTGCGCCTGCTGGGGCTCAGGCTGCGGCTGCGGCTGCTGCTCCACAACGGGCTGCTGAGCAGCGGGTTGCTGTTGTTGAGCTGGCTGGGGTTGCTGCTGAGGTTGTTGTTGCTGTTGAATAGGCTGCGCCTGAGCTTGTTGCGCCGGCTGCTGGTAAGGCGTCGGCTGTGCTTGCGCCTGCTGGGCAGGATATCCCTGAGACTGCTGCTGCTGTTGCTGAGCCGGGTACGGCGTCGGACCCTGCTGCTGCTGCTGCTGCTGCGCCTGAGCGGGATAACCCTGCTGCTGGGCGGGCTGCGGCTGCTGATACCCCTGCTGCCCAGGATACGCACCACCACCCCCTTGCTGCTGCTGCTGAGCAGGATACGGCGTCGGCCCCTGCGGCCCATACACCCCATACGCCGCCTGACCCTGTCCCTGCTGACCCTGCTGCGCCTGAGCATACGCATATGCCGCCGCATCCGGATACCCGCCCCACGCGCCCTGCTGCTGAGCTTGAGCAGCGTACCCCGAGTGCCGCGCGAGGCTTTCCTCCATCATGCGGTCGAAGATCGTGCGCGCGCGTACGAAGGTTTCGTTCATCGAGACGAGGTCGGCTGAAAGAAAGTGGCCCAGGTTAATGACGAGATACGAAACGAAGAAAGAAAGATAGGTAAGGAGACGAGAGCGTACCCCGTTTCTGGCTGTACTTATCGATGAGCTTGACGATCTTGGGTCGTAGTGCCATGCATGAGCGGTAGAGCTCCTACGTGCGAAACAAGATGTTAGCAGAAGAACATGTGGACGAGGAGACAAAAGCAGGACAAGGCCACGAGCCTCTCGAGCAGAGACATCACATCGTCATTGCCCGAGAGCAGAAACATCGTCTCTCAAGATGATCGAGCAGCCTTGATACAGCCCAAACCTCCGCCTCAAGCCCTCCCGACATCGGAAGACCTTTCTTTCCTACTCCCTTTGATCTCACGCAGACGCAAACGGGATCACAGGACCCCATCCCCTAAACCCCCTGAAACCACTCGAAACAAAGGACGAAACCCACCTGAATCTCCTCATCCTCCGCCAAATTATCCCCCTTCCCCGGGTCCAGCGCCCGCAGCATATTCAGCAGCTTCTCCACGTTCACCGCCTGCGCGAAGACCGCGGCTTCCTGCGAGGCTTCCGCGGCGAGCTCGGCGGGGGTGGGTTCGGGGAGGGGTTCCTAAAAGTAGAGAAGATAAATTAGCGATAAGTGAATAAGTGGGCGAAGAAGAAGAAGAAGAAGTAAAGGAAGGAGCGGGGAGATGAGAGATGAGGGATGAAGAGGAAGGAAGGAAGGAAGAGAAGACATACCACATAATTAACCGGAAAGATCCCCGTCCGCCCCTTCAGCTGCCCGCGCCACCAGTCTTTGTACCCGCGGTCGACAACCTGTAGCGTCGTTAAATGTTATTCAAAGAGCAATATACATATAAAGAGAGTGACACCGAAGAAAGGCATATATAGAGGAAGAAAATAGAAAAGCATAGAAAAAAGACGCAAACCCACCTTAATAACATCCCCCCGCTCAAACCCGAGCTCCCCCGGCTCCGTGGGCGCGAAGGGGTGCAGCGCCCGCACGCGCGTCACGATCCCCGTCGTCGCGGCGGCTGAGGCGCTTGGTGTGGGGTCGGCTGTTTGTACGGGACTCGGACTCCGCTCCCTCTGCGTATCCCGCTGAGCGGGGACGTACCCGCCTGACGATCCTCCTGTGACGCGCGTAAGCATTATGATATCTCTTGCCAGACGACGCCGAGCATGAGTGGAATGAAGGGAGGACAAACGTACCTGCATACCCCCCACCCCCAGCAGCCGACGACGACCCCGCCCCATTCCCGGTATCCGCCTCGAATGGATAGGGTTGTCTGCAAAGTGAATCAGCATTATCCTGACCCTTGGATGCAGGGATGCGGAGTAGGCCTAGGGAAAGGGAAAGAGGTCCCAACTCTTGCATGCAGAGATGCGGGGTACCGCGTCCATGTGCAAGGACGCAGAGTATGCCTATCGAAAAAGAAAGAGAAAGAAGCACGAAACTCAAACTCACCTCCCCCCACGATCCTTAACACTCATCTCCAGCACCCTCTGCAGCTCCTCCTCCTCTCTTCTCCGGATCGCGTCGTCCACCGCCGGCGGCGCGGGGTCGTCTGGCGGGGTGTAGGTGTAGTCTGTTGGAGCGGGAGGTAAGTCGCGTTACTTCGGTTTTACTTCGATCGTGAAGGAGGGGGGAGGAGCAAGGGTGGGAGGGTGAAGAGGGAGGAAGAGAAACGAGAGTAAGGGAGAAAGAAAGAAGGGAGTGTACGTGAGAAAGTAAGAAACCGTGAAGTGTAATTAAGTAAGAAAGAAGCGGGAAGAAGGACGAGTAAGGCAAGGAAGTAAATAGGAGCGAGGGAAAGGGAAATCGGAAATCGAAAGAAAGAGAATAAAATAGAGGAAGGAAGCACACCACTCACTCTTCGCCTTCAACCCCTCATAACACTCCTGCATGATCCCCAGCGTCGGATCGTCCGCGAAGTCGGCGGTCCATTGGGCGACGAGGGCGAGGGCGCGGGTGCGGACGCGGGTGTGTGTGTTCTGAGGAAAGATGGGAGTAAAATCAGTTAATTGTTTCCGGCTTTGAATACTTGAAAGAAGAGAGAGATATACATGCAAGCCACCGCCGTATGGTGAAGCCCCAGTAGATAGATAGAAACCACATCGCGCCAACCGCCGCAGAGTTTGAGCTCTTCTCATCGCGGCGCCTCGATGTAAAGAAAAGAAAGGTTTGAGACGTAGAGACGACAAGGCCAGAACCCATTCCAATAAGGATGAGGAGCAGCTGGCGGTGTGTGCCGAGCCGCAGATACAAGAGGAGCGCAGACGAAAAGAGCGCGATGACCCTAGAGTCTACACCTATCCTGCATGCAGTACCTCTCCCGCAGCTCCGACGAGCAGACAGAAGCAGGAATGGTAAGGTCGCGCAGGAGTCCCCCAATGAAATCAGTCAACGTCAGAGCTCCCATGAAATCAAAGTAGGGGCAGCGGTGCGTGGGGGGGCGCGCGCCTCGAGTGGCACACCCGCTGGCGAAAACGAAGCGAGCTTAATAGCATCGGAAAGACGGCACGCCGCACAACGGACGACGACGATCCATTGCATGCATGTAGCATTGAGAGAAACGAGAGAGATGCGGCGCACACAGACGGAGGCTGTCGCAGGCAAGGGATGGTGCGTCCAGGAAGCAGGGAGGGTGTAGATCCGCAGCGCCGCATTGCGGGAATGACTGAGACCGCAGCATCACCGACGCAGTCGCAGGCTCAAGGGTACGGCGTAGGGCGTCAACGCAGGTCCAGCGGAGCGTCCGTCGCCCAACTCCCGTCCTCTCGTCCTCTAACCCTCCAACCCACTTCATCGGAAACAAATGCACCAAAACCTCAGAAAACAGAAATTCGCACTCACCCTATCCGTAACAACCCTCTCCACGCCCCCCGTCCACGCCCGACTTGCCAACTCCCGATGCACCTCCACCCCGCAATTCTTCCCCAGCGCCTCCGCCACGCTCAGCGCATACAGCTGCACATTAGGGTTCCTATGGGCTAGCCGCTTCAGCAGGGACGCGATGACGTCGTGCGCGGCGGAGCCGGGGTCGGAGGAGTCCGCGACCTTGTCGCAGAGGTTGAGGATGAGCTCCCAGTTTTCCGAGGTGAGGTGCTCGTCGGTGGTTTTGGCGACGATGTCGTCGTAGGGATTTGCGGGGGAGGCGCCGAACATGGTGGTGGTTGGTTGTGGTTACTCGTAACTCGTTGGCGGGATGATGAGCCCGAGAGGTGAGGGCGACGAGGAGGAGGAGGAAGTCTAAGATGGAGTAGCCTGCGCAGAGCAGTGCGCGGAATACGTCACACCCGTCCGTCACACCTTCGTCACTGTCACCCACCCACCCATCTAATCCATCCTCATCCATCCATCCCATCCCATCCATCCACATCCAGTCCATCGCAGCAATGGCCAAGGGTGCGTCCTCGTTCCTCCCGCCCCTCCCGCCCTTCTCGCTCCCATCCCTCCCATTCCCCATTCCCCATTCCCCCTCCCTCTCCACCTCTCTTCCCTTCCTCTACCCAATCTACCCCAATAACATGATAACTTCACAGTCCCCCGCAACTTCCGCCTCCTCGAAGAGCTCGAAAAAGGCGAAAAAGGCATCGGCGACGGCTCCTGCTCCTACGGCCTCGAAGACTCAGACGACATCATGATGTCCTCCTGGAACGGCACCATCATCGGCCCCGGCCACACCGTCCATGAGAACAGGATTTATAGTCTGAAGATTACGTGTGGGGATAGTTATCCGGAGAGGCCGCCGGTTGTGCAGGTGCGTTGCGTCGAGTAAAGAGATAATTGTTAGATAGTGACCAGAAACGCAGTTCCTCTCCCGCGTCAACCTCCCCTTCGTCTCCCAATCCGACGGCTCCGTCGACCCCTCCCGCCTCCCCGTCCTCGCGTCCTGGTCCCGCGCGAGCAGCCTCGAGACCGTTTTGGTCGAGATACGCAAGTAAGTTTCTTGTTCGCGTTTGTCTTTTCGTTTGCGTTTTTTATTGTCTTCTTTTCGTTTGTCTTCTTCATATTCCTCTTACCTCCTACACGTCTCTTCGCTTCCTCTTCATATTACTTCTTACATCTCCCTCTTCTTTGTTTGCGTTCCCGTCTACCATCTTCTTTTCGTTTGTCTTTCTTTTTTGGGTTATTCCCTTTTCTCCCGTCTACCATCTTCCCTTCGCTTCCGTCCCCCGTCTACCACCATCTTCTTTTCCTTCCCCATCTCCCGTCCTCTTACTTTCAAAATCCTCTTCTTTTTCTCACAACTTGGCTCACTCTTCTCCAGAGAAATGGCAACCCCCACCAACCGCAAACTCCCCCAGCCGCCAGAGGGCAGCATGTTCTAGTCCGCCTCACCCCCGTATCTCTCAAGTATCTCTTTTACGACACTGTCTTGTCTCTCGAGAATTTGTCCGAAATTCGGAGTGGCGTTCAATTGGGGCGTTGGGGCGTGTTTCAGCCTTCCAGGTCCAGTGTTAGCGGCGAAGCGCAGTGCGTATTGGGGCGGGCAGCCAAGTGTAGTATGTACCAATTCAACCAACAAACAAATCCAATCCAATTCAATTCTCCGAATTCCTTCTCCGCTCTGGTTCAATCTACCTATCTAGACCTCCGAATCGTTACCTGCTGTATATATAATCTCTGAAATCCGCATAAATAAATCAATGCAAAACCACAATGGCTGTACATGTATAAGATTCGTTCTTCACACAAGCACAAGCACGAAAGCCAGAAAAGGGCTGCCAGTCTATGTTGCATTACTTATCCCTCCTCTCAGTCCAGACTATATAATCCCGATCAATAGCAACTGGTTGCGTAGTGTAGCGGTTATCACTCCAGATTCTGATGAATATTTCAAGCACGAATCCGGAACTTCTGGCAACCCCGGTTCGATTCCGGGCGCGACCTTCGCCCTTCTGGTGTTGTGTTTTTTCCAACACATCTTTTGAGTGGTTCAACTTCTTTTTACCAACCATTCCGCTTCTCCGCACTGTGTCTACTAGTATCTGAAGAAACAGACATCACCATGTCGAACTCAACACTGTCCACCAACACTACTTATCAGGGTTGTTCACACATCCCTTTTTCCTCTCCTTTTTCGCTCCCTTTTTCACTCCCTTTTTCGCTGTTTTTGGTATTCTCTTCGTTTTTTGCCCAGTTTTTTTTGCCTTTTCCAATCTGATGGTTAAAGAGGGAAGATCTATGAAAAAAAGATGGGACCAACTGTACAGTTTTGGCTAAAATGGTAGAAAAATGGGAGCAATAAATGGGCTGCCAAAAGGAATGTGTGAACGCCCCGCTCGGAACTCCCTTTTTACCTCCATTTTTCAACTCGACTTTCTTCCTTTTTCACATTCCTTTCATTCCTTGCCAAGTACATGTTGACTTTCCTATTCAGAGGTGTAAAGTATGGCGGTCAATGTGCTGTTTTAATCAAAACCTGAAATATCGCGATTTTGCGAGTATATAGAGTGGGATAATTCTGTTGAGAAACCCGGGGTGCAGGTAGAAACCCTCCCCATATAAGGCAATATTGCAGAAACCCCCCGCACAAACTTTAACAGATTCTGGACAGAAACCCACTTACGTCGATTCGATGGCATCAGCGAACATAAGCAGGCTGGTCGGCAACACCGTCTTCGTTATTTCTTGCATTCAGACGAAGATTGTGGGTACCATGTCGCCTTCCAAAATTCGACGGGTTGTTCATTGTTCTTCACTGTGAGTTCCCGTCGACTCTGCGAATATGCCGGAGAAGCAGCCGATCCCGAACGCTCGGCACAGCCCTGATGTCTAACGGAGCACAGTTATATCTTGCTTTGAGCCTCATTCGAGGCATCCAGAAGCAGCAGACGAGTGACCACAATATTGCCGCAGGCTTTATGCTAATTGCGAGGCTGCTAGGGTCGTCGGGTGCGGAAACAACGACCTGGTCGGCATGCACACGGCAATCTCGGAGCCACGAAGATGGGATGGGCCCTGGCAATCTGAGACCTATGCAACTGGGAATTAATGCTGCGGCGACAAACAAAAGCGTCTGAGAAGGTCAAACCAACCCTCAGCATTGTTGCCGCGCCTGCCGCCGAGTCGGCAGACTGGGGCAATCACGTTCCCAAATTGGAAGGGTTCTTGAACCCCGGGTTTCTACATAAAGATTCGGAAACCCGGGTTTCTGGATAGAATTATCCATATAGAGTGAGTTGAAGAAAAATATCCAGGGTGAGCAGAAACCAATATCTGCTTTTGAAGGTCGGATATATATTTTGGAGAAGAAGTATATAGAAAGTTGAGCTCACAAGAAAAATATATCCCGAGGTTGGTGAAAGATATAGAAGTGAGGTGAGAGGCTGTGCTAACCCTAATGATCGCTGTCTCAATGCGGTTGTCCGCCGGCAAGACCCGGGTGAAGCTTGACAGCCTTTCCATTGCTGTGACACTGTCTGGAGGGTGGTCGAGGGAAAAGACATTGCCGACACATAAGTACACTATGTTCAGTATCCTTACTAAGAAAACTCTGTCTTGCACAGTTGTAAGGTAGACGCCATCCACGACGAACATCACATGATATTGCCTTTTTCGGCGGACTTCAGTCAAACCCCTCCGTTCCATACCTTGTAGTGTGAATTGAGCAGAATCCCTCGACCAAATTTATTTTATACATGCTATTTAGTACCCAACGAAATTCCAAGGCTATAGCTGGCCTTTCCGAGGCTGAGTTTCACAAATAAGTTTCCGTGACCCTGTGTCACAATCGGAGTCACTCTCAAGTCACCTTTGGCATCAGCCTCATTGAATCGGGAACTAGTCGTTCAATACCTCGTAGATCATCTGGACACAACTGAGAGAAATAAAGATAGGAACAAAATGCAGGATTTGGTCGAGGGATTTTGCTCAATTCACACTACAAGGTATGGAACGGAGGGGTTTGACTGAAGTCCGCCGAAAAAGGCAATATCATGTGATGTTCGTCGAGGGTGGATGGCGTCTACCTTAGAATTGGGCCAAAGCTGACTGAAATATCTTGCCCTAAGGCCTGAAGCTGTCAATTTTGGGGTATTTTGATGTAGGGAAGGTGTCTATGTCTCATTAGTTCATACATTCAACCCACTGGTGCAGGTCTGACCTCGAACACTTGACAAACGAGTTGAATTTCCTTTTTGGGTGGGACATCAGATTGCGCCCGGGTCCTGCCGGCGGACAACCGCATTAAGACAGCGATCATTAGGGTTAGCACAGCCTCGCACCTCACTTCTATATCTTTCACCAACCTCGGGATATATTTTTCTTGTGAGCTCAATTTTCTATATACTTCTTCTCCAAAATATATATCCGACCTTCAAAAGCAGATATTGGTTTCTGCTCACTCTGGATATTTTTCTTCAGCTCACACTCTATACTCGCAAAATCGCGATATATCAGGTTTTGATTAAAACAGCACATTGACCGCCATAGCAAAGAGGTAAAGGTTACAAAAAGAAAGAAGTTCTACCGAGCTTTTTTGACCAAAATGCAAAATGAGCAAAAAGGAAGGCAAAAAGGAAAGCAAAAAGGACGCAAAAAGGCGAGGTGTGAATGACCCTATCGTGTCTTGGCGGCGTAGAATTTGTTATTGTCTTACAAGAAGGGCTGATAAATCAGATATAACAGAGTCTCCGACTCAGAACCACCTTAGGCTCAATGAATTGCCTTCATACACGGCGCGCCTGTCATTGAAGAAGGCTGATCAGGAGATACTTACTTCAAGTTACGTAATCGCGTTGCCCCACACAAACTACACCATTCCACCTCCCCCTACCCCAAAATCCGCCTAATTCTCGACCCCTTCTATGGCGGTCGTTTGTAGTCTCTTGGAAACAGACGGAACAACACAAGAGTCCTCGTACCTGCGGTGTGTTGTGGTCTGTCAACACCTTTTGATCGCCGGTTGGAGGGTCAGCTTATTACCTAATCATCAAAACACGACACGTCGATGCAGCTCATAGCGCGCGTGATTTGAATTTTAGACCACCCACCATAATCTTGACCTTTGCCTCATTGACCTACGCGCTTGAACGGACGAAAAAGGTGGAGAAACGGCCGACATCAAAATTGGTTCGGTTAATGCCGGTTGGCTGCAAACCAGCGCAAAGGTTGAGTTTAGCACACTCCTCAGCCAAAATTGAGAATTCTAAATTGACAGGGGTGCTAACATAGCTTACCCAGACTATATCCCATAGAGAATTAAGGCAGAATCGATGCTGCCGCTTGAATATAGCGGAAATGGCGTGTGGGAAACTCTTTCCATTTCGAAATGTTTACATAATAACCCGACCCTCCTGACAGCTGTCGCGCGGTAAACTACAGACTAGGTCGTTTGGCTACTTTAAAAAAACACATATAAATATCCTGTTTTGAGAGAAAAAGTTGAGAACAGTGAAAAAATATTTTTTCTCGGAAAAGTAGAGAGACTTTCCTTGAGTATGAACACAGTTGCGGTAAGTTGAAATTGTCTTTCGGAGTGGAGTTGAGAGAAAAGGTTCGGTGCCGAGTCTGTGGCTGTGCTCTAAGTGATGGCCGACTCGGCGGACTCTCTAGTTAAGGTTTGCAGAAGGAGATCCACGTCCGCTGCTCCTCATACCACCTAAAGCAGGTGTTTTTGCCCCTATCTTAGCTAGCACACACAGTGGATTGACCTTCAGCATGCAGGGCTCGCAAGATGTTGACAATGGCAACCATTGAACCAATCCTGCAGTGCTCAGATCATTGAGCTACATACCTGTGCCTTGTTTTGGTGTGCTGATACCCAAAATTATTCTGAAAATAGGTCCCTGCTCTATATCATGTCACAGATAGCCCATGGGCTGCAGAGTTCAGACTGAGCGCTGAGCAACTTTGTCAGTACAAGTCGGCCGCTTCGGCCATCATTGATGCACAGCCACTGACTCGGCGGAAACTTTTCTCTTTCAACTCAACTTCAAAAAACATTTTCATCCTTCCACAACTGTTTTCATACTCAAGGAAAGTCTCTCTACTTTCTCGAAAAAAAATATTTTTTTCCGCCGTTCCCAACTTTTTCTCTGAAAATAGTACATTTATACATGGTTTTTTAAAGTAGCCAAACGACCGCCATACCCTTCGGGGCGTCATACGAAAAATTGGAACGATACAGAGAAGATTAGCATGGCCCCTGCACAAGGATGACACGCTTTTCCGGAGTGGTAGACCTACGGGTCTCAATATTTATTGCTCTTTTTTCTAACAAACTCCCCAACATCGCATGCAAATTCTGAGACAGGCTTTTATTAAACGGTTTAAGGCGGGCATTCATACATAATATGATTACGCTAATCTACTGTACAACAACAACATTCAATGAACAAAAGAAGTACATAAAAAGACTCATGGTAGACGAGCCATCGCAAAATCATATCCCGGCGGCACGTCCTCGCCATCATCGACATCCCGAATAGTCTGCAATCCCTTCGCCTGGCGCATTGCAAGAGAATCAAATTTCTCCTTCTGCGCAACATTGACTTGAACACACTGGCAGTCGTTGTTGAACCGGCTGCGCACTTCCGATTTGTCAACGGAATTTAAGGGAGAACTCAACCCTTGGCTCCTCAAAGCCTGGATTTTGACTTGCGTCTCGCGGGCCTGATGCTCCAACTGCGCCATTCGTCGAACGAGGCTCGGGCTCGGCTCCGTGTCGTGTGCCATAGTAGTAGGACTGGTCGAGGGCAAACGTGAATTAGCGAAGTGAACGAGATTGGCGGATCCAGCCCCATGAATCTCCCGTGTCTTCATCGTCTGCCCCGGCAAACCAGCCTCCGTGTCGATGATGAAGTCAGACAATGCCGCTATCCGCTTCGCTCGAGCCCTCCGCAGAAGAAAAACGACAACGGCCACCAGAGCGAGGAGAACAATTAATCCGACCGCGATGCCCATGATTACAAGTCGGGACGGTCGGTGTCCCGGCGCTTGGCTCTGGGAGGATTGGACTTGGCTGGGGGAAGAGATGCTAGAACCAGTAGCATGGGTCCCAGTCCGAGAAGATTCAGTCGTGAAGCTGAATGGGGCGGGCGGCGAGGTGCTGGAAGGTGGTTGAAGATCGAATGTCGAGCTAAATTCAGAATGACAGTCAGTAGAGCAGTATTGAGTATCTCAGGTGTATACCGAGAAACGAACCTGAACGAATGAGAGGGAATGGTATCCGATGGCGCGTTAGAAGCTAACCTGATCGCGTGGATTCAGCAATCTCCTTGAGCAGAGCGGGAACGATGACGTACGAAGAGAGGGATGGTAAACCCACAGTGCCGAATCTCGTCTCCGTCGGTACACCTTGTTCATCGCCGCCATCGAGGGAGCTTGTTGGCGGCTGTCAGCGCGCGTGCGAGGATATGGAGTAGCAAACACTCACTTATTATCGGGCAGCGAATCGAGGACAGCAGAAGTAACCCTACAAACGAGGTGGAAAGAAAGTAAAAATAAAAAGAGAGGTGAAGATCTATTGGAAACATGAACGGTGGGCATGTCTTGTTGAGCGGAAAGTACTCACTGCATGGGAATCCCCTGTGTGGAGAGAGGAGGGAACGAAACAGAGAAACGAATTGAACGGAAGTAAGTACAGAAGACGGACACACTGAAATGGCTCGATACATATACCGGGTCAGCAACCGTAGAACACCTTCTGAACTCTCAGACAACAAACAACCGTCAGAATGGAGAACAAAAGCCCTATTGTTCCCTAAATGGGTGTATCTGTCATTGGACCCACAATCCCTTGCACTGGTGGAAATTACCGAACTTGGGTCATAGTTGATGATTTTGACGCCTGATCACTGCCGTCGAACAGATGTAGTCGATAAGGAGAGCAAGGAAAATATATTCCGAAGCCGACAAAATCTGATTTCCGCTCCGCAAACGCTTACTGGTCGTTGGGTGGGAGCGCGTTGTACGCAGGGCAAAGTTCCTCCCACGCCTGAGTCGGATGGACAGTCTTCTTCACCTCATCAAGGCCAGCACCGATGACCGAACCTAGACCGACAGCAAAGTGATAGAGGACTAGACGATTGTTCAGTTCGACATATATTCCCGACGGACACTGGACACTCACTGTGGCAATGGACTAGACGGATAGCGGATCCAGAAATTAAAGGCGTCTCGGTTTGTTGAGTCAAAATCAAAACTTACACGGCCATGGTCCTATAATCACCGAACGATTGCTTAGCATACGTACCGCAACAAAAGTCCAACAACTCACCCGGCTTGTCTGTCCTAAACCTGATAATTACCGTATTATTACCCGTGATAACGACCTAGAATCCTCAGTAGGTCTTGGCTTTCGAGACACGAGTATCGACGACTTACATCGCGTCGAATTGGATTGACAGTGTTGATGACATCGGAACTGTTCGACTTGACTACCCAGAAATTCATCTGACCAATAGTTCATCAGGTGCTGAATTTCTTGTTGCTTAAGCTCTGGGAGACAACGTACACCATGCAAGTGGAACGGATGCCCCTCGTTGATTGGGCTAGTAGTGCAGCAACGTCAGATCAAAAAAGCCAGTGATCTAACCAATAATTGAAGTTTGCTTACTCTTTGAACTCAATCTGCACCGTCTTATTCATCGGGAACAAGAATGTATTCTCCGTAACGTTGAAATCATCCGGACTGGTCTCGCCATTCAGCGCCTTGACGAGCGTCGGCACGGAAGGAGGGATATATGAGACGTTGTTGATTTCCCACTTTGTGACGCCTTCAGGCATAAATGTGGTGAAGGTCATGTTGAAGTCGGGCTCCGGTGCGGGGATGGGGTTGAGCGGCTAGGTTTGATTTGATTAAGTTTCCTTTTGTATAATGAGAACCAAAACTGGGAACACGTACAACCAGATCTGCCTCCTTCAAGGCAACTGCAGCGGCGCCTTGCGGACCTGCGGTCATGGGCGTTTGAGGCTCTTCGGCCGGGGCACCGGCGTAGCGGAGGATGCCACGACTGAGGGTAGACTACGGCGACCGTTCAGCGATCTTCTCCATAATTATCGATGGCAAAGAGAAAACCGTACATTGAGGTTAGAATTCTTCGTGCCTCCGTTGATGAAAGCATCTGAGACCCAGGTAAGTCGAAAAACATAACACTGATGGAAAAGCATCGAAGAGACTGACTGATCCAATAATTGCCTACAGGTTGGTTCGCATTGACCTGGAACAAACAAAAACAAGTTAGACATTACTGTATCAACCCTAGGGAGATCGGAACACATACGACGAAAGAATACCGCTGCCCCGCATGAATGGTGAGAATGTTAACCTCATTAGGCTCTGTCGCAACTCCGTCGGCTTCAATTATAGTCATGGTATCTGGCGGGAATTTTGAAATTAACACTCGACTTGACTCGACGATTCAAGAGAAATAAAGAGAAAAATCCCTGAAAGAAACTAACTCACGATTATCAATCGAAACAACGAAATTCGAGCGGAACCCGATGTTGAACAGACGGAATCGGTAGCGTTTGCCTTGGGCCACGGAAACGGCGGCGTATTCGACTTGGGGACCGCCGTTGAACCTTCCTTCCGACGAAGGGACCAGTTAAGGAATTAGTACTCAGACTACTATGCGCAGAAGTGTTTTGAAGAGAGAAGGAGGCGCACCCTTTCCGTTGAACAATCCACAATCCGGGACTGGATTAGTTTGCGTGGCGATATATCCGGCTAATGCGGTCTTGGAGTCCGTGTGTAGCCAGTCGGCTGTTGGAAGTTACGAGGGAAGAAAGACGGTGAGGTATGAAGAAGTGAAGGCAAGGTGCACTCACAGACGGTCAAAATCTAATCAGAGCGCTAGTTCAGCGTAGGAAAAGGTTAGATTGCACTGACCACGCACAGTGTTTGCGTCGTCGATATCTACGTAGGGTAAAAGACCAACTTCGAGTTGAGTATGTTGAGAGCGTACCGTAGAGATGCGCTAAGGGGTGTTCCGGATCTACAGAAGTCGCAATGTGAAAGCTCATCTTTCACTTAACAAGAGATATTGAACGAACCATAAACGATCAACGTCCCCATCAACCCGTCGGACTGCTGTTGGGCCAGTTGACTGATAAAATGGTTGACACACACATGCGGTAGACAGGAGAATGGATTATTACCCATGGTACCAGAAGCTGCCTGTTTGATTGCCACTGAATGGATGTACAGTGAGAATGAGATAAAGAAAAGAGCTGAGAGATATACAGCGGGAGAGCTATTTTTCGAAAGTACATGAGCGGGGAACTTGAAGCTAATCGGTGAAGATGGATGAGACCTACTGTAGGTGTATGATTCTCCGGGTCCGAAAGGGCAGGTGCTGAAATGTCATTTTGGTTCAGTATACAGTATAAAGGAACGAATGTAATGTACGTGACGAAAGACGATCCCTCGTTGAAGATGTTCTTCGAGTCAATGAATATACCTTCGAAGTTCTGCGGCCAGTCAATGAGCGTTAGTATCGTGCAAGAGAAAGAGAGTCGGCGGATAGCGCACGATGGATGTCGAGACACGCATCGTCTCATTAGTCTACATCCGCAAAAATGCCTCAGCAAGCAAAGAGTGTACGGGGGAAAAACCCCACCAGTTTATTGTTCACTTTCACGACGAGCGTTTGCCCTTTCGTAGCGACAATTGGCGGTCCCGGGAAAGTTCCGTTTGCGAGGACCGCGACTAGTCCGTGTCAATTGACAGATAGATTTCGAAGATGATTTGCAGCGTACCCCGGGTAAATCCATCCGGCGCGACGGGCCCGTTGATGATGTCGAGGGTAACGAACTGTTTTGTCTCGGTGCTCACTGTCGCGCCCCGCACTGAAACTAGTGCCAATGCAAGAAATACGAGACGAAAGCTGAACATGGTGTGTATCGTCGAGAGTCGTGCATCGCTCCCGTATTTATACGAAGGAGGAGCCAGTCAAATGGTTTGATTTATCGCGCGAAGTGCGAGGTGGGAAGAAGATATTTTTGGTTGGGTACCACACGGACGAAGTTGTGTGTGTGAGGCCACAATCCTCTCAGGCTGCGGGCAATCCGAGGGCGGGAATTTGCCAAGAGAAGAGACCAGAGGGAGTTCGAGCTTCTGCGGTGAGTCTTAGCGTGTTCAAGGTTAATTATCCCCCAGGAAGCATTGGATTTGAATCGCTTAAGTCTTGATTCAAGCCTTATAGGCCACAAAAAGTTCCGAAAAGGCTGGAAAAATGTCCAAAGTTCACCAACGACTCACGAGATACACAAGTTTGACTTCGCGGGTGCATCTGATTCTGAGATTTCGCCTTGCTGTTTCTTTCCAGAAGGGTACGCTGAAAGAAAGATTTGCCAGATGACGTGGAGAAGCTGAAGAATCGACCGGCAAACAACCACAACCGATGCCGGTGGGTCACAAGATCACGTGTTTGTGACTTGAAAAAGTTGGGTTTTGTTTTGGGGCTTGCCAAAACGGGACATGTGCATCTCCTCATCAGGCTCACTGGCTCTACTGTATCAGTTCTCATTTGTGCTCGCAGCCTTGGAGGTATTCTGACTTGTTGTGTACTTGCCACTTGAGCTCGGAACTTCCGGACTCACAAAATGACTCAGAGACTGAGTTAATTTCGAAATTTGAAAGTCCCGCCGGCGGCGCACCCGCTGAGGTCGACCCCTCGAGCTATTGGGATGAGTGGGATGTGTTCTGGCACTGTGAGATGCCATACGCAAGAGTAGCAATGACTATGAAGCTCATATTCGAAGGTACGCATCTGAAAATTGAATGAAAGCCAAGAATACTGTGGGGTGACCGTTGGATTCAGCGACGATTTGATCCTTCTCTACATTGAATGTCATGTAGACTTCATCTTGATTGTACCTTTTACCGTTCTGTAGCCGCCCTGGCCATACGCCACCCTCCCCCATTGCTGACTTCTGGAAAACTCCGAGTCCAAGCCATACTCACATGCTGGCATCTGGGTCCAGTAAGCATTCACTCCAGTTCCGAAACTTATCCAACGCAGCACCATGTCGCAGTCAGCCCATTCGGAAATAGCTGCATCGGCGTTCTCTAACGTTATCTCTTAGGACAATATTCTCACTACTCTGGCAGGCTCGTTCTTCCCACTGGTTGACCGCACTGCACCCGGAGGTTCCTGACTTTACTTAAATACTGACACAATGGCAGACAAGGTCTAGTCCTCCATGCCCCACTATTCGACGCTGGTGGTCCTTATCCTCACGGGAGCAGCGTTACTCCTTACCCTTAGGAAGCGACGACGTCCTTCCTTACTCCCCTTACCACCAGGACCGAAGAGGTTACCTTTAGTAGGGCATTTGTTCACTTTGCCGTTGGAGAAACAATGGGAAACATATGCCGGGTGGAGCAAGCAGTTGGGCGAGTTCATTTCGTTCTTTGAGGAGGAAGTCGTGCCTAACTATGGGATTCTCTCGCATTAGGCTCTGATATTATCCATCTGGACATAGCCGGGAGTTCAATCGTTGTCTTATCTTCCACAGAGGCGGTCAAAGAGCTTTTCGAGAGGCGGTCTTCCCTATATTCGGATCGGTGAGCTATGTTCTCAGTCCTTGACGCTTTTGCACGCGATTCAATCGTATCCGAAAATAGTCCCGAATCACCCATGCGCCAGTTGATGAGCTGGGGTTTCTCAGTTGGTGTGTAATCCCACAAACTCAGCTCACGACCCGGCGGGTGATGAAAACTAATGATTAGGTTTCATGAAGTACGGTGCGTAATAATCGAAACACGCACCCAGACTAGATACCAGTCTTTCTCCGTGCATGTAGGTGAACGTTGGTCAGTCTCTTGAATAATTGCACGGTATTTACTATTTGGCTGATACATACGAAGGCGGGCGCACAGAAAACTACTCCACGACGCGTTCAACACTTCAGCAAACAAACAATTCCACGCCCAAGAACGCGCAGCTGCACAAGTACTTCTGCGCCGAATTTTACAAGATCCTCATTCTCGGTGCTGCAACGTCATGAAACACTTTAGGCAGTGAGTCCGATCCTCAGCCTTTATTATCGCGGAAATTCCATGCCTAATTTTCATACAGCTTGGCGGGATCCCTCGTAATGGATATCACCTACGGAATCGATGTCTGCGAAACTGAGGACCCGTACATAAACATTGCAGAAAAGGCGATGCACGGGTTATCCGTCGCTAGCGTTCCAGGTGCCTTTCTTGTGGTGCGTTCACTGGATGTCATTGCATGAGCCTTCGAATGACAAAAAATGATCATTTAGGAATCCCTTCCCGTTTTGAAATACGTACCAGACTGGGTACCAGGCGCGGGATTCAAGCGCAACGCGAAGGAATGGAAGAAGTGGACGTGCGATTTGTTGGAAGTTCCATTCAAGGAGACTCAGCGGAATATGGTGCGCAATAAAACCCTTGTCGTTTATGCTTGTAGATTCCGATTCTTCATTATGTGTTGATTCACTCAGAGGCTGGGAAAGGCAAGATCATCGTTTGTTTCCTCGAACTTACGGCGGCTTGAACCTGAAGATATGGAAAGTACCGACAAGGACAAGGAGTCAGTCATTCGCGGTACAGCGGGGAGTATGTATGGGGCAGGCTCCGACACGACCGCCGCGGCTCTGGGAACCTTTGTCCCAGGCATGCTGCTCAACCCTAATGTTCAGCAAAAAGCGCAAGCTGAACTCGACGCGGTTCTCGGTCTCGGCCAGCTGCCAGACTTCAGCGATCGGGATGCGCTGCCCTATGTTACTGCGATTCTGAAAGAGACCTTGAGATGGCGGCCCGTTACTCCGATGGGTGAGTTGTCGATTTCTGTGCTTTCAAATCAAGAGAACAACAAACATGAATATTTGGTAGCTATTCCACATTATCTCAGCGTCGACGATCAATACCAAGGTTATAGAATTCCAGCCAACTCTGTTATCATTGGAAATGCATGGTACGAAATCATTCCCTCTTGTCTTCAGCATTGATTTTCTTTCCCAGGGCGATTCTTCACGACGAAGTGAGTGA
This sequence comes from Favolaschia claudopus, assembly GCA_037176885.1. Classification (NCBI taxonomy): domain Eukaryota; kingdom Fungi; phylum Basidiomycota; class Agaricomycetes; order Agaricales; family Mycenaceae; genus Favolaschia; species Favolaschia claudopus. Next base: position 1,893,715 of record JAWWNJ010000024.1, on the reverse strand, counting down.
TTTCCTTGGTTTATTCGCTTCGGACCTGAACATCGTCAGAACATGTACCCTAATGCAGACAATTTCAACCCCGAACGCTTTCTGCTCAACGGAAAACTCAATCCAGAGATCAGAGACCCGGAGGCGGCATTTGGATTTGGGAGAAGGTTTCTCCCAAAAATATAGATTGAATTCTCTCGACAAAGTTGACGCTTCGACAGAATTTGTCCCGGGAGACATGTAGCCACATCGACACTCTGGATTACCATTGCCTCTATTTTGTCGACTTTTAGCGTCCGCAAAGCCAAAAAGGAAGACGGGGAGGTGATTGAGCCAACACACCAGTATCATCCAGGACTTGTATCGTCAGTTGCTTCTTTTTTCGGCATTGAGTATCATGCTTATGAATCGTGATGAACGGTAGCTTGCCTCTTCCTTTCGAGTGTTCTTTCACTCCAAGGTCTCCGCAGGCAGTGAAAATAATCCAGTTTACTGCTCAATAATGACAATCAAGACGTCGTAGAGACGGGACTTCGTTTCGGAACCTCTGAAGATGTGTTGAGGGTCAGAGCTCTGGAAACTGTTTTACTCAAGCTTTAGGGCAAACTTGTTACTTCTTTCCGACAATTGTGTAACTTCTTGAGTTCAGTTCAGCGTTCCAACAAATTCAACACCGAGATCACCGAACAGGGGATCGTGAAATACTCGCGTTGTTTGTACTACCGGTTCCGAAAGGACTGACTTGGCCCCTGCGTCCACCATGACTTTCAACATCGTTTGCTCATCCCTTCGAAACGAACACAAGGCCTGAACAAAGTCCCTCAGAATTAAGTTTCGGTTGATCTAAAAAACCTCGAGACAGAATTACTCCTATGACCCCTAATGAAGACAGATCCGTCCACAACACCTTCATGTCGGTCCCAATGCACAAGCCTCGAAACCCGCCCAACTTCCTACGTCGCTTTAACCTTCGACTTCTCTTTGCTGCAGTGCTATTGAGCTCTGTTGGTTACTACGCCGGTCGTTTATCTACCTTGCCTTCCGATCTTCCTTCTTCCAACGTCATAGTGCATCAGACAGAGATTCAGGAACTTGAAGCCCGTCCTGTTCTTCTGAATGGTCCTCCGACCGATGCATTCCGAGGTACGTCAGAAACCGTATCTTTGTCGGTCCAGGCTGATTGGAACGTAGATAATTTGCGAGACGATGTGCAGTACATCACCTCGTGGCCAGGCACTGGATATAGTGAGCATTCTCCAGCTCCTACAACTGTTCAATGTTGAACACATGCGCAGCAAACGACCTGATTGGATATGTAAGAAGTCAAATTCTCGCTCTCGCCGGGTTTCCGACGTTGTGATTTACAGATGCATCTAATATATCTCGCCCTATTGACAGAGCGCGTCCCCATAGTGCCTTTCTTCACCCCAACCCACGTCAGCTACAAGTCTCCCAACCCCGTCCCTCCCATCGACTTCGGAGTCATGTTCGATGTTCCCAGACTCTCCAAGGCACTAGGAATACCTATCCTTGAATGGTGGCAGGTTAAAGTGCGTGCCCATCCCAACCTCGTAGCGCTGTGCTCAAGTATACGATACACAGGATAAGAATAGCACGACACTCGATTCATTAGGGTGCTGGAGTATCTGGAAAGGCGTTCGGCCCGCGCACAAAGATCCGCATCCCAGCACTGCGCCGGGCATTCTTCATCTCGGTGCCTCCCAACATAGTACATTGCACAGGATGTGTAGTATTGACCTTTCTTCCAGATATATCATGGACCACTCCCCCTTCCTGGATCAAGCTCGTCAAAGAGGATCCGAATGAGCCCCACGCGAAATTCACTTCTCTAATGGCGCTCTCGTTTCCCGATATGCGGAAGAAGAACCTTCGCACTCCGACCCCGTCGCCACGCCTCAAGCTATCGTTGCCTCCGGATGAGCAACTCATGTGCTTGGACCATATGTATTGGGTCGCAAACGTCGTGGTGCGTTCCAAGCTTCTCGGTATTCGCTCATACATTCATCTCCCTCGATACAGCCGCACGAATATATGGAAGAGTTCAGCACCGGCTGGCGTCTCGTGGGCAAGCATTTACACTGGAATCCGCGTGTAGAAGCCCTCGCTCGTGAGTACACACGACAGAGTCTCGGCCTTCTCGAAAACGAGGCCATTCCTCCTGTGCGTGCCTCTTCCTCCACTGCTAATGCGCGCTCAAGATTACCCCGCACAGTACATAGCCGTCCACGTCCGCCACGGTGACTTCGGCGCCTGGTGCACCCGCCCGCTGAACGAATGCTTCGCCCCACTATCCGCCTACGCTCTCCGCGTTGACGAAGTCAAGGCCGAGCTCAAAACCAAGAAAGGCATCTCCGTCGAGCACGTCATCCTCACGAGCGACGAGACGGACGGGGCGTTTTGGGAAGAGGCGAAGAGGTTTGGGTGGTATCGCGTAGATCATGATCGTGGTAGGACGATTGAGAAGTATGGCCGGTGGTACCCGTTGATTTTGGACGCGGCGATTCAGTCGGGTGGGGTGGGGATGGTGGGGTCGAAACTGTCGACGGTGTCGTTGATCGCGGCGCATCGAGTTAGGGCCTGGCAGGACGGTGTGGTGCGCATTGTGAAGTGGGGGAAGCCGGGGGCGGATGATCATTAACTGGTTGTACCATTGACACGTTCGAAGCGAATGCCATCCAAAAGAAATGCAGTCGTCGCTCAGCGAGCTCCGCGACGATGAATAGACGGTGGTCACGCACGCCCACATCTTGCAGATGCACGGGCGGCTGGCGGACCTCTGAAAAGCATGGAGAATTCATCGCCGTTTACACCGCGCCGTCGTGAACGGTCTCGAGCCCAAGCGTCCACGTACGTTTCTCTTTCCGACACCACCACTGTACCCGCGCGCACGATCGTCGACCTCGTCATCGAAAGCTTGATGGGGAGGCGATAGGCGTAGACACCAATGACCTTGTCCTCGACACCACAAACCCTTCCTCTGTCCGTTTTTGAGCGGATAGCACATGGCGACCCACCCGGCGGCACCTGTCTGATGGATCAGAGTCCGAGCGCTCCTCATCGACTACTCCGAGAACGAGCGACGGACGTCCTCGGTATCATACGGTACTCGTGATGAGATAGGGTCGAGGAAGAGCGACATATGCGCCCGTCACCATGCGCAGATTCCTCGCCTACGCCCTCCATGACCATGACGCGATGGGTGTGCACACTGCGAAGGTGGCACTTGAAGTCAGTATCAAAAAGGTGAGCTCAATACCGCCGTCGAAGGTGCCGTGCGTAGTGAGTGCTTCTCCCGTCACGTCCCTCATGCTAGTGTTGTATGTACACAAAGATACAAGGGATATCGCATGGCGGAATTTGTGGGACGGTGAGTATTGACACGGAGGTCGGCTGCCAAGACTAGAGGGTCAAGGACAAAGTCATTACTCGAGATTCAAGATGAAATGAATTGTAATCACACACCTGGTCCATCCACCGCTGCAGCCTCTGAAATCTCATAGTCGGTGTGCATAGTTGGTGTGCCATGGATGCTGGGCGACGAAAGGCGGATCAAGACGCCGCAGTGGCTTTGAGTGCGATGAATCACGGTGGATGTCGGCGATATCTTGGTGTTGATGTGTTACCGCGGAGAACCCGAAGAGGTGCGACGGGGAGGTGCTTGTGGCGGATCTCATCCACCCACGCGCCGAAAGGCACAGACGGACGAGCTCTGTCCGGACTAACCCGTGAAGAACAATCGAGCATACTTCGTGCTGCGCGTGCACGCAACACCGACGTCACCGCCCTCCGTTCTGTGCGGTGCACCAGCACCAGACGCTGAACGGAGCGCTCGGCCGGCTAGATTGTAATCCATCTGCAATCTACGTCTCCACCCTACTGACGATACGTCGATAGCGCGTTCCGCTTCCACCGCTACCCCGTAATCTCCGTACGGCAACCACGACAGGACGAAAACGCGGGGTTAAGGGGAGCGACGCCGGATAGACGGGGAAGGAGCTTCACACCAACCCAGCCGGCGGGCGAGCAATCGTTCGGCGCTCGCGGCGCCACTGCGATACACCGGCAAGCGTGGATCGTGCCCCAACTACGTTCATTCCCAGCTCATCCACTAGCCGACCGAATTCATGCACCGTACCACGTCCGCCTGTACCCATCCGAATCACAGCGGCGTCCGGTGGGGACATTTGCATTTTCTCGTAACGACGGGAGCTTCTTTCCGCCCACAACCGATTCAACGACCCAAGCGCGATGCCGCCAGCAAAAGGGCGGGGCGGTGGAATGCGCGGGTGAATTCGTTCCTGATCATACTCGCTGTTAGGTAAACGCGGCTCCGCTCCATCTCGTCCCTGAGCCGAGCGGATCGCTTGCAACGGTGGTGATGCACCGAGCCCCGACGGCGGCGCTGGGTTGCATGCTGAGAGGTGAGATGCACCATGAGAGCCAGCGAGCGCGAGTGAGGGTCGGAGAAGCGGGCCAGGAAATGGTCGAATTGTGGGGCGGCGGCGTCGAGGGCAGTAAAAGGGTGTAGATGAGAGGGACGACACGCATGCGTGTATTGAGAGAGGAGAACGGTGTCGCGCGGGATATTCGAAAGGGTGGTGGCTGGAGGGCATTTGGTGAGTTAGGGAGGAGGTGAAGAGACAGGGACACATTCAGTTGAGGCGGGCAGACGCGTGCGAAGTGACCAGGGAAACGAAGAAGCCTCTGTTCGCGAGAGCAGACGGGGATAGCGTCGAGGCGGGCGCGAGACCAGTTGAAGGGAAGAGAAGATCGACGGGGTTGCTTGACGCAGCAAACATCGAGTACATCGGAGCAGTAGCCTATCTCCGAGTTGTGTGCATGGGGAGATAGACGGGTAGCAACGGGGGCAATGATATAATCGCAGCGAAAGTCGTGCGACGAGTGACTCTTGGCACCAAAAAGATAGAGCGAGAGCAGCAATTTGTCCTGACTTTTCGAGTCAATATTGACGACAAACGATATAAAATCTCGAGCGCACCTGTGACATACTTCTAATAAGAACCAACTCCCGGAGCTCGTAGTTGGCCCACTTCATGAACAAGAATCTGTTACAAGATGCATCCCAATGAAATTCGAGACCCCGCAAGTGCAGGGATGATTTTGCTGTTTATCCCCAACAAACAACCCTCTGGCTCCAAGACAAGAGGCTAGCGGGTTGACAGGACCGAATCTTGCTATCCAGTCGCACCCCCAAACGCGATACCAGCGCAAACTTATTACTCAGATTACGAGCAGATTCTAGTTTGGCATAGAACGGAGGTCAGCCGGGTTGTAAAGCTGTCCATTCACCAGCATGAGCGTAGAACGAGAAAGAAGTTCCGCATGGCTGACTTGGAGTACGTCGTTGACCGAGCTAGGTCGCAATTGGAGGACAAGAAGCGTGGGAAAGACAGCGTTTGGCTGTCGACAACAACAAAACCATGACCAAACCATGACCCCAATACTTGGGGGATGAGGGCCGTCGCTTTCGCGTGGCAGAACTCGTATTTTTAGGTGTTAGAGTCAAAGATGTCAAAGAACATTCGTTTTGTTTCGAAAGAGCTCCAACACATATTCAGAGAAAAAAAAATAAGACATGAACTCCATGTGTCAGCACCAAGTTTCGAGTAAACATGACATTGAACGGACAACATTACACTAGGGATTTGAACTTGATCTACGCAATGAGCCCATCCAAGAGCCCCTTCCCTTGAATCCAGTGTCAGACGAGCCCAAAAGGAAAAGGAGTTTACAGCTATATGCGGAACTTAGGGCGCGGCCGATTTTTTTTCCCACAAATGACATTTTGCGCATTTCCCTCACTGCGAGCTCAATTCCGCCTCAATGACCGAAATTTAAATATGGGCAGGTAGGTATTGCTATTTCTGAGGTGCCTCTGTATTCAGATTGAGACTATTTGCCATGGGGTGGCTTTGTTTCCAGAAATGGCTGTTTTTCTCAATTTTGGTTCTCAAACTGTCAAATGCGCTACCAGGTGGCCATAGAGTTGCTACTGCTCTTTTATTACTTACTGTTGAGTGCGAGTATGGCTTACAGCGCGTCCGCAATATGTACTGGCTCAGGCAGAGTAGTTTGATGCCATCAATTTATCGAAACGCTCATTTCGCTTCAGTGGCATCCTTATACCTCTTCAGAAAATGATGAGCATCCAAGGCAAGCTAACAGTAGTCTATTGACATAACCACTACCTGCCAACTCCATATCTAGCGTTGTAGCAGTCAAAATTCGGAAAAACAGGTATTTCTGAAAGCAAAGCCACCCCATCGAGAATAAGCTCAATCTGAATACAGAGGCACCTCAGAAATAGCAATACCTACCTGTCCATATTTAAATTTCGGTCATTGAGGCGGAATTGAGCTCGCAGTGAGGGAAATGCGCAAAATGTCATTTGTGGGAAAAAAAATCGGCCGCGCCCTAAGTTCCGCAAATAGCTGTAACATTGGGATCTTACGACTGAGAAGTGAATTAGGAATGAAAATTGAAAAAGGGAAGACAACGCACCAAGTACCCATGTCACACCACACTGTTGATCGCCCAAACTCCCTCGATCCCGGATATACAGAATTGATTTTCAAGCAGGTGCCAAGGGCAGTCTGTTACTGTCTTGAGGTCCGACTCGGAGGGTTCAGTTGAATACTTGAAGTTGAAGTAGTAGAGATTGAGTCTCAAAAGCACAAGATTAAGAGTTGCAGGTGGAGATTCAGGTTTGAGTTCGGGAGGGAGTAAGGTGTGGGGAGCGAGACAGTTACTCTGCGCAGATGGAAGATGGTGGAAGAGACAAGGAAACCAGTGCCGTTGGGGTATTCCGGGGCCTGATGCCGAATCCACACCATCAATAAATTTTCTGTCATTTAGGGTTAGGGCCTATTTCACCGAGTCCTCCATCTTATTCAAGTAAATTGTTCGCCCTTTATAGTAAAGCAATTTTTTTTTGCTATTTTCCGTTTTCGTAAAATTGACAATGAAATTAATGATTGCATTTGCGATATTAACGCTGATTGATAACGCTGACTCGCACCAAATACATGCCTTCAAAGTTTCGGTTTGCGCCGTCGTCCAGTCTTTTTTGCTGTGTAACTAGATTTTTTCTTTTCTCTTTTTTCTTCTTGTCTGGGGGTGGGGGTGGGGAGGAGAGAGAGAGAGAGAGGAGGAGGAGGAGGAGGGAAGAGTTGATCAAGAGATCATTCAATTATAGGATTTGTATTGCCGTGCTGCGCAACGGCCTCAATTACCAAGTAAAATACACCGGTTTTTCACTCGCACTGGAAAACTTCATCTTCGAAACGAAAAGAACGAGTACTTAAAAGTACTCGAAATTCCCTAGGTGCATCTGTGGCGCGGGCGGAGTGTCTCGGAGCCTGAGGTAAACTAGGCCCCCCTGCTGACCTCTTGAATCACTCCCTGCCAGAAAAGAAATGTTTCTAATGTTTCTTTAGATCACCCCACCCGTTCCCGAGAGTTTCTGAGTCTCAAACTTGAACTCCGGATGTTCTGGCTGCACACTGCTGCGCCGCGATTCGAAATCCGTCTGACTGTCCTTCCAAGTACTTAGCTGGTCCAATAATTGTCTGCTCTGATGCCATATACTATCTCGCATTCGCAATTCTTTCATTGATCTACGTGCTTAGGAAACTACTTACTGCAAACTACTACCCACTTACAGTACTCGCAAGGACTGTCTAAAACGGACGACTGTGTTTCTGTAGTCTCTTGTAAACAGACGCTACAACACAATGGTCCTCGTACCTGCGGTGTGTTGTAGTCTGTCAAAAAGGTCCATCGGCCGATCGTTGCCCGACCTTATTATATAATCAGAAATTTCTCGAGACTCTTTCCACAATACTGAACGTGTTTTTGGTGACGATTTGTTTCGGAAACGCTTATCAGACCACTCTGCAACGATCCTGTTAGCCAAAATCAGGCAAAATACGTGCGGAAAGGTGAGATTGAAAAATCTGCTGACAAATCATGGGTTTTCTGCCAGAGACCATTCAAAAGCAAAATTCATATTCTGAGTAGATGAAACTCTATAGAATACATATAGAGTGCACTTCCTCTTCCAAAGTTCAGCCTCAATAAATTTGCGGCGACGTGAAAGGCAGGATAGTGCGTGGGAATACATTCAAACTCTGACGATTGGTAATAAGCTCGAGCAGCTGTCACAGTAACGCGGTTACTAACAGACTAGTGTTTCTGGGGTCTCTGAGGTTTGAATGAGATCATTCCCTACCGCAAATTTACAGCTCAATTGTATGTAGTGTGAGGCGGTTGATGCTCAGCGGTTTGAAGCATGCGTAGCGTCATTCAAACTCAATGTGAGAAATGTCCTGTTACTGGCAGCGGGGTACTAAGGAACAACACATTGCTTGTTCAAATTGTTTTTGCCTCCATTCCGCATTCTAAGGAATTGGGCTTTCTCGCGGCTACCAATTTTGTGGAGAGTATAACATTGGTATATAACACTATCACTCTTTCTGCCCTCCCTTTCTCTCGTTCTCATTGCCGTTCAAGGATCAATCAACTCAAGACCCGACACACTGCTGTGGTAGTGTTGGGAAAGTTTGGTTCGGAAATTGGTCCGAACGCCGAACTGAACTGAACTGGACTGGACGCGCGTTCAGCGTTCAGGTTCAGCAACACGTCGAACCTGAATGCGAGGTTCGGTTCTGCGTTCAGAGAAAATATGTTGTGTTCGAACGCGTCTGAACGCCGAACGCGGAACCTGTCAAAGTAAGTAAATTCCATCGCTATTCTTACTAAATCACACCCACATCATGATCAGATGGTGCACCGGAACGTCGGAGATGTTCCACGGGATGCTCGGCTGGCGAGGGATCACTGTTTAGATGGCGGCATGACAATCCAATTGACAACATTGGGCTTGCCGGGTCCGGAAAATGATGAGGTTAAGTCAATTTCTTCCTCTTTACGACTCTTTTGAATTCAAATCCAGGTCAAATCTGCCGATACACGCACTGAAAGCATCCCAGTGAAAGTGAGCTATTGTTTTTAGCAAAAAAAAAATTGACTGCCCGACGTGGCCGACAACAAAAATGTTTGGACGCGTTGGAACACCGAACCGAACCTGAACACCGAGTTCAGGTTCAGGTTCAGTGATTGGCCGAACGCGAAGGGGCGTTCAGGTTCAGCGTTCGGGACAAAGTGAACCTGAACCGAGCCGAACTTTCCCAACACTATGCTGTGGAACCTTCTCACTTTGAAAGTCATATTACGTCTATTTTCCCTGCAGAATGTTCGCTGCTTTGTTATATGTCTCTTAAACAAAGCCCGCACAATCAGAATGCAGTCAGATTTGGACACACCTGATCTCATACCTTGCTATGTAACTTCATCAAGTCCCGCCACCAAGGCTGAGAATATGTCGGCCAGTGTGGGATTTATTTCTTGTTTGTTTCACATGAGTCAGATTTCAGGCTTCATTTAGCTTCATTTATCTCTAGATCTCATGATACGCAATCACCACATTCATGTGGCGTTGGCCGCCCTGTATCAAGAGGTGCACATGTAACAATCCAGCTGTCAGAGAAGTGCACCCGAGTACATGCATTGGCAATGAGGCCTGTCAACCAGGTTCCCATGCTCCCACTATACCCTCACCCCTCCTTGTTTCCTCCCACAATGAGCACCAGTCAGGATACTGCTTGTCTGCCCTTGGTTATGAATGAAAGGTCAGCAACTCTTACTTGTTGTGCACTCATATGAAGACTCACACAGCCAGCAGAGATCCCCCACCTGAAGGTCCCCCATCTCACACTGATGCAGAAGCCCAGCCTATATCAGACAACGAGAGGTATGAGTTCTTCTTCACTGATTCATTCTTAGTTTGAAAATCATATAGATTGATTCAAGAGCTTAAAAGGGGCTTTGCAAGCCTTGTCCATGAACAACAGGAGTAAATTGTCGTCCAATTCTTTTTGAATGCAGATCTTAACAAATCCGTAGAATGTCCAAAGCAATTGCAGATCTCAAGCCAAAACCACCTGTGACTGACAAGAAAACAGCTTTCTGGAAAGGCTATAATGACCTTGGAAGTGAATATGACAAAGAATTCCAGCAAAAGTATGGCACTGATCTGGATACATCTCTAATATTTGTGTGTTGCTTTTATGTATATCCTTTGCCAATCTGACACTATGCACAGGCTGGTCTTTTCTCAGCTGTCGCCTCAGCTTTCATCATACAAATTCAACCTGAATTTGAATCAACACCCCACCCACTCACTGTGATTGCCCAGAGTCTCCTCTATATCAGCCTAGGATCAACACTCCTTGCAGCACTACTTGCAGTCCTAGGAAAGCAATGGCTGATGTACTATTCTGCAGCAGGCGAACGAGGCACTATTGATGCCCGAGGTCTTGAACGCCAGAGAAAGTTGGATGGCTTGCAAAAATGGAGATTTGAACTCATTATGCAAGCCTTTCCACTCTTGCTTCAGTTGGGATTATTCCTTTTTGCATCTGCACTATCAGTGTATCTTTGGAAGATACATAAGGTTCTTGCACATATTGTCTTAGTGATAACAGCATCAGGCACTATAGCCTACCTGGCACTTCTTGCATCTGCTGTCTTCTTCAAAGATTCACCATTCCAGACACCTCTTGCACCATTTCTGAGAACAATGCTTTCCTTCGTATCAACTATGGCTTCCTCCATATTTCCAAAATACTTGAAAGCAAAAGTGGAAGGACTTTTTGAAAAATGTTATTTCCAATACTTTGCAATAGTGAAGCACATCAAGCAATTCTATTCATCTGTCATTCAGCAATCCAAAGAGCTTTTACCCAGATACACTTCACACCAAACTGACAGTCAATCTATTGAACTTGAATCTGCTAAACTTGATTCAAGGTTGCCAATTCCACTATTTGAGAGAGCTATACTATCTCCTGACATTCCAGCAGTTTGTTGGGTTCTGGAGACCTCTACAGATCCAACACTACTAGCTGAGGCTGCAGATATGTCCCTTGATCTGCAATGGCCATTAGATATGGACCTCCCACTGGATGTTCATCTGATACAATTTTTGGGTTGTTTTGAGTATCATCTGGATTCATTACAGGATGAATATGTGTTGCAGAGGCTTCGAACTGGGATGCATCATCGTGCCACTCAATTTGGCCAGGCATATATGCTTATGCAATGTTTCCAGTCAACTCAAAGTTCCAATCTACCACACTTCCTTTTGGGGATTAATCTGAATGAAATGTCACCAGAACTGGCAGTTGTTCTCAGCTTGATATGTAAAGATAAGTCACCTCGTTTAACAAATATAACAAATCAGCCATGGCTCTTGAGGGCTTTTCAATTCAAGTTTGCTGGTGATCCAATTGGATGCTTAGAGAACCTGGTTGCAAAACTAGATTCCAAAACTAGTTTGACACGTGCAAGCTTTTCTGAATATCTCTTTGTTGTCTACTCCTGTTTGGTGGAGGGTCCTATCTCTTCACATGACATAAGAGTTGCAGATAAAAGGTACTGTCATCTATACATCACACTTCTATCACACTGAATTTGCTATCACTCAGTGCATATGACAGTTTGTTGTATGAGAAAATATTGAAGACACTGCAGTCTAAACTCAAGTCCAAACAGATTGACATGCAGCTTACTGCTGGTGTTCTTAAACTCACACTTCAACTAGCAAGTAACTGCAGAGACCACGGAGAATGGAATGCCTTTACACAAATATCCAAAAGACAAAAACTTGGATATGAGTTTTGCCAAGCACTTCCCCAAACAGATGGTTGGATTCAAGTTATATGCATACCTGGTTTATTGCCATCTGATCACAGGCTCCTGTCGGGATCACCCTGTTTCACTCCGGATGCAGAAAGCTGGATTGACCATGCATTGAGGAGCATTCCTCGTCCTATCAACAAACAGGAAGAAAATATTGTGGAGACTCTTAATGGTCTTTTGTGTGCTCTCTATAACCATGGAATCCCACCATACACAGATAGCTTGGAACTTCTTGTACAGCTCTTGTCTATACCAGGTGATGTCTCGTTGACAGCTGCTCACCTGTTGATACAAGATAAGGTGCATGATTGGTATACAGATCCTGAGCTTGGACCGAAACTTCGGGATCAATCTGTGTGGGCATTGCTGTCTGCTGTCATATTGAAGGATTCAGTGATGTTCCCAGACTATGTTGATTTAGCTTATCTGCTCTCAACAATCCCTGAATGGCAACCTCATCTAAAAAAAGAGAAGTGTTGTTGGATTCACAGATTTCGACCCATAAACATACACGGGAAACATCTGGAAAAATATAATGCTGTGTTCAAGAGAATCTGGGTACCACACTTGAGCATCTCCACAAAGAGTCCTTTGGAGGAGGCTATTGGCCTAGTGTTTGTTACACTATCTGAGTTCTGGGCCTCATTTGATTTGGCTGCGCCCCTTGATACTGAAAGTCTCTTTGCATGGCTAGAGTGTAGCAATTCTGCGATTTTTGATAGGGATGTCCAAAAAACTGTTCATGATGCAACCCAGCTGATGCAAGAATTGTTCATTCCACTACATAAAAAATTGCATAGATTTGTAGACCAAATTCAGAGCTTGCCCTCTGAAAACAGGACACCAATGTTGGCAGCTTGCGGAGAAATTGTCAGGACCTTGGCTACCAAAATGCTTAAGACAGAAATCAAAGACTGTATTCTTCTTTGGGGACAAACTTATCACAACATCAAAGAGGCTAGAAAATTAGTAGTCGTGGTTGAAACTTAGGATGGAGACTCAGAGTACCTATGCTTAGTAGATCTATGGTCATGTTGGATTTGTATAATACAAAGAGTGATATGTCAAAAGCTGATAGTAGGAATTCATGGCATTTGACTATAACTGCCTTGAATCGAAGGGGCAGTCAATCAAATTACTTAAACAAAGTTGAATTGTGCATATGAAATTGTTTTTTCATTTGAAGGAATCATAGTAAGGTAAGAGCCTGATCTTGATCTTTGGGTGAATTCGCTTCCAAACTTATGTTTGAGGAATCCCCTTGTAACACCATCATTTCTTTTTTTATCTCGTGACCGTGTTGTATTTAGACCTACATCCACTTCCCGCTCCGTCTACATTATCCTGTGCTCATCTATGATTTCATTCCGCCTTTGTTTTACTTACTTATTTACTATAAATACTCAGATGTACTAGATACAATCTTTTGGTGAACCTAGAACTTAAACTAGTCACTCTGTTCGCCACAACCTAGCTCTCATGTGCCGAAACTATTGCCTTACAGTAAGCTTTCGTCACATATTTTTGACTTCTAAATAGTATCTCTGCTTCTCGTCGCCGCTTGCTCTGGTTAACCGTCGTCTGATCAACCACTGCTACCGACTTCAACAACGACCATCTCACCAAAGCTTTTCTCTTGTCTCATATCCTGTCTCAACTCTTGTTTTTTTCCTCTTACTCTCTCATCTACTCGCAATGGCTCAATATCTTCGCAGATGAGGTCGTTCCCCTTATATTACTCGGGCTATTACTCGGAACAATGGTGCTACTGTTGAGGAACACACAGAGAATAGTAAGTCTTCCACTTCTATTTCTTCTTCTCCTAGTTCCGAGCATCGCGCTCCCGAGCAATCTGCTCCCAAGTCGGCTTTGGGTTCGCCCAAGTCATGCAGTGTTACACCCGAGCCATTGTTCAGCTGGGTTGTTTCTGCTTCACCTCCCATTCCGCCGGTTAGTGCCCCACCTACTCAGGTGGTGGATGGAGCTTTTTGTAAGGGCAACCTTTAGGACCCGAGATGTCTCGAGGGTCTAGCGAGGGAGAATCCAAAGTTAATTAAAGATGCTACTAGGAATACATTACAGCGCACCTAGCAAGGGAGAATCCAAAGAGAAGAAAGGCTAAGGATTCCCACGCTAGGTGTAGCAAACATATACTAACTAATTCCCACAAGGCCGGGTCAACCGGCAATAGTCCCTGGCCTGATCACATGCAGCAATAAATTTCAAAAATCTGGCCACACGCTAAGCCCTATCATAGGGCTTAGGCTAAGGCCTTAGGCCTTAGAGACCCTCTAGGGCTTAGGGCTTAGGCACAACACTGATGCTAAGTCCCACCTTGATGACGTAAGGTAGGGGACAGACAAATACGGTTGCCCCACGTGATTTCACCTTTTTGAGAAGATGTAGTCCGTTTGACCTGTACTTGAAAGAAAATAAAAAATCTGGCTCAACAGTTTTGTGAGAACCTACACCTCCTACATGCATGCACTTGAAACTTGGGAAAATTTGCAGAACTGAGAGACTAGTTCCCGATTGATGCAAAACGAAGGATTTGATGGGATTTGTGAAGTCTCCGATCAATTTGGGAACTAGTCCTCCGTTTCTCGCTGTGCGTGGCCATGATTTGATTAGTGAGTCCTAAGGATGTATTTACACAAGACTGTTGGGCTAAATTTTTTATTTTCTCTCAAGTACAGGTCAAACGGACTACATCTTCTCAAAAAGGTGAAATCACGTGGGGCAACCGTATTTGTCTGTCCCCTACCTTAATTGGACTGGGATCTTGTGTACCCAAAAATAGAACTCTGTCATAGTTTGATGGAGCTCCACAGGAATGATGTAATGGGAAGAAGTGCCCAAGTCCCTTTGCGTCATGCTGCGCAGAACAGGGGTTCCCCTGACACTTTTCCTTCTCAGAAAAGCTCCGAGCTGTTGCTTGTCCCGTTGCTTGACAGCAACATGGACTTTGGTATTCTCGATTTGGATTCATGCGAGAATCGGGAGACCTGGACGCAAGTTACTTGCCAGTCTTCCAAGTCTCACAAGGAATGTCAGCGTAATTCGCTGTCGAGGGTCGCCCGTATCAAGATGGAAAGACGAGTAGTCGAAAGAAACTGTGTTTGTGTAGAGAACGTCGTGGTTCCGGTTACAAACGCATAAAGACTACGTAATGGTTACAAGAGTACAATATGCTGCAAAATAAAGAGTGGTAAATAATTACCGCTAACACTTCCCCTCCGCGAGTGGACTCGAGTAAGGGATGAATGAGTAGAGGGTGTGATGGAGAATATGTAAAATATATAGAACAACATACTGTTGCTCCCCCTTGAGCGTAAAACTTGCCAAATATACTTCCGACCCAATACGACCCAGCATTCTGTCTGGTAGAGCGTCGACGCTGTGTCGTGGCTCTCCAGCACACGCGGTCGCGGATCGAGGACCATTGGTGCTGACCCACTCGGGTCTCTGGCCCAGTCGTAACGTGTCCGCCCGTCGCAGCTGTGGCGGTCTTCTGGTCGCCGTATTATCGGCTCCATAGTCTTTGCTACTGCTCTGGATGTCGCCGATCAAGACCTCCGCCTGTCACATTGTGCACCTAGGCGGTCTAATTGAGTCGGCCCCCCATACTGAGCGTGGTGGGCCTCCATACCCCTTATCTCGCCCTTCGAAAAATTGGTTTTTCGACTGTTCCATGTGCGCAATGGAAGGAAGGGGAAAGTGTGCAAGAATGAGTGAAGTCGGCGATAGATGATGCGCGACGGGGTGGATGAAAGTGGAATGTGCTCGTGCGCGTGTAACGCTGTAACGCTGACACTTGAATATATCAACTGAAGTGCTAAATATAGCGCAGCAGAGAATCTACCACCAAAATATATATATAACACAATCAACCAACACACACAACACTACAACACAAATATCTCAACAAGATACACTCAAATGTCTCTCGAAGAGTTTGTGGGGTTCGATCCGAAATCCAGATGTCACAGTGACGAGGATATAAGTCGACTTGCAAGTAAGAACCTTGCACAAAACACGCTCTCACACACCGTAGATGGAAGTGATTCCGTCCGCGGACCTTTCCTAAAAATAGGAACTATAAAGCAGTAGGATACAAGATACCCAATGAAGTTGAATATCAGGGCGAGATTGAAACAATGGCCACAGACAGTTTCCGCGGCAGAATGTACAATTCTTATAGCGCCAGTTACGCTATAGACCTGAACCTCCAAATTCCAGGAACCTTTGACACTCCTTTATATAGCACAAGCCTTTCAGACGAGGACTAATCAGATCTCTTCTGGTTATGCGCCAGCAGTCCCAACGCAATGCTTCAGCAGATGGACAGTTCCACTCTTCCTCAGACTCAGGGAGATACTAGTTCACTCTTGAGCACACGTATCCTCACAATGAGATAGACAGTCCGCGGGCAGTAGAGGCAGGCAGTTCCTTACACACTAAGGCCACGACAAAGCTACTCGAAAGCAAAGCCTCCGCGGGTGAACACTCTCGAAACAATGCTTAAGATTCACACTTGAACTGAACTTCAACACAATTTCTATTAAGACAAACGAGTAGACAATATCTTTATATATGCCTCTACGTTGCTGCCTGAGTTCACCAACGCTGTCCAATAGACTGAGCGCGATGTCCTCCAGCTCAACGAGAAATACAGGTCCTTTTATACTAATGCCAAGAAATACATCACATAAATAGTACAGAGTAAGCAATGTCGATCCAATTGAGTAGAGAGATGGTATATTGGTATTTGGGTGTCCCGGAGGACCTTCGGCAGCCTCTTGGCTTGTCGATCCAACGGTAGAAAGTCAGCAATTATCACTCTCACGGTTGAATCACTGAATTGTGGATGCCCGCGGAACACCATCATTGGTGATCCCGTCAACCCCTCACTGGCGGCAACCCTTCCGGTGGTGCCATCAACGCCTCTAATAACTCCTAAGACTATTCTTGGGACAATCCAATTCACTCGCAATATCACAGGCTCGTCTGTTGTCCAATTTATCAAGCCACCAAGTCATCCGCGCTGACTCCAATATAGAAATAGATTTCTAATGAAGTTGCCGCACTTGTTCGGCTTCAGCATCACATCATCATCACTCCTGTCAAAGACCTCATGTCTTGCCATAACTCTGCCTTCTGATCCTAGCACCGGCATCTCCTGTATGAGATCCCTTTCCGCTGTTCCAGCTGTCTATTTATAGTCGGCAGCCCGCGGCATCTGTCTTTTGACCGATGTTGACTCTGATAGCCCCCGCGGCGCCTCCTACATCCTTGTAGACCTTCGTCTAAGTCCATAGTACACAAGTACTTGACTCTTCGTCACTCTTCTGAGGGTTCTGTTATGGAACAGATCCATAGTACTGCAGTAGGCTATTATTATAATGCCTTTCTCCTGTGATGGGTTTTACGGTCAACAGCTCGGAGCTCACTTTGACCCTCCTTAGTGTCACCAACAGAGGTACTGACTTCCTATTGATAGTCGAGTAAGACTATAGTCGTGGCGGGTAGTTGGGGTGTTTGGAGCCGCACTTGACTTAAAATAGCCAGATATAACGCGCAAAAATGACCGGTCGTTACAGCGGGAGGCAGCTGCATACATTATCAAGCCGTCTTCATGAAGAGGTATACTGGAGGCAGGTGCAGCGACGGTACAATCCCTTAAGGAGAAGTTGCGAGGTGACTCTTCGGGTAAAGCAGCGATTTATCCTGCATTTCGAGTCACTATCGACAAACCGCAAACGATACAGAGCCTCGGACGCACCTGTAATATCAACACTGACTCCCTAAGCTCGTATTCGGTCAATGTCAAAGATACAGTACCAGTGAAGTTTGGCGTATGTGTCCAGTTTCTCCCGAAAAACGGCGGTCTGGAGACTGGGTCTGGTCAAGAGGGCAGCGGGTGATGGAGGCGATTGAAATTTGACATAGAACAGAAGTCGGCTGGGCTGTAGAGCTATCCGTGCACCAGCGTGAGTTGTGTAGAGTGAGGAAGACTTCAAGTTGAGGGCGCGAGCAGATAGTTGGTTGGCGGAGGACAAGAAGCGTGGGAACCCTACCGTTCGCCATTCTTTGTCAACAACACTCATGGTTTCAACGTACATACTCGAGGTGGGTTTGGCGGGTGGCTTAGGGGCAGACTCAGTCTACGGCGGTCCTTCCAACGCTTTTGTCGACTCAATTATTTGAATATTTTGTGCCAACAACTTGAGTTTTCCCTGCTTCGGGCGCGCTTTGAATC
Source organism: Favolaschia claudopus (assembly GCA_037176885.1). NCBI lineage: Eukaryota > Fungi > Basidiomycota > Agaricomycetes > Agaricales > Mycenaceae > Favolaschia > Favolaschia claudopus. Next base: position 1,875,675 of record JAWWNJ010000024.1, on the reverse strand, counting down.
CCGTCGTAGGCTTGCTAGCATGTTTCCCCAATTCATTCTCTGCTCACAAGTAGCTCATCTCCGCGATCCCCAACTCGAGATTACTTGAAAATCGCATCACAACTATTCGAGTACTATATCGCCTCTCCGAGTCAGGCTATCGCTGAGGAACTGCCTCCCGCTCTCCATCACTGGATCTGCGTTCAAAAAGATTGGTTGAACAAAGACCTGACGCGCTGTGGCGAATTCTTCATGTGGTCTTATGTGACAAACTACCAGGACTACGCGCGACTTGGCGAGGACTCGTCTGAAGAACCTTCTCTTTGTTCTTCCCTGCGTAAGGAAGTCAGCAACGCCACTCGTATGTCGAATCTTTTCGTATGTAAACAGCATTCTGGGGAGCCCCTTCACCCCCCTCAATCTCACCGCCCTTTTGAGTATCGATCGACTCGAGGTCGGTTACCCCCTCACCTCGAAGACCGCTTAATACTCAGTCTTGAACGTGCGCTAGATTGCTAATTCCTCAGCCAGCCGCCATGTGCGATCTGAATCGTTCATGCGGTCATTTCCGATGGTGCCGCCGTTAAGTTCTCTTAATTTGTTTATCGCCTTGCCCAAAACAATTGCCGCTCAATGAAGTTGTCACTATCTCTTCTCGGCGCGCGTCTGGTCTTTTGGATGGTTCCGATCCGCAATGAGTCGCTAAATTCGTGCCATCCTTGCCAACTCTTGCATTGACTCAGTCTCTATATCTCGTTACATACCTTCCCCTTGTTTTTACCTCAAACATTATCGCAAATTGTTCAGTTCACAGGTGCCCGTCACCTGTCACCTGAACCTTTGGTCGAAAGTCTACAGTAGTCACTATGGCATGCTGCAACCTCGTCGAGTATCTCGACCGTTTCTTCCATGCTCAATTAGGGGCTAGGTCTCCTCCCAGCTATGCATTTTTCTTAGCGCTGTTCGTTGATCAGTTGCCGTGTTGTTGTAGAGCCTCCTCACTTCAAAGCCACAGTGTGCTCTGTTTTCAATTCAGCATGTTTGCTGCTTTGCTCATGTCTTGACCACTGCACACACAATCAAGTAGACGCAATGGTGTATGCTCTCTGGCAGTTTTTCTTTACGATGATGTGAGATCTCAATTTATCTATCGCTGCGCACAAAGCAATTACCACTGAATGCAGATATTATCTAATCAGTGCACTTGTCGCAAATGCAAATGTATAAATGGTACAGATTAAATTTGTACTGGTGTCTTCAACTCTGGATGTGAACATATACAGATTGCTTGGGACCTTTTTTCAGGTTTAGGAAGAAGGCAGGGTGTGCTGAAATCTTTGTGTGAAGACTTTGCTTCAGCCTACATTTTTTCGACCCAAGCTGCAAAAAAGATCTCATAATGTTGAACCTACCTGAGATCCACCTGTTATAACCCCTAACCCTAGGTAACCTGCGACCAAAGTTGTGCAACACTTTGGTCGCAAGTTTGCGATGGGGTTCTGCCACCGCATAAAGGTGTGGCAGGCGTGGCATGTGCCGCGGCTGCCACCAGGGACGGTAGAAAAGGAGATTCGGGCCAAAATGGGTGCCATCTGTGCCACTGTGACCATATTAGGAAATTTTGCGCAATTTAGCGTGCCATTGCTGCCACGGGGTAGATTTTCAATATATCAGTAATTTTTGTGACCTTAAGGATGCCATCGTTGCCACCGGTAAGATTTCATACAGGGTAGCGGCTAGCGTGTGCCACGGCTGCCATGCACCCAAAGCGCAAGGGGTACCCCTTGGCTTCATTGGCGTGCCACGGCTGCCATCGACCTAAAGCGCAAGGTGAGGTGTGGAAGATTCGGGTGAGCTTCTCGTAGTAGTTTGCCATCATGGCTGGACGAGGATCCTTCTTCGCCATGGTGAGGAGGTTGTGGACGTCTTCGACAGAGTGGAAAGCATTCCCAAGGGTATACCCTTAAGTTCTTTACCGTGCCACCCCTGCCACTCGTGTCGCTCTACCTCTGACTTCGCACAATTTCGGCAGCCCTGCCACGCCTGCCACCGCCCAAACTCTCAAGGGGTACCCCTTAGCCTCTTTCGCCTGCCACCGCTGCCACCGACCCAGTTCTCAAGGGTATACCCTCAAGTTCCTTACCCTGCCACGCCTGCCACTGCCCAAACTCTCAAGGGGTACCCCTTAGCCTCTTTCGCCTGCCACCGCTGCCACCGACTCAGTTCTCAAGGGTATACCCTCAAGTTCCTTACCCTGCCACGCCTGCCACCGACTCAGTTCACAAGGGTATACCCGTAAGTTCCTTACCCTGCCACGCCTGCCACCGACTCAGTTCACAAGGGTATACCCGTAAGTTCCTTACCCTGCCACGCCTGCCACCGACTCAGCTCTCAAGGGGTACCCCTTGGCCTCTTTCGCCTGCCACCGCTGCCACGCCGATTGGTTGGACTTGGCAGAATTTCTGCCGTGTTGCCACCCTTGCCACGGGGATTTTTTTTGTCTTCACTCAAACTTGGCATTCACAGCACAGGAGCAATATATTCAGCAGTATTTTTTTACACAGCACAAATCAGCAGATAGTTCATACATGTAATCATTTGTAGGTAAAGCAATTTAAGAAAAAAAAACGCGCCCGAGCTTGGGAAGAGGAGGCTGGCAGCTTGAAGCACACGAGCAGCAGGGAATGAAGGGAGGGTGCTAGTCGCCGTCACTGTCCTCCTCTTCGTAGGAGTCAGAGTCCTCGGCCGGGGGAATGGGCTTCTTGCTGGAGGAGGCGACCGCGGGATGCTCTTTCTTCCACTTCGCCATCGACTCCGCAGCCACACGCTTGTACTCCGGCTGCCTTTCCATCAGCGTCTGCTTGCGACGATCCACGGACGAGCTCCCGCTACCACTTGCTTGGGCATTGCCACCGCTGCCACTGGCCTTTGCATTGCCATCGTTGCCATCGTGCTCAGCCCTCTCATCATCGCTGTCGGTGATGGTGGGTTTGCTGATGGGCTTGCGGGACTTGGCAAAGGCGGGCTTGCTTGTCCCCACCTTCTGCCGTTTTGCTGGGGCCTCCTCGTCATTAGCAAAGGCGACAGCCTTGCGCTTAGTCGGTTTGGTGGGGGCGGTGGCAGGGGTGGCAGCGGACTTGGCCTTCTTGGTAGCAGGCGGGTCGGTGGCAGGGGTGGCAACTGACTTCGACTTTTTGGCTGAAGGGCCCGCGGCAGCAGGGGTGGCAGGGGTGGCAGTCGGCTTCTTTTTCTTGGCGGGAGGCGCAGTGGCAGGAGTGGCAGTCGACTTCGAAGTGGAGCGGGAGGTGGTGGCAGCGGTGGCAGAAGACCGTTTCTTCTTCTTCGGCGGCTCATCCTCCTCCTCGTCCTCCTCCTCCTTCTCCTCCTCCTCCGCGTCCTCGTCCTCCTCGTTCTCCTCGTCCTCCTCCTCCTCCCTCTGCCTCTTCTTGCCCTTCTTCACCGTTGGCTCAGGCGTCGACTCTGCCTCCTCTTCCTCCTCATCCTCTTCCGCTGCCTTCCTCCCCTTCCTTGCTCCCACCTTGCTGTTCTTCTTCCCCTTCCCCTTCTCCTTGGCTTCCTTTGCCTTCTTCTTCTCCGCCAACCGCTCCTTCTGCTCCTGCTTCTCAACTTTTGCCAACCTCTCAGCCTCTTTTTTCCCCTTCTCATCCAGGTGGAAGAACTCGACCTTTCCCTTCATAACCCACTTCCACAACTCCAGCACCATGGGCGTTGTCTTCTTGCCCCAATTGGAAGGGCTGCTGAAGGGAACGGCTTTCAGCCAATGCTTGATCCCAATACCGTAGGGGACGCTGATGAGGGTGTAGAAGAGCTCGTACTGCATGCTCTTGACCTTGCCGTTGGTGATTTCGGCTAACCAAAGCTTTAGAATGGGATTGAAAAACAAATAAACAGAAAACGTACTGAGTTGTTTGGCCAACTGCTGCGAAATCTGGGAACGACGTTTATCGTGGCTGCCGGGGTCGGCCGGTAAGCCTGAGTCGCTGTCGGAGTCCTCGTCGTTTTCGTCCTTGGCAGCATCCGTCACCGCCCACGCGTTGTATTGGTTCATGAAGGTGAGTGGCGTCTTCTTCATCACCTCCAAGAAAAAATTGAGGCTGTCGGGGGAGCCAAGGATTTGGCCGACGTTGCCGCTATTCACGTCGGTGGAAACGACGACAACGAAGCCGCGTGTGTTGGTTCGAAGCCCGAGGTTCATTATCTAGGTAAGATGAGATCTGCCACCGCTGCCACCGATATTTCGGACTTACCTCCTTTCCAGCCCATTTCGTTGTCTTTGCCACGTCTGCCGCTGCCAACCTCTCGTTGTGTTGTGGCTTCGTGAGCTTGCGCTCCTTCATTGCCAAATATCTGGTCTTGAGGTCCTCAAGGTCCTCCTCGGTCCACTCCCGCTCCTCCCCCTTCGCCCGCTGAGCCTTCAAAAGTGTCGAGGCCTGTGTGGCATCAATCGGCTTGGCGTCTAGATGGAAGGGCATGTTAGCAAGCATCGAAACCCGAGCCAACCTGGACAACTCACTTTGCTTCAAATTCCGATTGTGCTCGATGCAAAACTCCCACACCTTCGCCCGCTCGACGTTGTACTTCGCCTCCTCCGTCACCCGCCGTGCCTCCGCCAGCATGTAGGACTTGGCCAGCTCCACGCTCACGTTGAGTTTCGCAGCGTTTTCTGCCGCCGTCTTCTCAAACAGAGCGTGCCATTCCACCCCCAACTTCTCCAACGCGGGGTTGGCCTTCCTGGCCTTGTTGGCGGCCTGGAGGTTGGCGGTATGGGCAACCGCGTCCGGGGTGGTGTCCTCCTCTTCTCCACCTTCCAATCCCTCCCCACCCTCTTCCTCTCCCTCATCCGGTTCATTCTCCTCAGCCGACTCCTCGTTCCTCTCTGGTACCGCCCGGCCCTTCCCCTTTGCTGCTCGCCGCCTTTTTGCCTCTTTCTCATCCACCTCTGGCTCCTCGTCCTCCTCCTCCGCCTCCACCTTCTTGGCCTCTGCCTTTCTCTTGGGCTTCCTCACAATCTCCACAAACATCCTCCCCCCCGCCTCCGCTTGCTTCTCCTTCCCCTCATCCGCCTCCGCTTCCTTCCCCTTCCCCTCCCCCCCACCCTCAGCCAAAAACCCCATCAGTTCATGCTTCTCCTCGGTAGTCATCCCCGCCCAGGTGGCGTCGTAATCCTCCCTCGTCATCTCCTCCATCCCATAACCAAACATCGCCTGGAGTTTCGCCTCCATCTTCCGCTCATGCTCGGTGGCCTGCAGGTGCGCGTCATACCTCCGCTGCTCTTTATCCTGACTCCTCCATTTCGCCCTCAAATACTTCAGCCCTCTCATCGTGCTCTCCTTCGCCTCCTCCTCCTCTTGCTCCGTAAGCGGCGGCGGCGGCTCCCCACCTCGGGGCGGCCAAGGGGCTTCTGTGCGGCGGCCACGAGCCTTGGGCGTGGAGGCTGGAATGGACTGTGAGGGAGAAGAGGTTGTTGGGAGGGGCGTGGCAGGCGTGGCAGAGGGGACTTTAGATTTTTTTGCGGAAGGGGGCGTGGCAGGCGTGGCAGAGGGGACTTCAGAATTTTTTGCGGAAGGGGCTGTGGCAGGCGTGGCAGGGGGAGTGGCAGCCGTGGCATTTTCAGCGTCTGCGGGTGGGGGCAGTTCAGTATTCGGGGGTGGGGGCGTGCGGGAGATGTCGGGGCCAGGGGGCAAAGGGCCGCCGTAAAGGACGGGAGTGGGTGGCGGGGTGGCCTCGCCTCGGATCCAGGGCTGGTCCTCGGTGGGTTGTGTGACGACACTTCCCAGCGGAGCCCGAGGAGGAGACGACGACGGAGGAGCTGCTGAGTTGCGGGCGGGGGCCAGAGGCGGCGCATCGGCGCTCTTCACCTCTGCCAACGCACGGTCGAACTCGGCGCCAGCACTCGTTGCCGAAGGAGGGTTGCGGGCCGGGGCAGCAGCGGCGGCGCTCGTTGTCGAAGGAGGAATGTTGGAGGGCGGGGGCGTGCCGACCGGCGAGTCGGTGGGCTCCTCGAGGGTCGAGATGGGTGGGCCGGGCGAGCCAGCGCGTGTGGAGGGCGGGGCCTCGGCGGTTTTCTTGGGGGCGGCTTTCGAGACGGGTTTTTTCTTCTTTGTCGCCCTTTTCTTGCTCTTGCTGGAAGGGGGACCATGCGCGAAAGTGTCGGGTTCCGGGGGTGTCGCGACGGTGGAAACGTTCGGGCCGCTGGAGTCGGCGTCGGCGTCTCCAGCGGTAGTCGCTGCGGAAGCGGCGCTGGCAGGGGCGGCAGGGGTGGCAGGGGCGGCAGGGGCGGCGGCGGCGGAGCGCTTTGCCTTCCCGCGTTTTGCGGCGGTGGCCGTATTCGTTTTGTCGGTGGCGGCGGCGGTGGTCGCTCGCGTTGAGCGACGGGGTGGTTGGGTCGGAGAGTCGGTCATCGTGAATATGTCGATTGGCTCCGCTGCTGGGGCGCCGACTTCGGTGTAGGGGTTGTTGGGGTTGCTGAAGATGGTATGTCGATTTTTCACTTTCTGTAGCTGTCCATGAGTACTGTAAAGGAATATGATTGAAGAGAATACTTACTGCCATACAACGGCCTTGGTGGCCGGACCTGAGTACAAGAGGTGTTGTGGTGGCAAGGGTGGTGGCAAGGGTGGTGGTGGACGAGACGAAAAACGACGAAGTCCGAATTGATGGTGACAGTGTGACTGTCACGATCACGTGCGCGTTTGTCAACAAACAAACGCGTCTCTCTCTCTCTCTCCCTCTTCCACCTCCCAGCAAGCATCTCGCTTCCTCAATGGTCAATTTGAAAGGTGGGTAGGCAAATGTACTACATTTACCTCTCCCTTCTCCTCCTCTTCGATCTGTCTCCCCGTTCTTACTGGGGTGTGGCTCTGGGGTGGCACCCGTGCACGGGAACCCTCTCGAGCCGTGTCGACGTAGCAACGCGGAGGCGGATGGGTTAAGGGATGACGGTGGAACTCCTGCAGGGGTACCCTGTCATCCCTTAACCCTCATTTTTTTAAATTATTTGCATTAATTTCCTTTGTGCCACTCTTCACATACTGACTATTTCCCAGGTGTCTTTTCTTCCCTCGACGTGCTTTCCTTTCGCCAGGTACGCAGCATGTCTTTCTAAACCCCTACATGTCCTCTAAACACGTTTAGACACGCTCTGGCCGGCCCTACTCTGGATGGGCCCAAATCGACGTCCCTCACTTCTCCATCGTTGACGCCGTCGCAGCTGCGGCTGCTGTGCAAGAGCAAGACGAAGATCTCAGCCAAGCCGACGCCGCACCACCGCCCATCCCTCCTCCACCCGTCTTTCTTGCCCCTTCTGCCACCCCTGCCACGCCCTTGGTTCTCCAAAACATACAAGTCCCCTCTGCCACCCCTGCCACCGCTGCCACCGCTACCTCCCGCGACAAATGACGCTACCGAGAACAGCGTAGGCAGCAAAGGGCAATCACCAGGTCTTCAAAAGATGCCATCGAGGACAACCGACCTGCTCACATCCGCCGACATCTCGCGGGTGGGCTGAAGGCCTCAATTCAGACAAAGTTCCATCTGATGAAGGCGCGTATCGCCACCACGGGCTGGATTGGGGTCCCTAAGAACTCCCTGGGTGAAGGCGTGCACTGCTTGGCTGATTTCGTGGGACCAACACCAAGATATGCCGGGTTTAAAGTTGTAAAGGCTCATCCTAGGTGCGTTTAGTTGAGCTTTTCCCTGTTTATATCAGTCTCATATTCCCATTAGCGGCTGTGCTCGTCCCATTGTGGACATGGACACGAAGATCTATGGGGTTCACGGGGGTGTGCCCCAGAATGACCCGAAATTCATGGAAGAGGTGCATGATCCTGCGGCGGCAGCACTGGAGCAAGCTCGGACGCAGATGTCGGCTGCGGAGGGCTCCGAGCACCATCGGCGGGGTAACTATCACCAGCTTACCGGTGGGCAGACGCATGGCAACGGTAGAATAGAACCCAGCACCGTGGCTAACGGGGTAGTTAACGCTGCCATCTTCCTTGCTCTCATTAGCAACCTGGCGTTCATCTGTTTGGCTGGATTTGCAACAGGTATGTCCTCTGCTGCCTTATGAAAGTTCTATTCCCTTCGGCTGACCTCAACTAGGCCTGTTTGCTAACTGGGCCCCCGACGTTTTTGACTTCTATGTAGATTATATGTCTGACTTTTACCACCAATACCCCCACCTTCACCGACCATTCCTCAATAGCATCTGGTCCGCATGTACCTTCAATCTGGGTCCACGTACATACACTCTCGGCCATCGAGATTTTGCAAACCTAGCCTTTGGCTGGTGCGCAATCACTGCCCTTGGTAATTTCGACTATACCAAGGGCGGACATTTGGTCTTGTGGGAGTGCAAGCTGGTTTTGGAGTTCCCACCGGGCTCTACCATCTTAATTCCCAGCGCCGCCCTCTTCCACTCCAATACCCTCATCTCAGCAGGGGAGAGTCGGTACTCCTTCACGCAGTACACTGCGGGCGGGCTGTTTCGTTGGGTTGAGCGGGGTTTCAAGTCTGAGACAGATTACTTTGAGTCTTTGACAGCAGCGGAGGTAGAGGAGGAAAGACTGTTGGGATTGGAACGGGCAATGGTGGGGGCAGGGTTATTCTCATCTATTAGTGACTTAGAAGCCGCTATCGTAGCGTAGAGGTAGAAATGGAAGGATTTTCGCCAATTTGCCATGACTGCCACCGCGTCCTGCCACCTCTGCCACCGACTGCCACCCTTGCCACCGAGGTACTTTGCACAAAAAAGAGTTGGTCGCGTACTCTTCCCGGCATGATCGCGTACTCGTCCCACCTCGATATCGCGTATGCTGCCTCCTACAAACCTTTCATTCAGATTCTGAGTTGACAGTTCATTTTGTATTCAGTAAATATCTTACAGGATTATTTGTTGTGAATTTAGGATTGCTGTGTGTCAAGAAATGTGTCTCGACATGAAGTTGCACTAATTAGTGTCTGTTTGTATATATATACTTGACCTCTTTTCTTTCCTCACCACCATCTCGTTTCCTATTTTGCTATTCATGGCTCCAAACTCTTTGTAAATCCTCTCTTGAATGTCTCAAGCTCTCCTGGGCCTCAAATCTTTCTTTTCCAGGCCTACTGAGCCGTCACAGTCAACAGCAAAGGCAGTGACGCCTTCTCGTTCTCCTGAAGCCAGAGCTCTTGCGTGTGCTCGCTACCTTGAAAAGTGAGGTCGGAGGCATCCCCCACACTCCCTCATAGACTTTTGGAATAGGAATCGAGCCAAGCTGGCTGAAAAAAGCCGACTTCGGGCTGCCAGGTATGTGCTCTTGTAACTTTCGGGGTTGCTACAGCCAATAGCCACCTTTCAATCAAGATATAGGCTCCAAAAGAAGAGCAATCCCTCCTCCGCTGCCGAATATCAAGAAAAGTGCAAGGAGGCTTCGAGAACCTACAACGCCAAGCTCGTATATTTACTCTGCCACTCCTGCCACCGCTCATCTCAATTCTAGAAACCAAAAGCTCCTGGCTTTCAAGAAACGAGAGAAGAGGGCTGAAGCTGCAGAGGTTAAGCACGGTAGGAAGGAGGCGAATAGAAAGCAAGAACAGAGGGAGACGGCGCGGGACTATAAGGTGGAGTATGAGTTGATGAAAGCAGGGGCCGAGGATGCTTTTAGGGAGCGGGTGATGCATGCCATGTGGAACCCGGCTCCCGGTGAGTATCGTATTCAGTTTTCAGACGGATCATACCAGTACTTTGATTAAAGAGCAATATTCATTAGTCTTTTTGCATTCGGTGGCAGGGGTGGCAGACAGTGGCAGGAGTGGCAAATGGACTTTGATTGTCGAAAATACACTTCGTGACCTTTACAGTCACCCGTCACATGTGACATTTTTCCTTTTGCTTCCCACCTCGATGACGAACAACTCGCGCTGCTCGCCTCCTCTGCACCTCGAACCTGGCGTCAACTTGGATGAACTCCAGATCTATTACCTGCTGACTGGCCCTGCTGCGGGGGAAAAACAGGGGGTTTACTCCTCTTGGTGCGTGGTGGATGCCTTGCCAGCAATATTTAGGCTAACCTTTTTTTTACAGGCCCGGTGTCCAGAGTCTTCCAGGGGACCACTGTGTCAAATACCAGTCCTGGGAGCTGCTGGAGGCGGCATGGCACAGATGCTGTGATGCCGGGGAGCACACTCATCCCCCTCCCCTCCCCTCCCAATCCCTTCTTCCACCAGTACATTGTCCCCCCCTCCCTCCGCGCCCTTCCCCACTACAACACTATTCGTAGTCCGCGGTAGCGGCTCGGTGCGGGCTTCTTACGATGCCGCCGCTGCTGACTTGACAGCGAGCACCCTGGGTGGGCTGTATCAGACTGATGACCCCCATATTGCAGCTCATATTGCAAGGGGCAGCTATATTCGGGAAGCGAAGGCGCTGGTGGATGCGGAGAAGGCGATCCGAGGGCTGGAACGGGCAAATCCATCAGACGATGAATCTGTGAGTCGTCAGGCAGTGGATTCTCTGGAGCGGTGAAACGCTGACTATAGGGCAACTATGGAAAACACCCAAGAAATGAAAGGAATTACAGCTGTTTGCAAAGCTAATGGCACCTCCATCATTTTGTCAATAAAGAACAAACAAAGTACCTCATAAGCTGCTTCTTCCCTCCGCTCATCTTGACCTAAATTCTCGGCGGATCTTCTTGAAAATAGGCGCGTTCGAAAGCCCTTAAGACGCGCTTCCAGACGCTTACTATCTTGCCTTCCAACTTTCCAGAACTTTTTCCGCGCGAAAACGCGTCGTTGGCACGACAGCACGACTTTCGGGGCTTCGTTCTCGCCCAATACCGCGTCGATTGACCTGGGTCCAGGTGTGTTCTGACCGGATTTTGTCAGGCTACATTCTCTGACACCTTTCTCCGCAGTTTCTGTCGCGAAAACGGACGATCCACGCGTCTTTTTGGTATTTTGGTCATAATTCGCGTTTTTGGTGCGTGTTTATGCCAATTGTGAGCGCAATCTGAGCTAACTCGATACAAATATGCTCTCAGATATCATGCCTACCTCGACCCGCGCCGCTGCGCAAGGTATATCGGCAAATATCTCGAAAATTGCCGCAGAAGAAGCTTTCTCTGAAGATGAGGACATGGACCTCACGCTTGTCGGCCCATCGGACCAGGAGGAAGATGACGAACCCTTCTATGATCCTTTATTTCATCAGGATGACGAAGATTCAAGCGAGGATGAAGAAGAAGAAGATGGTGATGAGGAAGAGGAGGATGATGGGCCTGTCGTAGTTCCCGCTAAGCGTAAACGTCCTAGTCGTGCCGCTAGCGAGCCTCCAGGTGCATTATTCACATTTTTCTCCATGATTCTTTGCCGTCTGATCCTTGTTTCGAATTAGATCTCGAGCCCGAGTCACGCGAAGTCGTTTACACTGTCTCAATGTTCACCGCCGCCCAGCTGAAAAAACCCAAGAGCTCTCGAGGCCCCCCGATGTCTGACTTCTTCAAGCTAATGAGTGATGCCGACTGGCCTGCCTGTAAAGCTCAAATCCGTACGATCTTGCGCACCATGCTCGAACTCGAAGCTGTAAACCTTTCTAACTATGATGTCACCTTCACCATCCCTCGACACGTCAAAGATCCAATGACACTTCAAAACGCTACCCAATACGAGCACCTCGTTAGCACTGCACTCCAAATCAAGGCATCTCCGGCTGCGAGAATCCTGATTCAGCCAAAACTCGTAGGCTACTGTTCTCTTTTTCGCCTCGTGAGCTGATTCTTGCGCCAATATAGACAGAAGCGGAGCTTGCAGAGGCGCAGCCGCCCAAATCAACGACCGCTAAGAAAATGAAGGTGAGGAGTTATATTCTACAATTATCTTTGCCACGACTGAGAATTGTCAGCCTCGGGAAATCCTCCCTGCAAATCAGGCAATGGACGATAAGATCGGAGAGTTGCGTGAGCAGTGGAAGTGCGAGACTCCGGGAGGTGGTTGCGGCAGCGCGCACTGTTTCTTCAGCGAGAAATACCCCAATCATTATCCGTTGTCGCATCCGCATTTCAAGTCATGGGCCGCCGCTATCGTAAGTTCATATCTCTCGCTGATCTATATTTGTCAAATTGATTTGTTTGTTAGCTCAAGGGCCCGCAATTTGCCGACAAGAACAATCCTCCGAACAATGATATCTTTGATTCACTTTATACTCAAGACGCTGTGCCCGCTGCTCGCTCACCCCTTGTCCAGCGCCGTCTCGATCTCCAAGCTAAAAATGTGCCGCAGGCACCTCAAGTCAACTTCAACTTTCCTGCCGAGCTTCTGAATGTGCTACGTCCTCCCGCACCCACACCTGTGCTTGCCGCTCCTCTCCAACCTGCTGCTCCTTCAGTTGCTCCTATGCTTATTCCCTCCGGCCGTATTCCTGGCGATGAAATGTCGATCCCACAATTTTGCGCTCTCTATGACCTTGACGACGATGTTACGCTCCGTTTTGAACAAAACAAATTCAAGAAAACAACCGCATTCAAATTTGTTGAAATGGCTCAGCTGAAGGACATGGGGTTTGTGTGGGGAGAGGTTGCAGAGTTGAAAGCGGCGATTGAGAAGTGGTCGAAGCCAATGTGAAGATGGACACGTGTAAATTGCATTTGTAGCTCCAAGCCAGCGTGTACTAGAACTTAGAAATAGCCTGCGTGAATGAAGTATCCGAGCGCGTCACATTCTGTAACAATATTCATTGCCTCGAGCATATCGTATATCAATCCGTGTGGTTCATCGTCAGGTCCGTAAGAAAATATGTCTTTGTTTCGTCGAATCCATGCCTTGATCTGTGCAAAGGCTTCCTCGATAGGATTGAAGTCCGGAGAGTATGGGGGAAGATAGATGAGGCGTACACCTGTGACCGGTCAGCATTTGTTGCATGAACATTGCAAGACTCTCACCGTATTCGTCGCAGAGGTCCCGGACGTCTGCCCCGTGATGTATCTTAGCATTGTCCATCACTAGCACACTAAGCGGTCCTGGATATGGCGAGCACAAAGGCATCTGTATCGAGACACATCAGCAGAAGTAGATGACGGAGAAGGTACTCACAATGTCTTCCTCCAAGAATTTGAGGAACTGATCATGATGCATCGAGCCCTCGACCACCGTGCTAGTGACCATTCCCTGCGTCGTCAGAAGGCCGGTTGCCGTGAGCCGTCGTCCACGAACAGCCTTTCGGCGCTTCGTAGCACGTCGACCCTTTCGAGCCCGTCCACAACGCCGGCCTGGAGTTTTGTCGTTCTTTGAAGTCTCGTCGAGGAATCCGAGGTAGTCTGGGGGATAGGCTGAAATTTCGCGAACAAAATCATTTCTAGCGGGTTCGTTCCGTTCTTCGGCGATTTCCTTGAGAATTTTGAGGGACATGCCAGCGCATTCGAGTTCACGATGGATGGTGGTATAATGAACAGAAATGAAGCGATTTTCCTCCAAGAGATCTAGAAGTTCGTCAAGAAAATAGTCTGGATTATTGCGGACCAGTTCTAGGAGGTAGTGGATGTCGTCGTGATGGAGAATGCGATAGCGACCATGACGTTCACGAGGCTTAACAACGTCTCCTGTGGTACGCCAAAGACGAAGAACACGGAAGAAAGTGCGTCGAGAAAAACCAACACAATCCAGGATTTGTTTGAGCGTTAGAATATTTTGTTCGTAGAGGTTTATGGCGGCGATCTTGACATCCCGGCTAATGCTACGATTAGGCATTATAGCTAGTAATATATTCATGCTCATTGAGGGCCACATTCAATCTGAGCGGTACAAACACGCACCAGAGAAGTGAAATTTGACGAAAATAGCAATAAACGCGTGAATTCTCCGTTTGCGTGACAGAAACTGCGGGGAGATGTATCAGAGAATGTAGCCTGACAAAATCCGGTCAGAACACACCTGGACCCAGGTCAATCGACGCGGTATTGGGCGAGAACGAAGCCCCGAAAGTCGTGCTGTCGTGCCAACGACGCGTTTTCGCGCGGAAAAAGTTCTGGAAAGTTGGAAGGCAAGATAGTAAGCGTCTGGAAGCGCGTCTTAAGGGCTTTCGAACGCGCCTATTTTCAAGAAGATCCGCCGAGAATTTAGGTCAAGATGAGCGGAGGGAAGAAGCAGCTTATGAGGTACTTTGTTTGTTCTTTATTGACAAAATGATGGAGGTGCCATTAGCTTTGCAAACAGCTGTAAATCCCTAATCAAATCTTAAATATAATCCTAACCACTATGAGATCGACGTGCGAGGTTCGGGGTTCCAGTCCAGTATAGACTGTGGCAATCCAACTATTCTAACACTCAAAATATACTAACTTAAGCTTTCGCGATTGCTGACTTTGTACAGAGAACGTCTATACGAGTCCTATGTTGACACAGGAAGTGTGGGTTTCAACAAGGGTTTGAGATGTAACTCTTCTCAAGAGGTTTAGGTGTTTAAGTTGCTTGTTAAGCCAATATATTCCAAGCGTAAGATGTCCGATAACTGTTTCACGCGTCCCGTAGGTCAAAAGTTCTTATAATTCCACGTGTAAGTTCCCAAAATTTCCAATATTCCACGCGTACAATTCAAGAGATGATCCAACAGACAATATATATTGACGAAACAAACCAAAGAAACAAATAAGCTTCTGGAGTTTATCTCGAATGGAGTCCAACGTCTAGTTGTTCACGAAGCCGACACTGGCTTGACGCTCACAGCTAGAGGAGGGAATCCACTGGAGTACCAGTACAGGAAACGATGCCTTTTATACCTTTCACTAATAAATAATAAGAGACCGAACAGTTGACAAACGGGTATAATGTGAGAGAAACTAGGGCCCGCTATGCCCTCGCCCTATCCTTGGTGGCCAGAACAGGAAATAGATCAAAGGTTCATTCAATCCAAGTCCTTATCCCGATCATTATGTTATGACAGTGGGCCGCAGCGGCCCAATCAATATTGCCCAACTTGGCAGTAATACCCTTGGTATCATTGTCCCTCTTCGGACCTTGCTCCGTGATCGTAATACGGCGGCAGCCAACTCGGCATGACGTGTAGTTCCTTTGTAGGAATATTCTACTTCCGCAAACCCTCGCAATTGGTTTGTAGTATTATTCGTGAAAGCCTCTTGCCTCCAGGAAACACTCCTTCTGGCCTTTCGTCAGGTTCTTATAAGTCCCAAGTTATATCCCACTCATTCTGCCTTTGGTCGGAACACAGGGTGACTCCCAATCCTATTCCGGATGGTTAGAGACCTATCGTGATAGGTCTGTTCTGGAATATTATAACTTCCACGCTATACCAGCGCAGTCGTAGACAGTGCCAGACCTCCCACTTAGTGTATAATCCTTTAACTGGCCGCTCAGGCAAACACCAGTCCTCATACGAGCGTATTCCCGTGGTATTTAATGTATTACTCTTTTAATACAATAGCACTTGAACTGAAAATGAATAAATTCAGCCCTGGCCCAATACCGGGTCTATCATCTCCCCTTTTCATAAATTGAGTGTCCCCACTCAACACTTGGTCCTTATTTTGCGCCCTCTTTGCGCTATCAAAAGTGTTTCCCACAGTCATTCGGCTAACTCGGCTATCGCGACCGGTGTGGTCCCGCGAGATTTGCTTCCGTTGATAGACAGCGGGATCCTCGCTTAGATCCCGAAAACACTTATAAGTGTTCATTATTGCCTATACTGACGCCTACAACCGCCAATTGTTGTGTTCTGAGTGTGCGGAGTTTGCGCGAGCAAAGTGGGTCCGTGCGCATCAATAAATCCACGTGATTTATGTTTGTTTTGCCGCAGCTTTTCTCCCACTTTCTCTGCTCTTCCCACCACAACCACCTATCGCGAATACTCAAACTACAGCTCTAGCTCACTGTCATGGGTACGTGGCTGGCTTATATTTGTAGTTTAGAGTCTCACAGGTTGCCTTGGGCTGTTTTACAGCTCAAGTCACTAAGAACGCCGCCCTCACCATCGAGAACGCATTCAACACATTCCGTGTCAACGATCACACGCTTTTCCTGGACTCCATGTCTGTGATCCAGTACCAGGCTGCAGTTGCTGAGGGGCGTCACATCGTCCCTTACAAGCTTAAGCCCGAGGACTTCAGCTATCCGGCTGGACTTCGCCCGTTCTTCCCGCTGCGCCACGCGGAACTCGTTCGCGACTACCCGCTCACCGACGCGGATGTCCACTGTCTGCAACTCTTTATTCACCCCGTTACTATCTGGCTACTCCCTTACGTCCGCGACGTCTTCCGCTCTCACCAGACGAACCCCGACTGGCTAGCATGGCTCCTACAACATTTTGAACCAATTGCTGTGAGCATTCGCGAATGCTCATTTCAGCGCTTTCTGCTGACTTCAACTTTTCAGCGACTGATCTCCCGTTACTACGAGGCTTTTGACATCACAGATGTCTTCGACCAGCTGCTCGTCGCCATCCACAACATTGGGAGAATGTTCGAGAGGGCCTACCCCGGAAAGTGGAAGCAGCCTTATCGCATCCTTCCCATGTCGTTTTGAGGGTCGGGACATTAGCAGGGTACGTCGTCCCTTATTCGTGACAGAGCTCATATTGATAAAACTTCTTGGTTTTTCAGATCCTGCACCTCTCTCTGCAGTTTACTCTGCCTGGGATCATCGAATTCGAGGATGATTTCCCTTGCACAGAGCTGGAGCCGACATTTTACGAAGAAACCTATCTCCGCAAGATCAACAACGAATTCGTCAACGAGTTCGTTCGTTACTGCGCCCTCATCGCCTATCAAGGGGCCGAGGTTGAAGGCAAGTTCGACGAAGCCAGCGTCGCCAAAATTAAGCCTTTGATTGAACAAAGCATCTTCCCTTTGGTGAGTTTCCATCCTTTTTCTGACCTTTCATGATAGCTAACGCTTCACGATGTTCTAGGCCAAATTGGATAAGGATGTCGGCAACATCGACAACCGCTCCTTCATCGACGCCATCCTCAACTCTGCGTGGACGATGTGGTCCCTCATCCCTGAGAAGGATCGCAACCCCGGTTGGGAAGCCGCCCTGCCCGAGGCTCGCCTTTGGGGCTACTCCCTCCCCAAGGGATACCGTCTCCCTAGTGGCAATAGGACTCGGCCACCAAAATTCAGTCTCTGGCGCGACTGCTCGTATCGCGACTATGTCACCGATGCCTGGTTCAAGGTCAACAACCTCCCTCTTCCCAGCGGCTCGTTAGCGCGACCTCTCACGCCTCCGTCCTCCAACTCGTCTCGCTCGCCTACTCCCGAGGCACAACCTCCAGCGCTCTCTCGTTCGTCCAGCTTCGGCAGTGCTGGCCCCGCACTCGGTGGTCCTTCACCAACCGGCGGCGCCAAGTTCTTCAACTTTGGCGACGGATCCAGCAGCCCGGATCCTATCGCGATTGATACTGCGACTGCCCCTACTGTAAGTCCTAAGTCTCTTTACTCAGTACTTTGCGCTGATTGTCCCCTACTTAGGACGCTTCTCCTCCTCAGACTCCCAGGGCTGGCTCATCCGCCCCAGTAGTGAAACTCCCAACACCGCGTGCAAGCGAGTCGTCTGGTAGTGCCTTCGCCGCTGGATTTGCAGCTGGCCGAGCTTCGCGCGGGAACCGTCAGTCAGTCAGTCCTGACGATGGGCCTTCTGCGACTGGTGGCGAGGAGGGTTCCAACGCTGGCATGGACAACGACGACCCTTTCGTGACTGATGCTTCCGCCCCTGCGGGCACGTCTCAGGTACTCTTTACCCGTTCTCCTCTTTCATTATTAATTTACTGATGCTTAATTGTCTCTCTTTAGACCAACGACGAGCAAGAGGAGGCAACGGCTGGCACTACTGCCAACGAGTCGGACACCGAGTCCAATTCTCGTTCTTCCAAGCGCAAGCGCGCTGAGGAAGAGTCGTTTGAGCCCTCTGGAGACGACGACCAGGATAGCGCTGACGAGGGCGAACCTGAAGTCTCTCCACCTCACAAACGCTCGAAGAAGGGCAATCGCGATAGCGAGGAATCGTCGCCTTTGAAGGGTAAAGGCAAGGGTAAGGGCAAGAAGAAGGCTGACGAGTCTTCCCCTGGCCCTTCCGAGGTTCGTACCACTCGCGGTGCTTCGCAGGCGCACAAAGAAGACCCGTACGAGGCGGAAGGCTTTGAGCCAACAACTTTCGACGTCCGCGCAGCGAAGGAAGGCCTTGGGATCCTCCCCAAGAGCTTCCAAGCTTCTCTCCTCAAGGGTACAAGCGTTTTGGTAAGTTACTCGCTCTTCCCCTCTGTTCTTTCAACGATTCTGAGCATTCGTGATAGCGCCTCCTTGGCTGCGGAAATTGTATGCTCCGCAATCGCAAGTGCCGTCGCGAGAATGGCCACGCTCGCTGTGATGCCTGCGTTAAGAGCGGCATGTCTCGGTGCTCAGATAGCTTCTCTATCCCTGAGTACCTTCAAGTCATCAATTTCTTGGAGCCGCTTACGGTCTTCTCTGACCAAAGTACGTCTCCTTGATTCCTTATTTAATCCATCGTTCCTAACTTCGTTATTCCTCCAGGCTGGAATTCTGCCTTCAACGAGCTCCGCGACGCTCACTATTCCCAGATCCTCTGTGATCGGCAAGTGACGCTCGCTAATGCTCGTCTTCTCCGCGCACGCGCGAACTTGTGTGCGCTCATGAATGGTTCCGAGGTGGCCTTCAAAGGCAAGGTCATCCCTGGAATCGATTCTGTTGCGGAGGAGGAGGTGGAATTTTACACCAAGCTCTTCAAGACCGCTCGCGCCGACTCTGAGCGCGAGTTCTATATGCCTGATGGCACTCGTGCTGACGAGTATTACGATGAATACGACTCGCAATACGAAGGCTCGCAGGGGTCCGCGATGGGCGAAGAGGAAGGTGAAGTGGTGCGGGTGATCGCGGTGGAGGATGCTGAGGCTCCCAGGGAGCCTTCCCCTATGCAGGAGGATGCCCCTGCCGCACCCGCTGCCGCAACTATCTCCCTCGACGACGCTATTGCTGCAGATGAAGCTGGTCGCGACGAGTTTGTCAAAGGCTCCTCCGGAGGAGGAACTTGATCTTCGTAAGTCCTTTCTTACTTATTCCCCTATCTTAACTGACTCTTTCAGTTAGATATTATATTTTTACGCTATCAGATGGACTTTTCGCTATTGCTCCGAATTGGACTAACGCGCGCCCCGCTTGCTTTGAACAATCGTATCTCGAAATCTGTGTACATATCTCGCTGATATTTTCGTACTCGTGCTTGATTTCTCTTTGATACTGTCCTAGCTATGGTTTGGGATTTTACGATACATGGGCCTGATTTGTATATTGCTATACCGTCCTTAATTGTATCGACGCTGCCTCAAAATGAGGTTTTTCTCCATTCGCGAATGCTTGAATCCTAAGTCACCAGTCCTTACTGATGCCTCGTGCGCATTTATCGATTAAGGAAATTTTGTCGCGATTGCCTCGCTGTACGGACACCGTTCCGTTTTTCCCCAATAGTAAATAATCCAACTCTTTGGACCTATTTAAGCGCAATCATGAAAGCGTTTTCGTTGGCTCCCCAACTTTATTCTTCATGTCGACACGTCCCTTTGTTAGCCGTCATGGTCTCCCCGTTGTTCCTGTTCTTAAGGGAACTGCCTCTATGCACGAATTCCCTATCCTCACTCCGGACTCCGCCAGACGTCTCGGCAAGCACACGAGTGCAAATGAGTTACTCTCATCGGTACGGGTATTTTCTATCACGAAAGCTAGCCACTGCTAATACTTTCGATCCTAGAACCCTGCGGTTGATTCCAATACCAATCCCATACTGCAGACTACCTGCGTGCAGTCTGGGACTTTCTATAAGTGGTCTCAACCTTGCACGGATTGCATGGTCGCTGGTACTGGTGCTACCTGCACTTTTACCCAACGTCTCAAGTTCGTGGAGGTCTTGGAGGCACGACGCGTCTTTGCCCAGGAGGTGATCTTTACCACCAACTCCAATCCTGGTGCGTTTGCCTACTTCCTGACCTATCGCGATTGCTTACTTTTTTTTTTTTCAGCCGAGGCTTATCGCGAGTGGGAAGTCCAGTTCTTCGCTGACTGTCAAGTGGCTTTCCACCTCTTTAACAAGAGCATCGCTCCTTTCGACAAACAGCGCTTTTCCATGCTGTCCCAAGTCGAGGCCATTCACGACTTTACTCGTCTTAGCTACTTGCACATGCTCTTTGGCGTCTACGATTATCCTACTGATGTGAAGACACTTGTCATTCAGCGTATGCAGGGTATGCAGGAGGCTTTCGAGCTATCGGCTGTGGAGGACTGTATGGTCCAGGAGATAGTGCGACTAAGCTTGTACAGTAATTGTAGAGCTGGTAGTCCCTCTAGCTCTCAGTAGTATAAGATCGATTCCTTTCCACCTGTAGAGTCCCTTAGAGTAGTTCATAGCTCTTAGGAATCCATGTGTTTGTCAAGGAACGACCGAATTCCACTTCCTCAGTCAATCGCGAAAGCCATCTTTGCTTATTCCTATCGCTATCTCATCTTCGGATCGCTTGCGTCAAAAGACCAAGACAGACTGGTGCGGTTCTCTGTTCCACTTCCTATTTCGGTAATTTTCCTGTTTCGGTCGTATTACGCTTTGATTCGCGAACACATGCGGCATCCTTATTCCGCTTATCCCGATCGCAGTATTTCTTATACCGATCAAAGTTTCCCTTTATATTTCTGAACTCCAGAGTCTATAGAAATCCTAAGTCCTTTTAGGATTCAACTCCGGCCGCTCATTCCGCTTATCCCGCAATCTATCACGATTGCTCCTACTCCTCCCCTTTTCATAAATTTTAACTGTCCCCAGTTAAACTCTTTATGACGGAGTCCATCCACTCGCCCAGCTATAAAGAGCTAGCCTTCTACACTCCTTACAGCAGTATCTTTTCTCAGTATCCCTTTCTCAAGAACATGGCTCGCTCTGGTCTCACTAAAGGTCAACACGACGTAATCGTCGGTGTCGCAGACAGCGTTTCTGCGACCAAGTACCCCCGACCGTGCTAAGCAGCGCACATTCCTCGACCAACAGACTGTTACTTTGGTGCGTTTTAATATTTTAACACTTTTCGCGAATGCTCATAGCGTTGTCAGGACTCGTTCTCTGGCCTTCTCGGCGAGATTGCGAAGGACAAGACTCTCTACGATGCTTTCTATAGCGTCAAAAACAGCTACCACCAGACTGCTGTCGGCTCCAACGGCGTCATTGGAGGTCGCTATCCTCTTATTCTCGAGTTGTGTGCTAAGATCAAGGCCGAGCGCGAGCTTCAACGAGGAAACACCGTAGCTTCTCAGCAAGCACACCGTACCGAACTCGAAGAGGCTCGTGCTCAGGCTGACGATCAAGAGAGCAAGAATTCGCGAAAGCCCCGCGCTCCTCGCGCTAAGGTAGTTCTCCTTATTCCTGCTCGTCTCGATTGCTTATTTACTCTGCCAGAAGGACAATAAAACCAAGAAGTCCAAGGCCACTATCGAAGATGGAGATGAATCTCCCTTCGACGACTCTGGGCTCCCTGGTTTTGTGGACGACGCCATGATTGTGGACGACTCCGTGCGTTTATCATTCATTATTGCTTGTCATTCATTCTGACTTTGCAATTCTAGAACGACGCAAGTGCCTCTGGTCACCGGGCGACTCAGTCTCTTGACGAGCGCAACCCTGCGGTGAGTATTGACCTGTCACGATAGCTTCCTTCTCGCCACTTCCTCTTATTGCTGCCTCAGACTTCGCAGTCTGGGAGTACGCGTCCTTCTTCGGTACGCCTCTCGTTTCTTCGCATCAAGGGGATTGACCGAAACTCTGCCTCCTATATCAAGGCTATGGCCATTCTTGCCCGTACTGACCCGAGTTCAGCGTCAGCCATCGTCGTTGAAGACTTCCCCGTCCCACCACCACGGAAACGTGCACGTCCCTCACAGCCACTCGCGCATGAGGACTCAGTCGAGCAGTACGATGGTGCGTTTAGCTTTCGTGATTGCTTCTAAGCCAGCTTCTGACTTCTTTCGAAGCAACCGACTTATCAGTTAACAACCCAACAGTCCGCCAAACTGTTGCCGAAGCGCGGGACGCCGTCAAAAGCTCCACAGCCGATTCGATGGGCGCATTACGACTCCAAGAAGCAGAACTTCGCTCGCGAGTCGGCTTCGAGAATGCCCAACTCCGGTATCACCTTGATCACCGCGAGTACTTGCTCACCGATCTTCGACGCGTCCTCGATGCCCAACATAAGCGGGAACAGGTACTACCCACCGGTAATGCCTAACTACCCTCTTTCGTGAGCAGTTTCCTTTTTTTCACGAAAGGGTGCTAACCCTTTCTTAACAGAACCGGACGCGAGTTGCAGAACTCCCTCAACTGCGGAGGTCCACCTTCCACTCTCTGCCCTTATTGTTCTGTTAATTACCACTCTCCTCGTCATTGCTTTTAGAGTCTACACTTCCGCTCATTAGCCGTATACCCCGACCAACTCTTTTCAGTCGTTACAGCCTATCGCGAATGCCAACTAGTATTCTTCTTAGAATATTTCGCTACACTCCTTTCAATGTGACTCTATGTTTTTGCCTTTGACTCGCGTGGAACACCTCTTTTGTTCCGCTCCGTCCAAGTCTAAGTCCAGAGCCTCTTCGCTCTCTTCATCATCTGAGTCCGACATGTTCTCATTACTATCGGCGCCTTTCGCGATTGCTCCAGGCTTTTTCAGATGAACTTCGTTCAACTGCAGACCCGTTCCAACGAACAGATCTTCTTTTGAGTCTTTTTCAATTGGGCCTTCTAACATCTCTCTCGATAATTCAATCGAGTCGGAAAATTTTAGATGGCCAACTCGACTCTTTTGTTTTGGTGCTGCTCGAGCAGTACAACTCTGAATTGAGCTGTTCAGTCTTTACAGCTTTTGACCCGTCCTCCTCACATAGAAGAAGGCACGGTTTTGTGTGTTGATACAACCGAGGGAGAGTCTAGAGGACTGGTGTGTTCCTTTTCGACTTCCTTTTAGATGGTAGATTGTGCGCTTTTGTTTGACAGAGTATTCGTGATAGCTATTTGCTTTCCTTTTGTACGCTGTAACCCGTTCCTTGGCTGTGGCTCGAGATTGTGATCTCCCTGCCTCAGTAGGAGTACGCTTTTTCTTCCTAGGAAGAGGATCTAAGTCTGTTGGTGTTTTTAACCGACTAGACCGGCGTGGTTTAGGTTTCGCGAAAGATGTGGAAGCAAGTTCGCCGTCCGCAGATATTTCTGACAAGTCTGGTTGTACCGAAATGTTGACCTAAGTCAACGGCACTTTTAACGAATAATTCGTTCTTCTCGGATGTAAGTCCAAGGTATAATCCTGTATAGGAAGGTAGAGATATTTCTATACGCAACAAGTCCAAACTTGGCTTGAGATTTCTACTTTGAAGTATAGAAATAGATGGATGAACCCCTCGCGGTGGGCTCCAGATGAAACGCTGACTATAGGGCAACTATGGAAAACACCCAAGAAAATGAAAGGAATTAAATCCCTAATCAAATCTTAAATATAATCCTAACCACTATGAG
Source organism: Favolaschia claudopus (assembly GCA_037176885.1). NCBI lineage: Eukaryota > Fungi > Basidiomycota > Agaricomycetes > Agaricales > Mycenaceae > Favolaschia > Favolaschia claudopus. The sequence goes on along the minus strand of JAWWNJ010000024.1, from coordinate 1,852,143 downwards.
ATCGACGTGCGAGGTTCGGGGTTCCAGTCCAGTATAGACTGTGGCAATCCAACTATTCTAACACACTCAAAATATACTAACTTAAGCTTTCGCGATTGCTGACTTTGTACAGAGAACGTCTATACGAGTCCTATGTTGACACAGGAAGTGTGGGTTTCAACAAGGGTTTGAGATGTAACTCTTCTCAAGAGGTTTAGGTGTTTTAAGTTGCTTGTTAAGCCAATATATTCCACGTGTAAGATGTCCGATAACTGTTTCACGCGTCCCGTAGGTCAAAAGTTCTTATAATTCCACGCGTAAGTTCCCAAAATTTCCAATATTCCACGCGTACAATTCAAGAGATGATCCAACAGACAATATATATTGACGAAACAAACCAAAGAAACAAATAAGCTTCTGGAGTTTATCTCGAATGGAGTCCAACGTCTAGTTGTTCACGAAGCCGACACTGGCTTGACGCTCACAGCTAGAGGAGGGAATCCACTGGAGTACCAGTACAGGAAACGATGCCTTTTATACCTTTCACTAATAAATAATAAGAGACCGAACAGTTGACAAACGGGTATAATGTGAGAGAAACTAGGGCCCGCTATGCCCTCGCCCTATCCTTGGTGGCCAGAACAGGAAATAGATCAAAGGTTCATTCAATCCAAGTCCTTATCCCGATCATTATGTTATGACAGTGGGCCGCAGCGGCCCAATCAATATTGCCCAACTTGGCAGTAATACCCTTGGTATCATTGTCCCTCTTCGGACCTTGCTCCGTGATCGTAATACGGCGGCAGCCAACTCGGCATGACGTGTAGTTCCTTTGTAGGAATATTCTACTTCCGCAAACCCTCGCAATTGGTTTGTAGTATTATTCGTGAAAGCCTCTTGCCTCCAGGAAACACTCCTTCTGGCCTTTCGTCAGGTTCTTATAAGTCCCAAGTTATATCCCACTCATTCTGCCTTTGGTCGGAACACAGGGTGACTCCCAATCCTATTCCGGATGGTTAGAGACCTATCGTGATAGGTCTGTTCTGGAATATTATAACTTCCACGCTATACCAGCGCAGTCGTAGACAGTGCCAGACCTCCCACTTAGTGTATAATCCTTTAACTGGCCGCTCAGGCAAACACCAGTCCTCATACGAGCGTATTCCCGTGGTATTTAATGTATTACTCTTTTAATACAATAGCACTTGAACTGAAAATGAATAAATTCAGCCCTGGCCCAATACCGGGTCTATCAGCGGGCTTTGCAGGCCCTTCGTTTCCGGCTTGAAAGGCCAGTGGCTGAGGAGGAGGGTAGTAGCTACAGTTGGGATGAACAGCAGGACCGACTTGTATACAAGTAGCATAGCCCTGTATTCCGTGGCAATGGTGGCAGTATAAAAATGCGGTGGCAGAGATGGCAATGATACAAATGTGGTGGCAGCAGTGGCAAATAGCCGATGGCAATGGCGGCATTGCTTGATTCCCGTCTACGGCACATGATATTCCGTTATCCGAGGTACAGCATTCGGCTAGCGAGTTGTTGACGTGTCGTCTCCCCTCCATAACATTCTTCACAACGCCTGTGCCTCTCCTCTCAGATGCAAAGGATAAGAAACACCAGGAAACCAAAGTTCCAGAGTGGCGGCAAAACGGTCTTGAGTGGCTCCAGGATAACACTGGTGACTGGCAGGAAGAAAAAGGCATATGATAGACAGGCGGAGTTGATCTTAGCGGGACCTTCAGGTGTGCTTTGCAACAACTAGTAACCCAAAAGTGTACCTAAGAACCTTTTGCCTCTTCTCCAGAAGAAAGAGGAGGGAGAGATCTTGTGGACCAGGATATGCCGCCAGTGGATGAGGTTTTGGAGGAAGAGGATGCATGGCGGGACATACCAACCCTCACTGAGGATGTAACCGAAGAGCTCTTTGACTTGCAGGAGGCCATAAAACAAGCTCTTCGAGGAAAAAAGAGGTATGTTGTCCCCGTTGGGTATTCCACTGAAGTGCCGTGACCTGTTTCCTTATTAGAGCGCGTAAGGGGTCTCGGGACAGGTCTGATGCTGTGGAGAGAAGGGTGCACGGATTTTGGCTTCAGATGAAAGACATGACAGACGCCTATATGGAGTTCACCTTTCGGAATCCCGAGTTGTCGACAGACATCGGAGACGTTGAAAGAGTGGGAACAGTACAAGGGACACGGAGGATGACGGTGGTAGACATTTGGAGTGAGTTTTGCTCTATTTTAATATCCTGCCACGCCTGCCACTTGGTTTGCCACCTGTGCCACTCCCGCTGCCACCCTTGCCACGGTCGGGCTCCGCCAGAGTGGCACGGGTGGCAGCGCGTGGCAGGCGTGGCAGTCTTGTGTGGCAGGCGTGGCAGTGCTGGTGGCAGGCGTGGCAATGTCGACCTTGATCTCACTATGCACTCAGACACTTACACTTATGATGTACCACTGCTTCAAGGGGACAAGGGCATCTGCTGCTCTATTCTAGCTCAAGGCTTAATTCCCAGCTCTCCGTGGGACCCTAAATATGCAGTTTCAATTCGGGTGTTGGAAGTTTTTTCGCTTAGCAAAGCTACGTTCTCCAGGTCTTGGTATGCAGGCGTGGCTCAGGACGCTGGCAGACTTGAGCCGAAAACCTTACAACTCATCCGTTACCCATCATTTCACCAACTGCTTTGACCTCTATCAAGAGATTCTGGATGTTGTTGACTCTAGAGTCAAACAAGCTCTTAAAAGAGATTCACCGAATTGGAGGCTCAAGAACTGTTGCCCAGCATGCACTTACGATCTTGAGGATGAGGAGGACCTGCACTTCTCCCTACTATACTGCATGGATGGAAACAGGTCAGCCCAACCGGGTTCGAGGATCAGTTCGAGGGAACAAGGAACGCCCGGATCCCAGAATTGAGGCCGCTGGAGGAGACTATTTTCTCTCCCGTGAGGCAGTAAATCGGTGGTCGAAGGAACAGATTGCTGCCGAGATGGAGAATGAGGTATGTGGCAAGGGTGGCAGGCCGGTGGCAGGAGTGGCATTTTGACTTCTCCATTAGATTGATGACGACCCAACAAATCAAAGCCACTGCAAAGACAGGTGGAAAAACATGTCAGAGGATCTCACCTCAAAGTCGTGGGCTATTTTTGACGAGACTGGGATTTTTCTTGCTCTGTGCCGGCACGGATTCACAATGAAGGGTTCAGATATGGTGCGAAGTGGTGAACAGTGCGTGGCAGCAATGGCAGCAATGGCAGCAGTGGCAGGCGTGGCTAATACACTCTTTAGAGCCAAATATCCACTTTCCATGGCCCATGAAATCCTCACGACATTTCCCTGCAAGAAGCGGCATGGCGGAGGCTATGACTGCGGCTGTGGACTGGAAGTTACAATTGAAAACTCACCCTTGGCTCCATTGGCGAAGGAAAATGGACTCCGAATGCTTGTAGGGGCATTCCACGGCCATGCTCATAATCGCAAGTGCCAGCTAGATTACCTCTCCACCTATGTCACCTGGCCTTGGACTGGAAGACTTGGAGGGCTGCGAGAGGAAGTTTTCTCAAACGAATGTGCTTGCTAAATGTACAAGATACGCTACTGTGTTCCCCGCCGTCAAGCATACAGGACATATCTGGCACATTTGGACACTTTTGATACCTATGCGAACCTCAGTATGTGACTTCTCAAATCAAAGTCAACATTTGACTATTTTAACGCAGGCAAATTCCTTGTGAACAACTATATGCAAGCTCGGGCGATTCTAGATACGGAGCACGTCGTTCATGAGTTAATAGTGAAGGCAGGAGTGACAAACGAGATAATGGAGGGACGCTTGCAGGAAGAAAAGAATTATTTGGAGGGCCTGTCAAGGGAGCCAGATGAGGAAACAGAGAGCATGGACTACTACAAGGCCCTAGTTAACCTCCACAAGAGACGGTATGTACTCCGCCAACGGGAAGGCCTCGGATTTACTGATGAATTTGATCCTATGCCACCCCTGCCATCGCCGCCACCGCTGCCACTTGACATGCCATCCTTGCCATCTCCCGAATCGTTGCCATCCCTGCCACCGTCTGCGTTTCGTGCCACCCCTGCCACCCCCTAATCGCACTGCCATTGCTGCCACCTGTTACCTCCCGTTGCCATGCCTGCCATTGCCTGCCACTGCTGCCACCCCTCCCTTAGCGAGAGATTTCTCGAGGTGTTTGTTGAGGATTCAACCGAGGGGGAGTGGCGAGAAGACATGCCAACGAGAGCTATGACAAGGCACTCAATCTGGTGCAACGGCTGGAGGTTCAAATGGGTATTGTAAACAGGTGGACTGAAGGTGACCCAGAATGGAAGAATGCCGCAGAACTTTGGCAAATCAAAAGTACAGAAGAGCAGTGGATGACATGGAGAGGCTTGCCCTACAGCGCATCTCGGAGTTTGCAAAGATTGGGCAGAAAGGGTTACGTGAGTGTGAATATTACAATTATGGCCAAGTATTGATTTTCGGTGGCAACAGGTGGCAGCATACAAAATCCGGACCCATATTGCTAAGGCAATGCAGGTCCGGTCTAAAGCACTCCGCAACGCTGTTTCCAAGTACAACAGGGCTGCTGCTGCCCTCACTCCTCCTGGTCGCAGCCTGAAGGAGGAGGACATAATCGAGCATGGATTTCTGGCTGAGTTTGATATACTCCGAGATATCCGTGGTCATATTGTCTCACATGCCTGGGCTACCCCCGCAGCTAGGACATTGTTGGACTCATATCACAAGCTAAAACGTGCGAAAGAAGAGATTCAGCGGCTCAATATTGAAATCAAAAGATTTGTCACCTACATGGATGATGAGAAGGAGCTTTTGCTCAAAACCCGGAGAGAGGTCGAGCAGGGTAACCCCGTCTTAGCGTTTTTCATTCGCCGGTATGGACACCAGCGGGGCCGGTTTAACACCATTCATATGGAGAAGTTGAGGGAGTTGGCAGCAAAACTTGGGGATGACTTTACAGGAAGTCTGGAGGTGGGGACTCGTCTCCCTGTTGCTGATGATATTCAGATGGAAGACGCGGGTGAACGGGAGGGAAATGTGGAAGGTGGTCAAGTAGTGGAGCAGGGAATGGAGCCAGATGCAGAGGAGTCAGGGAGCGAAGATAGTGAGGTGGACAACGAGGATGAGGACATTGTAGCTGTCATTGACTCTGTAACCACCTTAGTACTGCAGGAGGATCATGGGGAAGAAGAGTAGCTGATACTGTGATCGTGGCAAGGGTGGCAGGAATTTGAGTGTGTGGCAAGGGTGGCAACGCTCGAAACACATGGCAGGCGTGGCAACATAATAGACTGGTGGCAGCAGTGGCAGGGTAAGGAACTTAAGGCTATACCCTTGAGAACTGAGTCGGTGGCAGCGGTGGCAGGCGAAAGAGGCTAAGGGGTACCCCTTGAGAGTTTGGGCGGTGGCAGCGGTGGCAGGGTAAGGAACTTGAGGGTATACCCTTGAGAACTGAGTCGGTGGCAGCGGTGGCAGGCGAAAGAGGCTAAGGGGTACCCCTTGAGAGTTTGGGCAGTGGCAGGCGTGGCAGGGTAAGGAACTTGAGGGTATACCCTTGAGAACTGGGTCGGTGGCAGCGGTGGCAGGCGAAAGAGGCTAAGGGGTACCCCTTGAGAGTTTGGGCGGTGGCAGGCGTGGCAGGGCTGCCGAAATTGTGCGAAGTCAGAGGTAGAGCGACACGAGTGGCAGGGGTGGCACGGTAAAGAACTTAAGGGTATACCCTTGGGAATGCTTTCCACTCTGTCGAAGACGTCCACAACCTCCTCACCATGGCGAAGAAGGATCCTCGTCCAGCCATGATGGCAAACTACTACGAGAAGCTCACCCGAATCTTCCACACCTCACCTTGCGCTTTAGGTCGATGGCAGCCGTGGCACGCCAATGAAGCCAAGGGGTACCCCTTGCGCTTTGGGTGCATGGCAGCCGTGGCACACGCTAGCCGCTACCCTGTATGAAATCTTACCGGTGGCAACGATGGCATCCTTAAGGTCACAAAAATTACTGATATATTGAAAATCTACCCCGTGGCAGCAATGGCACGCTAAATTGCGCAAAATTTCCTAATATGGTCACAGTGGCACAGATGGCACCCATTTTGGCCCGAATCTCCTTTTCTACCGTCCCTGGTGGCAGCCGCGGCACATGCCACGCCTGCCACACCTTTATGCGGTGGCAGAACCCCATCGCAAACTTGCGACCAAAGTGTTGCACAACTTTGGTCGCAGGTTACCTAGGGTTAGGGGTTATAACAGGTGCTGAGATCAATGTGGCATCATTGAAGTGCACCCGAGAACATGCGGCAACAATAAGGCCTGTCAACCATACTTGTTCCCACCATGCACACTTCTCCCTTCTTTGCTTCCCACCACCATGAGTAGCACCATTGGAAACATTGCCAGTCCGCCTTTGAATGGGAATGAAAGGCCTGCAACTATCACTCAGCTTCCAACTACCCAACACTCACAAAACCAACAGAGATCCTCCACCTGAAAGTCCTCCATCTCACACTAATACAGAAGCCCAGCCTTTAACAGACAACGAGAGGTAGGAGGTCCTCTTTTCGCTTATTCATTCCTGGCTTAAATGCCATCTAGATTGATTCAAGAGCTTAAAGCGGGCTTTGCAAGCCTTGTCCATGAACAACAGGAGTACATTCTTGTCCACTTGTTTTCGAGTGTGGATCTCAATTAACTTTCAGAATCCGCAAAGCAATTACAGATTCCAAGCCAAAGCCACCTACCACAACTGACAAGAAAACAACTTTCTGGAATGGCTACATGATTCTTGCAAACGAATATGACAAGGAATTCCTGCAAAAGTACGGCACTGACCTGGATACATCTCTGATATTTGTGTGTTGCTTTGATATATATCCTTTGGCACTCTGACACAATGCACAGGCTGGTCTTTTCTCAGCTGTCGCCTCAGCCTTTATCATACAAATTCAACCTGAATTCCAATCAACACCCCACCCACTTACTGTGGTTGCTCAAAGTCTCCTCTATATCAGCCTAGGATCAACACTACTTGCAGCACTGCTTGCAGTCCTAGGAAAGCAATGGTTGATGTACTATTCTGCAGCAGGTGAACGAGGCACTATCGAAGCTCGAGGTCTTGAACGCCAGAGAAAGTTAGATGGCTTGCAAAAATGGAAATTTGAACTCATTATGCAAGCCTTTCCGCTCTTGCTTCAGTTTGGATTGTTTCTTTTTGCAGCTGCACTATCAGTGTATCTCTGGAGGATACATCATATTCTTGCAGGTATAGTCCTAGGAATAACTGCAGCAGGTACTATAGCCTACCTTGCACTCTTGGCCTCTGCTATGTTCTTCAAAGATTCACCATTTCAGACACCTCTTGCACCATTTTTGAGAACTATGGCTTTTTTCATACATCCACAACAGCTGAAAGCAAGTGTGAAAAAACTTTTTCAAGAATGTTCGCTCCAGTTCTTTGCCATATTAGAGCACATCAAGCATTTCTATTCCTCTGTCATTCAGCAATGCAAAGAGCTTTTACCCAGATACACTTCACATGACAGTCAGGCTATTGAACTTGAATCTGGTAAATCCAATCCAGATTCACCAAATCCACTATTTAAGAGCCCTGTGCCATCTCCTGAGATTTCAGCAGTTTGTTGGGTTCTGGAGACCTCTACAGAGCCTATACGACTTGCCGAGGCTGCAGATCTATCCATTGATCTGCAGTGGCCATTAGATATGGACCTGCCACCGGATGTTCATCTCACACAATTTTTGGGCTGTTTCGAATATCATAATCTATATGATGATTGTTATATGTTGGATAGGCTTCGGGATGGGATGGGTCATCGTGCCACTCAATTTGGACAGGCATATATCCTTATGCAAAGTTTTCAGCCACCTCAGAGTTCCACTCCACTGCACTTTTCTGTGAATATTAATCTGGACAAAATGTTACCAGAACTTGCAACCGTTCTCAGCTTTATCGACAGATTTGAGTCAACATGTTTAACAAATACAATAAGTCAGCCATGGTTGTTGAGGGGTTTTCGATTCAAGTTTGCTGAAGACGAATGCTTGCCAAACATAGTTGCAGAACTGGATTCCAACAGTAGCCTCACATGTGCAAGCTTTTCTGAATACCTTTTTGTTGTCTACTCCTGTCTGGTAGAGGACAATATCTCTTTTCATGATGTGAGAGTTGCAGATAAAAGGTACTGTCATCTATACATCATACTAACATCACACCGAGTTTGCATTCACTCAGTGCATATGAGGTTCTGTTGTATGGAAAAATATTGAAGCAACTGTCATCCAAACTAAAGTCTGACCAGATTGACATGCAGCTTACTGCTGATATTCTCAAACTCACACTCCAACTAGCAAGTAACTGCAGAGACCATAGAGAATGGAATGATCAGTGGCGTGAAAGACAAACCCTTGCATACAATTTTTGTCAAGCACTTCCTCAAACAGACAATTGGATTCAAGTTATATGCATACCTGGTTTATTGCCATCTAAGATCACGTGGAGATCACTCTCTTTCAACCCTCATGCAGAAAGCTGGATTTACTATGCATTGAGAAGCATTCCTAGTCCTATCAATGAACAGAGTGAACATGAAGAAAAGATTCTAAACACTCTTAACAGTCTTTTGTGTGCTCTCTATAACAATGTAATCCCACCATATAAAGATAGCTTGGAACTTCTTGTACAGCTCTTGTCTTTACCAGGTGATGTCTCATTCACAGTAGCTAGGCTGTTGGTACAAGAGAATGTACATGATTGGTATACAGATTCTCAACTTGGCCCAAAACTTCGGGATCACTCTGTGTGGGCATTGCTGTCTACTGTCGTATTGAAGGATACAGCAATGCTCGAACAATACATTGATTTAACATATCTGCTCTCAACAATTCCTGAATGGCAACATTATTTTGAAAAAGAGAAGTGTTGTTGGATCCATGTATTTTCAGCTCTATATCCAGAGGAAGAATATCTAGAAAAATATAATGCTGTGTTCAAGACAATCTGGGCACCACACTTGAGCATCTCCACACAGAGTCGTTTGGAGGAGGCTATTGGCCTAGTGTTTGTTACACTATCTGAGTTCTGGGCCTCATTTGATTTTGCTGTGCCCCTTGATACTGAAAGTCTCCTTGTATGGATGGAGTGCAGCGACACAGTAATTTTTCATTGGCACTCAGAGATCCAGTCAATTGCCCGAGACACCCAGATGATACAAGAATTGTTTATTCCACTACGCAACAATTTGCTTGGATTTGTAGATCAAATTCAGAGCTTATCCTCTGAAAACAGGACACCAATATTAGCAGCCTGCGGAGAAATTGTCAGAGACTTGGCTAATAGAATGCTTCAAACAACAATCATGGGCTCGCATGCTGTTCGAATGCAGATTAGGAACAAGATTGAAGAGGCAAGAAAATTAGTGGCCGAAACTTAGGATGGAGACTCAGAGTACCTATGCTTAGTAAGCTTATGATCAGGTTGGATTTGTATAATACAAAGAGTGATGTGTCAGAAGCTGAATAGTAGGAATTCATGACGTCTGACTTGAACTCCCTTAAATCGAAGGGGCAGTCAAAATTAAATTATTTACAGCTGTTTGCGGAACTTAGGGCGCGTGCTGATTTTTTTCCCACAAATGACATTTTGACCATTTTGCTTGCTGCGAGCTCAATTCCGACTCAATAGCCAAGGTTTGTATATGAGCAAGTAAGGTAGGGGACACACAAATACGGTTACCCCACGTGATGTGCCATCACACACCTTTTTAGGACAATCTACCTTCTGATGCTCCTTTGAACAGCTTATATATACCTTTTGCAAATTCTGCTTCAACAGTTCTGTGTAAATATGCTATAGGTGTGCAAAAGACTTTTTACAAGAATTTTCGGGTGGAACTGAGAGACTAGATATCACTTTAATCAGAAGCCACGTATTTAGGGATCTCTTCTCTAAGTTTTCGGGATTTTCCTGAGATCTAAGCTGGGAGACCTGTGTAATAGCATTGCCTATGGAACTGTTGAGCCCGAGTTTCAATTTCATTGTGTGGGGAATCACTTGTAAGGGTTTCATCGCGAGATGTCCCAAAAAGGTGCGTGATGGCACATCACGTGGGGTAACCGTATTTGTGTGTCCCCTACCTTAGGTATTGCTGCCCCCGAGACGCCTCTGCAGTTAGATTGAGCTTATTTGCCATGGGGTGGCTTTGTTGTCAGAAATGCCTGTTTTTTCCGAATTTCGGTCCGCAAATTGTCAAACGTGCTACCAGGTAGCCATACAACTGTTACTAGTCTCTAAATAGCTCACTTGAAGTGCGGATATAGTTTTCAGCCCGTCCGCAACATGTACTGGTCCAAGCAGAGTAGTTTGATGCCATCATTCTATCACAACGCTCATCTCGCTTCACTAGCTTTATTATGCCTCATTCTGAGATGTTATGCACCTCAAGCAATCTAATAGTAGTCGGTTGACATGACCCCCTACCGACCAACTACATATTTAGGGTTATCGCAGTCAAAATTCGAAAAAAAAAAAACAGGCATTTCTTGAAAAGAAGCCACCACATTTCAAATACCCTAAAACTAAATGCGGAGGCGTCTCGGGGAATGTCATGCCTACCTGTGCATATTTAAACCTTGGTCATTGAGTTGGAATTGAGCTCGCAGCGAGGAAAATGGTCAAAATGTCATTTGTGGGAAAAAAAATCGGCACGCGCCCTAAGTTCCGCAAACAGCTGTAAACAAAGTTGAATTCTTCATATGAAATCGTTTTCTCACTTGAAGGAATCATAGTAAGGTAAGAGCCTGATCTTGTCAATGTATGGGGAAATGCAAAATTCTCTTCAAAAGACTTGTTCTGGGTGAATTTGCTTCCAAACTTACATTTGATCCCCTCTGAAAATCAATTTAGAAGTCAGTGAGTGAATGTATAAATGAGAAGCACACAACAGGTGTCATGGCTCATAGTACCTGCAGTCAATCTAAGAGAGCATCAAGGACTCGGACATAATTAGTATGAGCACTTGAGACTGAGCATACCATCACTGTGTCACCATGTGGGTACTCTACAACAATAAACGTGAAAATCAAATAATACAGAAACAGTCTTCAAAGCAGTTGCCACAACCAACCCAACTCAAAATTTTGCGAGGAATAACCGTTAAACCTTACCTCCGCTTGGACCGATCTCACGTCGGAGAGGTTGGCCGCGGCGATGTCAATCACATGTCAATCACGGAGCGCGAGAAAAACACATGTCTTTTCAATTCTTTGTCTCTTTTCTCACTCCCTCGCCCACAACGACCTCGACGATATGGACGACATTGAGGACGAGGACGTCCGCATCGCAGTCCGAGCGCTGGGGCAGATGAGGAATGGGGCTAAGGGTAAGTCTATAGCGGTTTCTCTACGAGAAATCGGCGTATTGAGAAAATCAATGGACCCTCAGCATTCGGCGGATTCTCCGATGAGCCCACCACCAGCAGTAGCCACCGCATCCATTCACCCACAGCCAGCTCAAGTACCATTCACACCCCGGCGCTCAGCGTCAGCCTCGCCTCGACCCACTCGACGTCGTCACCACCTCAAACGCCGCCTTTAGCGCTCGACGACGACAGCGAAGCGAGTCGGCAACGAGATCGTAAGGATCTGGGTGCGCCACTCAGCGCTGAGGCTGGACCACCGACGTACCCCTCGTTGGCGAGGATGCAGAGTCTACCCCTCGTCAGCAGTGCCATCAGTATGTACGATACGGCTAAAACGAATTCCAGGGTCGTTCAGGTGCGTTAATGGGGTTTTTGCTTTCTGTTCGCAAGGATGCTCAACGACTGTCGAAACAGTACACTTCGCAGTATACCTCCTCGCTTCTTCGCCACGGAACGAACTTCCTGCCTGCGGGCTCGGGGGAGCGTATGGATGAATTTGCAGGCGGAATGTTAGATCGGGTGAGTAATGTACAATAATCTGGGCTCTTTTTACTTGGTTCTCTCGTCTTTTTGCTGGCTGCTGGCCATCTCGTCGGTCTTCTCTGGCCACTGGAGCTTCGGTCACTCTGTATCCACCCCTGTCGTCTTGCAAGCCGCGACGAACGCTTGCTTACCTCTACAGGCTTATCACGTCGCTCCGTCCTCTCCTGTCTGCTCCTTCCCCTCCGCAGCACCTCCTCCTCACTCGCCATCTTCTGGCTTCCGTATCTTTCAGCTGATTTTCTCTCGCCCCTCCTTACCGAGCATGTCGAAGACATGTGATTGTCTGCATCTCCGTCCCCAGTGACGCTCATGATATTCCTGCTGCCGACCGATCGTTTCACTCGACGATCCGCGTCGTGTGAGACGGCGCCGATGACGCTCACGGCGCTATCATACCATCGCTCGTCCGCTGACTGGTGCGGGACCCGAATCGGGTGCATATGATTTGGCACCGACTTGTCTTCTGCGCGCGCGTGCGAGAATCATGCATGCATGCACGGAAAGACACGGCCCGCGATGGTGGCGAGCGACCCGGATGTTTCTTATAGACTAAGACAAGCGTTTGTTGTTGGGATGGATTTCAGCCCGAGTCGGTTTTGCTGCTTGACCGCGGCTCGACGATTTTCTTTGACCTCGACGTGCTGCTTTGAGGAGCACATATGACGATTCTGGTCGGCGTACGTGTCCATTCTGCTGCGCCGCTTTGCTCTTTACTTGCTTTGGATTCGGCCTAGCATTCATTCTGCTGCTGATTGATGGACGATGGATTCGGGAGCTAGCTATTGGCTTTAACGTTGTTTTGCGCCTCGATTCACCTTTGCTGTTTCTCCGTTTCTCTCTAGTTCATTTCTTCCTTCTATGCTAACGATCATCTTACAGCTCGACCGTTACCGCCGCCCTGCATCTTCCTCTACGTCTACTCCCGCCTCTGCATCCTCCTCCTCTCTCCCTGCGACACTACCACTTTCCTCTTCCTCCTCACCACATGCGAAAACACCACAAATCCCCGGCCCGTTCGACGCAAGGGGCGAATATGATCCCAGGGATTACAATCATCCTCATTCTCACATCCATCCGCATTATCAATATGAAGGCAAGGGCAAAGGAAAGCGGCGATACGAAGACGAGCAAGGCGACGGGGATGGGGATGAGGGGATGGACCGGGACGCGGAGGGGGAGGACGATGATATGGAGGATGGTGGGCGGCAGACGGGGGATAACAACAGGGAGAGAGATAGAGAACGAGAGAGGGGACAGGGGAGGGTGCCGGGGTGGTTGGAAGGTGAGTGGATGGTATTGTGCTTTGGTGACTGGCTGACTCTGATTGGTTTTTGGATGCAGCGACCTCGCCGTTCGCACCTGCGCCTGGGCCGCCGCCGCCATTGCCGCCGTTACGGGATGGAGGAGGTATGTCACTTTTTTTTCTGCCGTCCCGGGCACCACACATATTCTTCACCTTCGCCTTCATCTCCACTTCCTGGCCTTTCTTCTCGTCTTCGTTCTTCTCACTTACGCACGTTTTCCCATACAGGTCCCAACGGCACCGCCCCAGCGTCGGGAGCCAGCGGCGGGGAAGTCGTTCAGCGAAGTCGATGGCAGGCCGTCCTGTTAGAAGCGGGTGGTTTGAGTGCCGCACTGAGCGACGAGAGTATGCGGAGGTTGAGATATTGTTTGAGTTGGCTCCAGGTACGATTCATTTCTACCGTCTTATCGTTTGGATCATTCTTTTTTTCTCTCAATATCTTTTCAAAGACAAGAATGCTGACGCTTAATGGACTATCTAGTACGCAACACAACATATCGATGCACAAATTCTCATCCTACGCGACTTCATCGCCTCGCTGCATCTGTACCCACCTCCAGCCCCATCGACGTCCTCTTCTTCTTCCACGGCTCCCGCAGACCCACCTCCGCCACTTGAATTGACCCCCGACCATCTCCGCACCCTCACCCATTTACGAAGCGACATCGTGCACACCATCCGGCAAGTCGTCGGCGTCGTATCGAAATACGCTGGTGGTGCCCTCCCCGAACCCGCACGGGGACGTGTAAGGGGTTTCATTTTGGATTTGCCGAGACGGTTTAGTGCGGAGGGGCCGACTGGGGGTGGGAGCGAAAGTGTGGCAGCAGCAGCGGCTGGCGGTGGCGGGGCGTCTGCGAGTGGAAGTGGGACTGGGAGACGGAGCGCACCGAGGAGCCAGCGCGGGGCGAGTGCTGGTGTTGTTGGTGCTGGTGCCGGGGAGGCGAGTCCTACGACGTCTGCGCCGTCGAGTCCGCATGCGCATTACCGGGCTTTGCATCCACATGCACATGGACACGGCGGGCATAGTCGGAGGGCGTCGGCGCAGGATGGGGCGGCGGTGGAGCCGGGGAGGGCGTTGGCGGCGGCGCAGAGGGTGTTGGTGCTTGCGACGGAGAGTTTGGATATGATGAGGGGTGTCACGGCGGTGGTAAGTGATAGTTTGGATAGGGCGGATGCGTGAGTGTCTTTCTTCTCGTCTACTTTGAATGGCGAAGTTGATGAATCGTTTATCAAAGGTGGGTCGATCGTCTGCGTACAGTAGGCATCCAGCGCGGAATGGACGGCCTTGCGTTACCGGATGGATCTGGTGGGGAACATGGAGGACATCCGCATAGCGGGTGGGCAGGTGCGACGCCCGCGTGGGCTGGTGGGCCGCCGCGGAGTCCAGGCGGCTACACCGTAACCTCGTCGACGTCGGGAACGCATAGTCCCGCTGCGTATGGGCCTACCAGTCCTATAGACGGCGGAGGTGGCATGTCCTATGGCAGCGGTGCGCCGAGCCCTGGGTTTGGGTTGGCTGGGATGAGTATTGGGTCGGTTTCGTCGAGGTATTCAACGCCGGCGCCGGGGGGCGAGGGCGGGGGCGGGGGCGAGGATGATGGCGGGCGGGAGAGGAAGAAGAAGAAGACGTGGGCTGGAGAGGAACGGGATCAGGAGAGGCGGATGGAGGTGGATGGGTAGGTCGGGAGGGCGTATTCGTTCGTCGCTGGCGTTGCCTTGCCGTTCTCCCATTCGGTCCATCATAGACAGGGACACCTTCCTCACCGTCCCCTTGCTTTCGCTTTGCTCTGCCCTTGATTTTGATTCCTCATCTCCGCTGACCGCACCTTCATTTGTACCACTCCCTCAATCTTTCATACCCATTGTACATACGAGATTCCCCGTTCCTTTCGTTTACTTTCGTTCATCTTTTCTCTTGTCCTTGATCGCAATCTACACTCCTTCCATTTACGTGCATCTATTTCAATTTTCTACTGGGACTACGTCGCAATCTTTCACTGTACTATATCTCTCAATCGTTGCTTTTGTCCACATCTTTTTCTTTCGGTCTCATTTGTATAACTCTGCATTGTGCAGTTTCTTCTATGAGCACTTGCTGCTGAGTCTCACTGTGTGATTCCTGTACCCCGACCTCAGCTATGTCATACCGTATTCCAATCGCTTCGACACTTGGCTTGACATGAGATAGGGGCTGTCGGTACGAGGCCGCGGCAACTGTCCTGTGAATTGTTTACCGAATGCGCCCCGGCATGTGAATAACTTTTTCGTTGGGGATCACCACGCGTTTTTGGGGATGACCTTATTTGGCTGAGGGCCGGGCCGAGAAGAATTCGGATCCGAGCGATGTGTGGTTGGCGTCGAATTCCAAAGAGTCAGTTAGAAGCCGTTTGAATTTGCCCGGTGTTGCTCTTGGATTTCTACGTGAGTACTAGCGTGCGATCAAAAGATTCAGGAAAGTCTCGGAAAGTCATTATTTCCTTACTGGGCGAGTCAACGCCATCGATATTTGATGGGTTAGGTTACGTGACTTGTAGACATTTCGAGCCGAAGTGGACTCAGGAGTCAGGAGGAGGAATTGCAGCGAGGTTCGGGAACTCGTATATATATCCTGTAATACCCGGACGCTCAGCTCGACCGACACCCGCGTAGCTAGAGTATAATACATTTTCGTTGCTTATCCGTCAAACCTCTCGCGTCGGGTCTGGCCACCACTCAGATTATAGATACCCTCCCAGAGCCACAAAAAGAACCTTCGGATACAGATACAGCACACTCGGGTTCGCAATCTGGCTTTACCAACAATCCCTCGGCTACCCTGGCTGAACGACGAGAGTTGAGTTGAGGATGAGACGGCTTGTGGTGAGGGTTGTTGCGGCCCAGATGAAGAATACTATGACGAAGAGGGAGGATATGGGGGAGATGATTGCGATGACGGTGTTTGCGATGCGGAGGGCTAGGGGAAGTGGTGAGTGAATAGTTGATATGTTGAAGATTGATGGAAGTTGTACCGAAAAGAATCTAATGGTCGATGAATCAACGGTTGCGGTAATCGAATCGAAGGGGAGAAATAAACAGTAGAACGCACAACGAAGTATACCGTGCCGTCGCGGAGAAAGATGCGCGTCAAGGCGGCATCGGGGTCGGATCCAATGGCGCGCGGTCGATCGAGAGTATTCCAACAAACAGTGACGAAGACGAGAATTTCGTATACGAGCTGGATTCTGTATCAGCACTGAAGATGTGGAAGATCAAATTGTCTCAATGCACCCCGACAATCCAGAGCCCGAAAACATTCGGCTTTGACGTGAAACTACAGAGACCGACGCGCAAGTCGAAGAATAATACAGCTGAAGGCAAATTTAATCGCGCCGTATAAGCAAATGAGACGAACTGAATTGATTGAGACGCACGAATCATGTTTGAAACCGCCCAGGTCGTCATCCCCAGGCTACCCAGTTGTGCGATGATGAAAATCAAAATTGACCAGAGTCGCAGACGGTGTGAGTGTGGAAGGGTTGTCCAGATGCGGAGGAGGACGATGAAGTTGGAGATGACGATTGAGAGCCAGCCGGCGTAGGCCTAATTGTGTCAAAGAACTTCTTCGTAAGATTGACGAGAGGAAAAGGTTCAAGAACGTACCCCGAATGAAATCCATCCTTTACATCTGCGCAAAGGTTAGTTGGATTCATGAATGTTGTTCGAATGAGGTTGCCATACGCCTAGAAAGATGTCAGAAAACATTCGAGAAGCATCAAAGGCGCGCACGTTGTCCGACATGTATACTATCGAGAGGCCGCTTCGAACTTTTCGCCAGTCATTAGCGCAGAAAACTCAAGCGAAGGAGATAGAGCAACACACGAATAGTCTGCGAGGTCAAGAATATAGGGACCATATAACGCAGAATCAAGAACAAGACTTTCGCGGCCGAGTTCGGTGCGCTCCATATATATTCGATCTCTACGTCCAGCGTGAGGAGATGGTCATAGAGAAGCAGCTTCGCGGTCAATGTTAGAGAGGAATCTTCCTTCGACGGAGAAGCACAAGCGTGGCCTCACAACGTATCCGGCAGCTGAAGAGACGGCATAAGTCAAATGCGCCCCCACACTGAGAGGAACTACGCAGGTCTCAACTTACCACTGACATAGCGGGTGATGAGCAGATTCTGCAGGCCCGTAATAGCGGCTTCGAGCTCAGCGGCGCTCATGGGGTCGGGAGGCAGCCCACCCAGCCGAGCGAGTTGACGGGGTGAGAACGAAAGATGTGGCGTCCATGTTATTATAGGGTCTTCGTTTATGTGGAGGGTCAGCTTGCCAAGTGGGCAGAATCAAAGTTGTTATTGAGTGGGAAGATCAGACGGACTCGGAAGAAGCCGAAGGCTGTCAATATCTCGCTTATCACGCGCTCGCATTGCTTCGTTCGCGACTTCCTGCGACTTCACGCTGCTGCTGTTGCTGTTACGCAAGAAGTCTCGCGGTCGCACTGTGTGACGAGAACAAAAGTCAGTGTTAGCTCCTCCCGCTTAAGTTTCAATAGCGCAAACCCTCACCAATGAATGCAGACCTCAGATCGCCTGCTTGATATCTGCTCCACTGCTTCAATTTCGATGAATATATTGATGGACGCCACTGCTCTATTGTACCCCAGATTGACTTCCGACGGTCGTATAAATTAGGGCGGCCGCCGTACGTTTGCGAGGTAGGAGACCTCATAAAAAAATACCGTATCCATGGACCACCGCCAGTGTCGACGGCTGCAATCGTAACTATGCCCATGATGTTGTGGACGGCTCGCATACGTCGATTCCATCTCTCTATGGGTCAGGCAGATGGAGGTAACAAAGTGTGGTTCTCAGTAGAGGGGGACGGAGCGAAACAGAACCTTTTCCCTCCCGACGATCGGTGGTGTGGACGCGAAGCGTACATTCGAAGAAGGTGGAGATGATCAGCGCTGGGCGAATGATCCACTTGTTTGCACGCTAGCATCAGGCCAGCATCTCAATTTACTGCGATTTGATGCAGAAGAGGCTTTTGGGAACCCTCGGGCATGTCGAAAGAGCGGCAGTTGTAAAGTTTGACTCTCGAGTATGGTAAGTCCTCAAATTACCCTGGATCCCTGAATTTAAAGTGTGATAGCAGGGTTTCATGCGGTTCTCCTCGACATATTACATCGCAGTCGTTTTTGAACAAGATTGGCTTGCAATCTCCGAAACATACGGTTGGGTTCTTCAAGTTTCAGCCACCCGGACCGATACAATTCGACAGGCTGGATCCGTCGCTCTCGGAGACCTTGGTGACATCTGTATTAGAAAGACTGGACGTGCTTCCATGCAAAGTCGAGTCTAAGACGTCGCTAAATTATTGATAAACACCGCAAAGTATCTCAGCAAATGCGATTCGTTCTGTGCTGGATATGGTGTACCGAAAACGAGAAACTCTGAAGGTGAGTCTGCATATATCAGCTTTTGAACTCACTCAAATGGACAACTCGCGGCCTGCACTTGCCGTTTCTTTCTCTCTATTCCCAAGGTCCACTTCCTTGATTGTGAGTCCGCTCCGCACGTCACTCGCACAGCGATGTTCTCGTATATATATTCGGAGATGGCGACAGACGAGAGCAATCCCTCAGCCCCATGTTTGCGGTTTCCTCCCTGATTTCTTCCCATCCAACAGCGGCTGTCGCGCTATTCGCGGCAGCATTGTTCCTTGGCCTATGGACAAGACGAGACCGTTCAACTACGCTTTCATTGCCACCAGGACCCAAGAAGTTCCCTCTCGTGGGCCATTTATTCGCTATGCCCTCAGAGAGGCAATGGGAAACATATACGGTATGGAGCAAGGAATTGGGTGAGCTCATTTCGTTTCCGGATGAAATCCAGACTCATGAATAAACCGCTGGTACAAGGTTCAGATATCATTCATCTGGATCTACCTGGGACTTCCATCGTTGTCTTATCTTCCATGGAGGCGGCCAACGAGCTATTCGAGAAACGATCCTCGCTATATTCAGATCGGTATGTGATATACTACATACTTTCGTTTGTCAAAGGTCGTTCACGCACTTCAATTTTGTGTCGAAAAAGGCCCAGATTGCCCATGCTTGTTGAGTTGATGGGATGGGGTTTTTCAGTCGGTACGTGATTCTCGGGCTTCAACTAAGAGCGGGTCGATAAATGCAAGGTCGTTAGCTTTTATGAAGTATGGTGCGCAATCGAATCTTTCTTTCTTTCTCGGCTGAATGTGAGCCTCCGTATAGGTGAAGGATGGTCAGTTTTTTGAAAGCTTGTGAACACATTTCTGGCTGAAACGTATCTACGAAGGCGCGCTCACCGTAAACTCTTACACGACGGGTTCAACACTTCCGCCGCTAAACAATTTCACGCTCAAGAACGAGCCGCTGCACACGCCGTCCTTCGTCGGGTTCTACGAGATCCGCACTCCAGTTGCGGAGATGTCGTAGAACATTTCAGGCAGTGAGGGTCATGCTCTTCGTTATCGCGCCCCGGCCTTCATGTCTAACTCACGAATTGTTCAGCATGGCAGGAGCCCTTGTAATGGAGATTACCTACGGAATCGACGTTCGAGAAGCTGAAGACCCGTACATCAAGGTAGCTGAGGGAGCGATGTATGGACTATCGGTTGCGAGTATTCCCGGCGCTTTTCTTGTGGTGTGTCCATGCTATGTGCTTCGGAGCTGTTCAATATATGAAGACTCTTGATGTAGGACTCCGTTCCTGCGTTGCAATACGTTCCCGATTGGGTACCGGGAGCAGGATTCAAGCGCAAGGCGAAGGAGTGGAAGAAATTAGCACTTGAGCTGCTGGAAGTTCCGTTCAAAGAGACTCAACGAAATATGGTGCGCGACGAAATCATTTTAGTCCATATCTAATTCTGTTTGTTGATTTCATCGATCACACAGAATCTCGGAAAGGCTCGGCCTTCGTTCACTTCCACGAATCTGCGGCGCTTGGAACTCGAACTCGAAGATATCTCAGAGACAGATAAAACCAAGCGGGAAGCGGCTATTCGAGCAGCGGGGGCAAATATGTATGCTGCCGGTTCTGACACGACGGTCGCGTCTCTGGGAACTTTTGTTTTAGGCATGCTGCTCAACCCCGAGGTCCAGCAAAAAGCACAAGCTGAGCTCGATGCAGTACTCGGTCCGAGGCAACTCCCGGATTTCGTGGATGAGGATTCTCTGCCCTATGTTAGCGCAATCGTGAAAGAGACGCTGAGGTGGAGGCCTGCTATGCCCATCGGTGAGTTGTTCATTGGTTCAACTATGTCCAGCGTATCGTAAATTCGCAGGTGTTCCGCATTACGTTAACGTCGATGACGAATATCGAGGGTATAGGATTCCGGCGAATTCTGTCATCATTGGGAACGCATGGTACATACGCAACACCTTTCTCTCTTTTCTCTGGTGTTCATTTTCGATCTAACATTCGCTTTTCGCCCAGGGCGATTCTTCACGACGAAGTGAGCTATTTTCTTGTTTGCTGATACTGCAGCGAGATTTTGCCAGACTATGTACCCAGATCCAGACAAGTTCGACCCTGAGCGCTTTCTGCTCGATGGTAAGCTCAATCAAGAAATAAGAGACCCTGACGCGGCGTTTGGATTCGGAAGAAGGTAGGCGAAAATTCAATCAATTAAACTCTGGACTTCTCCACTAAGCCAGCGCCTGCACAGAATCTGTCCCGGTAGGCATGTAGCTTCTTCGGCTCTCTGGATTACAATCGCATCTGTCTTGTCGACATTCAATATCGGCAAAGCTACAAATGAAGATAGGGAAGTCGTTGAGCCGACGTATGAATATATATTTTCCGGGGCTTGTATCGCGAGTCTTTTACCGTAGTAGCTTTTCATGTCGCGAAACTCTGAATGAAGGTGAAAATTATAACTCGGATTGTATCTAATTGGCAATGCCAAGAATATTGAACCTGCTTAACGCAGCACTTCGGGCTGAGTATCCGACTTAGCAAGTTTCCTCCAAAACCAACACCGAAATCACCGAGCGAATGATGGCATTGATTACCTGCCCCTCTTGTCTTCTTCCACGACCTTGTTATTTCTTATGTTGCCTGCTGGAAGTTTGTTGGCTTCATTGACTGAGTCGTCCAACGGACAAAAGACTGAGACCTCCGAGCTATACCAAGGCTCTACGAAAATCAAGACACAATCTACTCCTATGAGCTCCTGTGTCGCAGGTCAAATATATAGACACGCGCCCCCAATCTTATTCTTCATCTATCCTTCATGTCTATCCTAATGCACAATCCTAGAAACACTCCCTCATTCTTGCGTCGCTCGAATCCTCGCGTTCTCTTTGCTGCTTTGTTCTTGAGCTGTGTTGGATACTACGCCGGTCGTCTGTCTACCTTCTCCACGGAGGGCACATCCGAATATGAAGTTCGGCGAATATGGTCTACGCGCACACTACCGGAGCTCGAGCGTGTTACCGTTACCGTCGACGGTCCACAAGTGACGGTTTTGGGGCCGCAAGTAACATTCCAGGCACCCCAGGCAACTGTCACCGTCACCACCGAGGTATTTGTGCCTAAGGCCGATATTCCAGAGGATGCTCCTATCGTCTTGAATGGCCCTCCGACTGAGGCATTACAAGGTGCGTCGGACTTGATTTTTCTTGATAAGTAGTGGGCTGACTCTAAACTTAGATAATTTGCGAGACGATGTGCAATACATCACTTCGTTTCCGGGCACGGGATTCAGTGAGCGCCTCCTGGCTTCTTCGTTTGCCCGGTACTGACTCTGCTCTATCCAGCAAACGATGTCATGGCATTTGTACGCTATCTATTCATCACTTTCGCGTCTGCATGCCTGACGATGTATCTGTAGATGAACCTACTGTATCTCGCCATATTAACCCAACGAGTCCCCATAATGCCTTTCTTCACCCCAACTCACGTCACAACTGCTGCCCGTAAAACTGTTCCTCCCATCGACTTCGGTGTTATATTCGACATCCCTCGACTTTCGAAGGAACTCGGAATGCCTGTGCTCGAATGGTGGCAAGTCAAAGTGCGATCGCACTCACTCTTCCGTGCCCCATCTGACCCAACCCGTAGGATCGAAGTAGCAAGACGATCGATCCATTAGGCTGCTGGAGTATTTGGAAAGCCGTCAGTACAAGAAACAAGGATGCCCATCCTTCCTCTGCGCCTAATACCCTTCATCTTGGTAAGTCTCGCCATCGGCGTTTGCTCAGTCGAATAAGTGACTTTCGCCTTGCAGATATATCGTGGACCACTCCGCCTACATGGATCAAGCTCCTCAAAGACTTGCCCGAAGAGCCGCACGCACGATTTACCTCCCTTATGGCCCTCACTTTTCCTGACTTGCGGGGCAAGAGCCTTCGGCCTTCGACGCCGTCGCCACGTCTCAAGTTGTCGCTGCCTCCCGATGAACGCCTGGTCTGCTTTGATAATATGTATTGGATCGCGAATGTCGAGGTGCGTGTCAAGCTAACCATCGTCTTCTTTTGTCGAGACTGACCATCCATTCCATCATCCAGCCGCACGAGTTGACGCACGACTACAGCACGACCTGGCGCTTCGTTGGCAAGAATTTACACTGGAACCCACGGATAGAGGGGCTGGCGCGCGACTACATCCGCCAGACATTCAGCCTCCCCGACTCGGAGCCCATACCTCCCGTACGTCCGCCCTACATCTGTCGAGATGTAAACTTGTAACGATCCTCTTCGGCTGCCGCAGTACATCACAATCCACGTCCGCCACAACGACTTTGCCAGCTGGTGCAAACTCCCCGTCGACGAATGCTTCGCCCCGCTCTCTGCCTTTGCGCGCCGCGTCGAAGAAGTCAAAGACGAGCTTCGCACCACCAAAGGCATCTCCGTGGAGCGCGTCATCGTCACCAGCGACGAGAAGAACAGCACGTTTTGGGACGAAGTGGCCTCGTTTGACTGGTATCGTGTCGATCATCACAAAACGGTGGACACGTACGGCGGGTGGTATCCGATTCTTATCGATGCGGCGATTCAGTCGGGCGGGATGGGGTTGGTTGGGACGGATCTGTCGACGGTGTCGATGATTGCGGCGCATCGGGTCAAGGCATGGCAAGGGGGTGCGTCGCGGATGGTGAAGTGGGGTAGACCGGGGGCAGACGATCATTAATCTACTTAATATCTGCTTGATTTTTCAATCGCTTTCGAAAATACGTAGAGGTCACTGCTGATCTTCGACCATTCCCTGCTGTATCTGCTCATGTATCTTGCTGTCCTATCCTTAGAATATACATCGATACATCTACTCTTGGATGAATGCGGGCAAGGATACAATGCGTATTCTTCTTCACGTCGTGCCCAGTAGCGCTCGCAGATTGATCATGGTCGTGAAGATGCACGTAAGAAGTACAATACAGAGCCACAACTGCGGCGAGATGTATAAGGGAAAAACAAAGGCGACATCCGGCTGGAATTCCAATCTCGAGATGCCCCTGGAATCTAAGTACTTCGTAGCTGAATCGTAACTCGTAGCTAATGATGTAGTAGTAAACTTTTTTCTGCGTTGTATCGTAAAGAAGCTGGGAGACTAAAGTATTTATGGGTCAATCGCGATATGGTAGTAATGATAATGTAGGCAGCGACTGGAAATAAGCCTACTTGCTTGGATGATGTAGAGTACAGTAAGGAGAGGAAGGGAGGGGGCGCGGGTGGTCGTGGGTACAAGATGATACAGATAAAAGTACAATGCACGGCGGCAGGGGAGGATTGACGAGTACAGCTTGCGTGAATGGAATGGACGGAGAGGATGCTTTCTTCTAATTGGATGGAATTGGCGTGAACGTTTCGGATGTGAGAGTGGGGAACGGAATGACGAAGAGTATGCGGAACCCGGAGATGAAGACCCGAAGAGGAACGAGACGAGGAACCGAAGAGGAGGCGAATGACTGACTACCCAGGAAGATGCAACACGCGCATGCTGCGCAAGATTGTCTCTCCGACTGAAAATCTTGCCGCACCCTACCTCCGGACACTGGTACGCTATCCAAAGACATCAGCTCTCGATATCGCATGACCTTCACGAAACATAAATGGGAAGGAAGACTCACGACTTTTCATGCGTATGTATACTCCTCACATGCCTCTTCAATGCTCGCCCCTCACAAACCCCTTTCCGCACCCCGCCACCTCGCACACGAACGCCCTCTCCTGCTCTCCTCCTCCCCCTTTCCCACCTTTGCCTTTCCCACCCCCGCCACCACTTCCACTTCCGCCTTCGCCCGTCCCCGCGCTCGTACCGACCGGAACATGCCTCCCCCGACTCTTCTTGATCAAGTTCGGCACGGGGACGGGGATGGCCATGGCGGCGTTCTTGCGTCCGGCAGGCGCGGGGCCGTCGATGCTTTCTGTGAGGTATTGAGGCGCCATGGCCATGGATGGAGAGATGGGGGAGGGGTATTGAGTGGTGGGGGACGAGGACGTAGATGATACGGAGGAGCTGACGACACGCCCGAGCGGGCCTGGAGGTAGATGCGGTAGGTGCATGGGGAGAGGTCCGCTGCCGGAGACGGTACCAGTAGCGGTATACGAGAACGCCATGGAGAATTGCGCCTGTTGCTGCTGCTGCAGGTCGTATAGGTATCTCGGGACTGTACTATACCCATATGGGGAAGCATGAGGCAAAGTGAGACGCAGGCGCAGGGCGCAGGTGCCGCCACCGCCGCAATCGAATTCTCGTTCCCATTATTGCTGCTGTTGCCGCTATTCGACCCACTCGCCTTCGCCCGTTCAGTGACGACACGCAACGCCTGTGCCGCACTCCCCGTATGCTTCGCGCGCGGCTTGCGCTGTTTCTGCTTTTGCTGCGGCTGCTAGTGGGGAAGGCGTCGTCGGCGGGCTCCTCCTGCTTCACCTGCACCCTGTGCGTGCGCGAGCGTGCTCTAACTCTCGTCGTGGCGGAGCGGCCAGGGACGAACTCGCCGCTGTCGTCTGCGTCAAAGTCTTCATCATCAGTTTCGTCATCCTCCTCGCCATCATCGTCGTAAAGCCGACGCGAGCTATGATCTGCGCCGTCGCCGCTGGTGGTGCTCGGACCCCGCTCCGTTGCTGATACAACGCCCTTGCAAACGACGGCGCTTCGAAGCCGAAGCAGATTCATCTTCAGACGAACTCGACTCCGCAGCGCGTTTCGATCTGCTCGAAGAGCCGCTCGTATTAGCAGCCGCCTCGCCGCTCCCACCCGCTTCCGCACCGGGCTTGGGCATGATTATCAGACAGATTCACATACAGTCCCGGCGCCTCGCCTCCACCGCGTCCCGTGGCTCTCGTCGGGGGTACCCCAGCTCCAACTCATTCGCGGCGACGGAGAACGGCGACGAGCTGTCCATCGACCTCGCCGAATGTGGTTCGGAAGCGGAAGGGAACGGCTCATGCTTACGCGCTGGGATTCACGCCTCCCGCTGAGGGAACGACGGCGTATTGTGCGCGAAGATATGGCGAGTCGGGCTGGATGGGACGCGGGGGCCAGTATTGACGTTAACGGGCGGGACGGAGCCGGGATGGGCAGAGAGAGCGGGGCAGATGTGGGTGGGGAGGAGGAAGGAACTTGCGTGGGTGTGGCGATCGGAACGCGGGCGTAGGGCATGGAGCTGGAGCTCGCTGCGCGGGGGGCGGGATGCGATGAGGATATGGACGGCGAATTGGAGGCGCTTTGACGTTCAGCGGTTGGGGTGGGTGGGTAGTAATAGCCGCGAGGACTGTATGGCGCGGGAGCAACAGCAGGATCGCTGGCGGGAGGTTGGCGAGTCGGATCTGCAGACGACGAGCTCGCAATATTCGAGTCGCTGACGGACCAAGTCATGAGTCCTCCCGGTGTTCGGTCGAAGACTCCTCCGAGCGAGTTTGAAGCCGACAACCATTCACCGCTGATACTCGTGTTCAAAAGCGTCTGTTCTCTGCCTAAAGACGATCGCTGCGCGGAATTCGAGGTAGCGAGGTAATGAGCAAGATCCTGCTCGGATTTCGACTGTGGTGCCGCCGCCGCTTGGTCTGCGATGGAACTGGAACCAGCGTTCGTTGGAGGAGTCGCGGAAGAGAGATCGAGAAGCGTAGCCGCTAGCATATTCTCGTCGTTACTACCGCCAGCTAAACTAGAGAGTGGGAGACCGCCATGGGGTGCTCGTGGACGAAGACCAAGAGATTGCATAGATGAATTTTGTCCAGAAAAGCTTTGATAATTTGGGGCAGGGTCATCGCGGTTAAGCGAGCCTCGGACCGACGACAGCTGGTGGAATAGAGGGCTCTGCATCGCGAATACAAGATAAAATGGCGAGAAACAAAGTACGGCGAGTCTTGAGGAATTCGGATTTCCGCTCGAAAACTTTTGCAAAGTTAGAATTCCCGGGATTGGAACCAGCCCAGAGAGTAGGGGCCTGGTGCGCAGGTGCTACCGAGCCCTGGCCGGCGTCGATGGGGCCTTTACGGTGGAAACTTGGCGAGCACCGTGATAGAAAGAGATAGAAAAGGCGTGTTTACCTCTGTATATCTGCAGCGTCAAGCGGAGTTTCAAATGCCCATTGTCCTCGTTGAACGTTGATGATGGTTGCAATTTGCAGAAGAATTTTTGAAGAATTTCGTTCAGAAGAAATCGATGCGCGAATCAGTAGAAGCAGCAAGTCCATTGCTCTATTTTTTTACGCTTTTTAAATCCAATGATGGCCCGGATCCCACCTTTGAATTGATCACTGATTCACAGACTCTAAGATCACTGCCATGTAATTTACTTATACCAACAAATGAAACGAAACCAAGCTGCGGCACATTAGGGCACATTTTTTATAGCACAAGTGAGGCACATTCGGCCCGGTGAAAGTGCTAAAGAAATAAAGATAATAAAGATAATAAAATACTTATGCGCGTGTTTGGAGAGCTTTCGGTTGATTTCGGATGACAGTTGATCGCTCGGATGAATCGGATCTACGGAAAGTGCGGCTCCCCCACGTGAATCGTTGATACTGACAAAAATGCTTGAAATACTGGCCGGAGCTCAGAAAGTCTCGAAGAAAAAGCTTCGAACACAGGGAAGTAAAAGAATATGTACAAGATTCCGAATCAAATTGTAGCAACTTATCGCTACAACCGCCTGTATACTGAGCGGAGTTTGAAACTGGCTTGGATCGATCAACGCGCCGCCTCACCGTGTCGCTCCCTCTCCGCTACAACTACCTATGTGTCAGCGTAATTCGCTGTCGAGGATCGCCCGTATTGAGATGGAAATACGAGTAGTCGAAAGAAACTGTGTTTGTGTAGAGAACGTCGTGGTTAGGGCTTGAACCCGTCCGTCCCGTCCGTCGTCCGTCACGAAACGGCCGTCAAGACACGACGGCAAGAGGTGACCCGTCCGTCAGGAGGATCTCCGAGGCTCGAGACGGACGGGTTCCGTCCGTCCGTCCCGTCCGTCTCGACGGTTGCCGGACCTCAAAATGGGGTGATTTCCGCCCAATCCATGTGAAGATGCTCCAAATCAGATGAGTACTCTTCGGGATCATAGAGAAATCTGTTCCATACCTCGGCACACCATTTAGCGGCAGTTTCATCTTGGGCGGAAGTCGGACGGCGAGAGACGGCACAACGCCGTCAGTCACCGTCCGTCAGATGGGCACACTCAAGCCCAGGACGGACGGTGTCCGTCAGCCCGTCCCGTCCGTCAGTCCGTCACCATGACGGACGGGTTCAAGCCCTAGTCGTGGTTCCGGTTACAAATGCATCAAGACTACTTACATAATGCTTACGAGAGTACGGTACTGTACTAATTCGACCGGTTGTTCACTGGGTGTCACCCGTCACCCAAATTGTTCACTGGACAAGTTGTTCACAACACGTCAATCACATCAAAATTACCATGTAATGTAGGACGGCACTGCTCGGCACTAGTCTGTATTTTGCCACGGGGGTGATGCAGGACCCCGGATAATTCACCCAAATGTCTGTTCCAAATCCTGACAAATTTCGGAAAATTTTGGTGTTTGGCCTGTGTCAAATCCTGACAAAAGTCGGCCAATATGCGTCAAGGCCTGTGTCACATCCTGACAACTTTGCGGCCAGCCGCGCTTCAACTTTTGTCGATCTGTGATTTTTGGCGGGAATGGATACGAAATTGGCCTGATTTAAGGTCAATCGCGTGCAGGGAGCCAGATTTGCTCAGAAAACACCTTTTTGAGAGGTTTTTGGGCAAAAAATGGGGCTTGGCGGTTAATTCCTACGAATTTGATCGGAAAATTGGCCGAAGGCCTGTTCCAATCCTGACAAAATCGGGCAAAAATCGAATTTTCAGTCCTGACAACTTGGGCCTCGGGCGGAACAGGCATTTTGGTGTAATGTCCGGGGTCTTGGTGATGCACGGAGGTGGGCATAATGCCGTAATCTACGGATTGGGAAATAGTTCCCACAGGCCATCGACAACATACCACTACTGCCCCCCCGTTTATTGCTTGACTTTGGATATAGATCGCTCAGAATGGTTTTCCGACCATACTACTGGGTGTCCATAAGGGGAAAAACGCGCAAAAAGAAGGAAAAAGAAAGAAAAAGAAAGAAAGAAAGGAGAACTCCAAAGTTCATTGCACGCTCAAAAAACAATTCAAAGTCAGTTTACTTAATCACTATAATGGTCCCGGAGCCACGAGCACCGAGGTCGTGATTACCGTTGCCCACACGTCGTAAAAATGCTCAATGCTTGTCTTCGCGGGATTCTTGCAATGCAACTGAATATATATACACCCCAAGACTCAAGTAACACTTATTCCAACTTATTCTTCAATGAAATACACGAGCAGCCAGTAAATTGAGGGAATTCATATACAAAATCAATTCGTTGACTACGAAATGGGAAGCTAGTGAAGGTTCGTACCAGCAGAATTACTTGAATGGGAGCTACAAGGTTTGAAGACCTGTGATTTAGAGTTCGAACCCACTGAGAGAGAGCAGAAGGCCAGAAAATCTTGGGATGGTGACTCGTCGAAGTTATGCCAAGAGATATGATGCTCAGCTCGTGCCGTGCCCAATAAGCTTGCGGATTTTGTTTGAAGTGAAGGTCTCGGAGGGAGGGACGACTCAAGGAGTCAGAGCGTTTGTGTGCTTCGAGTGTGTACATTGGGCCAATATTGGTGAGGTACTTGATTTTCCCTTGTAGATGTGCTAGCCGATGGACTAAATCGAGCTCATGAGACGATATTCGGAGCTGCAGCAGACAATCCCCAGTGTTTTCCTTAGTCCCCGCTGCCAAGACGCGTCAATGTCGGGGAGCACAAAGAGGCAAGTAGTATTTGAGGTAGGCATTTTAAATCGAGCCGTTTTGATGTGTTGAAGACCACAGAGAGCGTGTTTTGACTGTTCAGCGGCGTTTTACACCCTCCAGATGCGGCTGAAGGCAGGCTAGAAGCGAAATCGTCGAGGAATCGCAAGAAAACGAGCGAGAAAGTCGTCGAGTGTGATGTTACAGTCACGTCACACTCAGCTTTGGCAGCTCGGAACGTCGTTTGGCGGGTGAGAGAGGTGGCTGTGAGACCTGACATGTTGAGTGGACCCAGTTGATCGGTCGGTTAACCCTCAGAATAGCCTAGTTAAACATGCGTGGAAAGTTAGAATAAATAATTTGAGTGATACGAACGAGAATTTGCGATACAGTGGGTGGCTGGCAGCCAACCTGCCAAAATCTGATCTCCTTCGATTTTGAACCTTTTTCTTCCATTCAAGTGGGGAGTATTGTCAAATTCGAGCTGTAGGAACACTCCGGAAAGAAAAATAGACAAATACATGTCGCAAGATACGCAGCGACATGATTGATTCAACTTGATTAACATCATTACGGCATTATGCTCACCTCCAATCGCGGATGTCAGCAAGTTGACAGACTACATACACCGCAGGTACGAGGACCATTGTATGTAGCGTCTGTTTACAAGAGACTAGCTCGGCACATGCCGGCCGGAGATTTTTTTATTTTATTTTCATGCCCTTTTTGGGCCAAAAATCTCGGTGTCGCCCGTCACTAAGTTCAAAAAGTTCAGTTCACGACCGGCCGTCACGCATAATGTGAACAACCGGTCGAATTAGTACAGTATGCTGTAAAGTAAAGAGTTTCCTGTCAGATGGATCGGATAAAGGTTCGATCGGGCGGCGATTGACGGTGAATGTCCCATCGGGGCCGCTCTGCTGGTGGGATGTATTTTTTGTGACTCATGGCATGAGCGATGAGCAAGAGACGAGGCGCGGGGGCGGCTGATGGCAGAACACAGCCACCGGCTACCATTTGGCCTGGACGAAAAGCACGAAATCTGGGTTGGCAAAAAGACTATTTATGAATTTCAATGTTTCGCTCCGGAGAATCTTTAGATTGGGCCAATACTGTTCTATTTACACAGCCTTCAACCTAAATATGTAAATACTGGGTGAGCAGTGAGCATTTCTAAATTAGGCAATCAGGCTTGTCACAAAGTTCGGTCCGCTACCATACTAATTTTCTAGCCTCTTCAATCTTGACATAAATCTCAAATCGAACAACACTCAAGTCCTGGATTTCTATTTGAAGCATTTTAATAGCTAGATCTCTGACAATTTCTCCACAGGCTGCTAATATTGGTGCCCTGTTTTCAGAGGGCAAGATCTGAATTTGTTCCACAAATCCAAACAAATTGTTTTGCAGTGAAATGAACAATTCTTGCATCAGTTGGGTGGCATGGACAGTTTCTTGGACAGCCTCGTTAAAAATTGCAGAATTGGTACACTCCAGCCATGCAAAGAGACTTTTAGTATCCAAAGACACAGCAAAATCAAATGAGGCCCAGAAGTCAGATAGTGCACCATATACTAGGCCAATAGCCTCCTCCAAATGACTCTGTGTGGAGATGCTCGAGTGTGGTGTCCAGATTGTCTTGAACACAGCATTATATTTTTCCAGATATTCCATGCTTCTGCTGATAGATGGAAATATGTGGATCCAACAAGACTTCTCTTTTTCAAGCCCAGGTTGCCATTCAGGGATTGTTGAGAGCTGATATGCCAAATCAACATATTGGGTGAACAACCGTGACCATGAATGCTTCAATACTGCAGCAGAAAGCAATGCCCACACAGAGTTATCCCGAAGTTTCGGGCCAAGCTCAGAATCTGTATACCAATCATGCACATTTCCTTGTACCAACAGCAAAGCTGTTGTGTTCGAGACATCACCTGGGAAAGACAAGAGCTGTACAAGAAGTTCCAAGCTATCTTTATATGGTGGGATTCCATTGTTATAGAGAGCCCACAAAAGACCATCAAGAGTCTCCACAATACTTTCTTCATGTTTACCCTGTTCATTGATAGGACTAGGAATGCTCCTCAATGTAGGGTAAATCCAGCTTTCTGCAGCTGGGTTGGAAGAAAGTGAATACCGCTGGATTCCAGGTGATAATAACCCAGATGTGCATATGACTTGAATCCAACCATCTGTTTGAGGAACTGCTTGGCAGAACCCATATGTAAGAAGTTGTCTTTCAGGCCACTGATCATCCCATTCTCTGTGGTCACTGCAGTTACTTGATAGTTGGAATGTGAGTTTGAGAATATCAGCAGTAAGCTGCATGTCAATCTGTTTGGACTTGAGCTTGGACGGCAGTGTCTTCAATATTTTTCCATACAACAAAACCTCATATGCACTGGGGGGGGAGTGCAAACTCAGTGTGATGTAAGTATGATGTATAGAGGACAGTACCTTTTATCTGCCACTCTCACATCATGTGAAGAGATAGGACCCTCTACCAAACAGGAGTAGACAACAAAGAGGTATTCAGAAAAGCTGGCACGTGTCAGACTACTGCTTGAATTCAGGTTTGCAACTAGGTTCCTCAAGCCTCGGAGTTTGTTTTCAGCAAACTTGAAGTAAAAAACCCTCAAGAGCCATGGCTGACTTATTATATTTGTTAAACGAGGTGACGTATCTTCGCATATGAAGCTGAGAACAAGTGCCAGTTCTGGTAACATTTTATCCAGATCAACAGTGTACGAAAGGAAGCGTGGTAGATTGGGCCTCTGAGTTGACTGAAACCATTGCATAAGCATATATGCCTGTCCAAATTGACTGGCACGATGATTCATCCCATCTCGAAGATTGTCCAGCTCAAGCCAGTCATCACCTATTGTATGATACTCAAAACAACCCAAAAATTGTGTGAGATGAACATCCAGTGGGAGGTCCATATCTAATGGCCACTGCAGATCAATGGATATATCTGCAGCCTCAGCAAGTCGTATAGGATCTGTAGAGGTCTCCAGAACCCAACAAACTGCTGAAATCTCAGGAGATGGCACAGGTCTCTCAAAGAGTGGAATTGGCAAACATGAATCAAGTTCAGCAGATTCAAGTTTAATAGATTGACTGTCAGTTTCGTCTGAAGCGTATCTGGGTAAAGTCTCTTGTGACTGCTGAATGACAGATGAATAGAATTGCTTGATGTGCTCCACTGTTGCAAAGCATTGAAGATAACATTTTTGAAAGAGCTCTTCCACTTTTGCTTTTAAGTATTTTGGAAATATGGAGGAAGCCGTAGCCAATATGAAGGAAAGCATTGTTCTCAGAAATGGTGCAAGAGGTGTCTGAAATGGTGAATCTTTGAAGAAGATAGCAGATGCAAGGAGTGCAAGATAGGCCATAGTACCTGCTGCAGTTATTCCTAGGACTATACCCGCAAGAATATGATGTATCCTCCAAAGATACACTGATAGTGCAGCTGCAAAAAGAAACAATCCAAACTGAAGCAAGAGCGGAAAGGCTTGCATAATGAGTTCGAATTTCCATTTTTGCAAGCCATCTAACTTTCTCTGGCGTTCGAGACCTCGAGCTTCAATAGTGCCTCGTTCGCCTGCTGCAGAGTAGTACATCAACCATTGCTTGCCTAGAACTGCAAGTAATGCAGCAAGTAGAGTTGATCCTAGGCTGATATAGAGGAGACTTTGGGCAATGACAGTGAGTGCGTGGGGTGTTGATTCAAAT
Source organism: Favolaschia claudopus (assembly GCA_037176885.1). Lineage (NCBI taxonomy): Eukaryota > Fungi > Basidiomycota > Agaricomycetes > Agaricales > Mycenaceae > Favolaschia > Favolaschia claudopus. Next base: position 1,818,844 of record JAWWNJ010000024.1, on the reverse strand, counting down.
TCAGGCTGGATTTGTATGATAAAGGCTGAGGCAACAGCTGAGAAAAGACCAGCCTGTGCATAGTGTCAGAATGAGAGAAGATTTGTGTCAAAAAGCTTCAACAAACGCACAAATATCAATGATGTATCCAGATCAGTGCCATACTTTTGAAGAAATTCTTTATCATATTCAGTTGCAAGAGCATTATAGCCATTCCAGAAAGCTGTTTTCTTGTCCGTTGCGGTAGGTGGTTTTGGCTTGAGATCTGCAATTGCTTTGCACATTCTGACAAATTCATCAATATCCTTATTTCAACAGGTTCACGAGTGATTTACTCCTCTTGTTGTAGGAGAAGACTTGAAAAGCCTCTTTGAAGAGCTTGAATCAACCTAGTATAGTATATAGTATTCAAACTCAGAAGAAATAGGTGAGTGAAGAAGCTCTCTTACTTCTCATTATCTGGTATAGTCTGGACTGCTGCATCTGTATGGGATTCGGAAGCTTCAGGTGGGGAATCCCTGCTTGCTGTGTGAGCTGTGATCTGCAGAAGGTGAGTGAGAGTTGCAGGCCTTTCATTCTCATTCAAGGGTGGACTGGCAATGTTTCCAATGGTGCTGCTCATGGTGGTGGGAAGCAAAGAAGGGGAGACATGTGCATGGTGGGAACAAGTATGGTTGACAGGCCTCATTGTTGCCGCATGTTCTCAGGCATTGATCTGGAGATTCGACGTCACAAGATCTTTTTTGCTCCCTGCATTGAGAAAATGTAGGCTGAAGCCGAGTCTTCGCACAAAATTTTCAGCACAACCCTTTGCTCTCCCGCAACCGGAAAAAAATGTCCCAAGCAATCTGTATATCGTCACATCCAAAATTAAAGGCACCAGGACAAATTTAATCTGTCCTATTATACATTTGCGACAAGTGTGCTGATTAGATAATATCTGCGTTCAGCGGTGATTGCTTTGTGTGCAGCGATAGATAAATTGAGATCTCACATCATCGTAAAGAAAAACTGCCAGGGAGCATACACCATTGCATCTACTTAATCGTGTGTGCAGTGGTCAAGACATGAGCAGAGCATCAAACATGCTGAATTGAAAACAGAGCACAATGTGGCTTTGAAGTGAGGAGGCTCTACAACAGCACGGCAACTGATCCATACTGGACGAGGTTGCGGCATGCCAAAGTGACTACCAGGAAACATTCCGATTTCGCAGAAGAAGAAAAAAAACAAAGAAAAGAGAGGAGACCACAAAGACATACTTGACTGTTTTAGGTAGCCATCAAGTCCCAGAGCTTTGAGTGATGCCAAAAAACTTGAAGAGAAAACAAGGGGGGATTGTCAACGGAAATTCCGAGTTCAAGTTCTTTTACGGGTAGGTTGGCAAAGTATGACACGGCGCGTCCAATTTCCATTCAGTGAATATGTTGGATAGGATATTGTGAAGTTAGGTAACGAGGTAGGGGATTGGCAAGCGTGTTGCGAAAATGTTTGAGGTAAAAACAAGGTGAAGGCATGTAACGAGATATAGAGACTGAGTCAATGCAAGAGTTGGCGAGGATGGGACTGATTTAGGCTCTGAGTCATTGCAGATCGGAACCATCCAAGAGACCAGACGCGCGCCGAGAAGAGATAGTGACAACATTATTGAGCGGCAATTGTTTTGGGAAAGGCGATAAGCAAATTAAGAGGACTTAACGGCGGCACCATCGGAAATGACCGCATGAACGATTCGGGTCGCACATGGCGGCTGGCTGAGGAATTAGCAATCTGGCGCACGTTCAAGACTGAATATAAAGCGGTCTTCGAGGTGAGGGGGTAACTGACCTCGAGTCGATCGATACTCAAACGGGCGGTGAGGGGGTGAAGCGGCTCCCCAGAATGCTGTTTAAATATGAAAAGATTCGACATACGAGTGGCGTTGCTGCCTTCCTTACGCGGGGAAGAACGGAGAGAAGGTTCTTCAAACAAGTCCTCGCCAAGTCGCGTGTAGTAATTTGGTCATATCAGACCACATGAAGAATTCGCAGCGGCGTGTCAGGTCTTTGCCCAACCAATCTTTTTGAAGGCAGATCCAGAGAGCATCCAGAGATTTGGGAGAGTTCCTCAGCGATAGCCCGAGACGGGATGCCTGAAGCATTCATAGTACTCGGATAGTTGTGGTGTGATTTTCAAGTAATCTCGAGTTGGGGATCGCAGAGATGAGCTACTTGCGAGCAGAGGATGAATGGGGGAAACAGGCCAGCAAGCCTACGACGGGATTCAAAGCGTGCCGCCCGGAGCAGGGAAAAATCAAGTTGTTGGCACGAAGTATTGAAATCATTTTATTGAGTCGACGATAACGTTGGAAAAACCGCCGTAGACTGAGTCTGCCCCCGAACCACCCGCCAAACCCACCTCGAGTACGTTGAAACCATGAGTGTTGTTGACAAAGAATGGCGAACGTTAGGGTTCCCACGCCTCTTGTCCCCCATCGTCCAACGATCTGCTCGTCAAACGGCGTGAACGACGTACTCCGGCCTCAACCGGAACTCTTCCTCGCTCTACACAACTCACGCCGGTGCACGGATAGTTCTACAACCCAGCCGACTTCTGTTCTATGTCAAATTTCAATCACCTCCATCACCCCCTGCCCTCTTGACCTCGACCCAGCCTCCAGACCGCCGTTTTTGGGGAGAAACTGGACACATACGCCAAACTTCACTGGCGATGTATCTTTGACATTGACCGAATACGAGCTTAGGGAATCAGTGTTGATATGAAGTATATTACAGGTGCGTGCGAGACCCTGTATCGTTTGTGGCTTGTCATGACTCGAAACGCAGGATAAATCGCTGCTTTTGCCGGAAGAGTCACCCCGCAACTTCTACGCAAGGGATCGTATCGTCGCTCCAACTGCCTCCAGTCTACCTCCTCATGAATACGGCTCGAGAATGGATGCAGCTGCCTCCCGCGAACTCGGCGCTTGCCGCATCAAGCATCAGACTGGCACCGTCATCCTTGCTTCGACTCGTCTCGCCCCGCCCCAGTGCCGTCTCCATCGGTTCTCACAAAAAAAATCGGCTTTTCCGTGATCTTGAACGTTTCGACGACAGGTATATCTTTAACTGTATCATAACCTCTAACTCGCTCCGACCTATCCAGCCGCCCTGATCGTCGAGACTCCAAGTTTGCGCAGTTCTCGTGACACAGAGGCTCCTTGGTGCAGCTGGACGTTTCGTATGCATCTCTCCCTCTTCGCCCCATCTCCCTACTCACTGCACTCCTTTCAGCCACCACCACGCTCGTCGCCTCGTTGCCTTTCAAGATCTCGCACACCACCGGTCCTCCTTTCTCAACACACACATGCAGGTTTTCCCTCATCTACACTCTCCCACCGTAGTCCTCGACGCCGTCGCCCCACAATTCCACCATTTCCCGGCCCGCCTCTCCGACCCTCGCCCGCGCTCGCTTGCATGGTGCATCTCACTTCTCAGCATGCATGCCGGCGCCGTCGTCGGGGGCTCAATCCACCGCCGTGTTGAGTAATCCGCTGTCCTCGCATGCGGACGAGGTGGAATGGAGCCGCAGTTACCCCTCTATCAATCGATTGGGAACGAATTCCACCGCCTCCGCCCTCTTGCTTGCGGGACTGCCCTCCGATTCGTCTCTGCTGTTAGGCCGTCGGGCCGTCTGGAGGCGGAAAGAAGTCTACGTTGGCACTCAAACGGCCCCCATCCATGAATTTAGATGGGGCAGCAGCGCCATGCTCGACCTTCGCACCTCCATCCTCTTGCGCACCTACAGGCACCAGCACCCTCTGCTCCTCTTAGCCCCGCGTCCTCGTCCTCGAATGTCCTTCTAATGCGGCGTTTCTCGCGACTACCACCGGTTTTCAATTCTCGCCTACCTCGCCATGCCTACTCCTCATCGCTCCGGTGCCAAGGTCGATTCACATTGCGGGACAGACTACGAGGTGGCGGAAGCGGGACCTACCATCGCCACTGCGCTATCGACGCATCGTTAGCGGGACGCGTGTAACACGCAGATGGATTCGCAAAGCGGCGGGTTAGTGCCCCGAGCGCCTCGTTTCGCTGCATGTGGTGCTGGTGTAGCGATTTTTCCCAAAGCGGAGGCGTGCGCTTGACCGATCTCGGGTGGTTTGGAAGAGGCCATAGCCTACGCCGCTGAGAGCGAGCTGTAAGTGATGTACAGTGGACCCCGCTCGCCCGTTCTTTGCCTGTATTTGTTATTTCGTACTTTCTCAATATGACTTGCAATATATAACTGTCTTTCATTCAAGAAGTGCTGTCTGCAAAGCAAGAACTAAGTGCATATCAGGTGAGAATACAAGTTCGGGGGCCGTGAGGTAGACTCGAAAGGCAAGGGACCACTGTACAGCAAAATCTTCCAAAACGAAGATCCGGATGAGGCTTGGAAATGGGAGCCGCTTAGGCCAACGGCTGATATCACCACCGCGAGGCGCGCGAGATCGAGGGCTTGATACCGATACCCGTCCCTACCCGGGGAGTCGTTCAGACAAACCCAGCCCTTCCATAACCAAAGAATCACGGTAGCCTGACGAAAAAGAATCAGCTTCACGAACGGCTGCAGAAAGAGGACAATCTACTGACCTTGGAAACACGAAACAAGCCTCAAGCCGCGGCCCACGCACGCCCCCAACGCTCATCGTCGAGATCTAAGGAGAGCTCCTGGATCCCGCTGACGTGCGGCTGGACATGACGACAGCACCATATGCACGGACTCAGGAACGCGGCGAGCTGGCAAGGGTAGAACGAGCACCAACCGCCCAGCGACGTATTCTGAGACCGTGTCGGATGGCGGGGACGAAACTCGCGTGGGCGGCGTTGAAGGAGGTGAACGAATGAAGAAAGGAGATAGAGGAAAGAGCCCTAGGAAACACTGTGAAACTAGCACGGGGATGAAAAATGAAGATTGAAAATCCTACCTTCATCAGCTTCCTCACCAGTGGGGCGCGACGCGATTCTCTCCCCATCTTATTACCCTTGAAGCCGTATGAACTTCAATCCCCGGGACCGGCGATGTGAATGACACGAGGCAGGGCGCCGTGGACGGGGAGAACGCAGCGGTTTCGGGACAGGTTCATCTGCAGTTTTGAGACGGAAAAGGTCGCGGGTGAGGGGTGGGGGCTCGCACGTTCGCAAATCGCCCAGCGATACGCGGCCAAGAGGTGCTGAGCGGCCATGCTACGACTAACAAGTTCATCGAAACGCTCGCGAGCAGCACACGACCGCACTTCGTTCCAGCTCGAACCAACGCGGTGGGTGGTTGATACGGAGAATGGACAGCGCTTGCAGCACCTGAGCTGGACACGAATCCGACTGCGCGCAGACAAGGGTAAACGAAGCTTCGCTCGGACGGGGGGATTGAATGCCTGATAGCGCAGCCATATGTAACGGCGGCGGCGGAGGCACAGTCAATGTCATAATGTGCGCTGTGCTAGCGTCTAGTCGAGCTGACGAGCGCGAGCAGGGTCGCAGAACAGGGGTTGGAGTTGTGAGATTCGCTTGGGGAGCGAGGACGGCGAGAGGGGGTGTGAAAGAAAGCAAGGCGGATGAGTGTTGACAAGAGCGAGGTGGAACGCCAAGGGATGATTGAATAGATAGATAGACTTGAGTGTGGCTGGATGGATCGTAGGTGAGTTGGGAGACGAGGGCGAAGGCAGGGAGAATACACACCTACTGTATTCGATGAAGATGACGCGACATACTCCCATCGCAAGCGACGTTCAAGGGCGCAGGAAGTAGATTACATGGCAATATGACCCGGTCTGTCGTGAAAGCGGCGGGGACTGCGAAGGAAGGCGGCGACTAGACGGGCACCAAGGACCAAGCGCTCTTCATGATACTGCAGCCCCCAAAGGAATCCTTGAGCCCTCTTCGACGGGATGCAGGCGAGACGAGGGGAACGAATCGGTCGGCTGTAGCAAAATTTTCATGCGAGTTACTCTTCGCGGTGACGCTGCTGTTTAGAGTCAGTGTTGCCAAGTCAAAAACAAAAGAGTGGTTCAACCGTTCAGACGCACCGTAGACCTATCGTTGTACTATCCCATGTTCACAAGTTGCCGGCCGACTTGAAGTAAATCGCGGGTAAGACGGAAGAACGCGCAAGTACCGTCGCGGTTGAAGTATTTCTTGTGGACAAGCAGCAATCAGAAGTGAAATGGGTGAGTCGCAGTCTACGCCAGAGCACCTCCGCCAGAAATACGTCTTGAGGGCGTCGAGGTCATCGTTGTTGGTGGAAGGAGGAGACAATAGCCGAATAGCCGAGTGTTTGCGTTCCCACGCTCCTCATCGTCCGCCACATCAACGACAGTCGGCGAATGGCGCACTCAGTCCTCTACGAAATGCCTTCCTCTGTGACTCTCGAATCCTAGCGCATGTGCAATTTTTCAATCCAGCTCTATCTCGGCTCTAAATCTCTTTGTCATTTCGAGCAACAACCGTTTCGCTCGGCACAACTTCTATCTCGTCCGTCGATGCCCTTCTCAGGCTATTGGGTATATCGCATCTTTCTTGGGCGAACAGGCAATGAGCTACGAATATTCGGTCTTGGTAATCCTCTGGATTATCAGGAAACACGCTGAATCGCGGATACTTGCGTGTCCTGCGATATTGCTGGCGATTTATTCAGTATTTCGGCCAACTTGGAGCTGGCAACTTGCTGTTGTACGGGCATACAACCCACTCAGGTGCATCTTCGGCCTGGGGTGCTCCTGTGTTTTTACCCTGCCTTGCCCATACTCAATGGATACTTAGGATGAATCGCCGTTCTTGCCTCGATCTGGTCAGGATATCCGAGTCTTCACCACAGGCGACCATTTCGTCGCTCCTTCTCGCTCTCCCTTTCAACACTGCTTCAATATCACCGAGACTCTAATTTCGGGACACAGGATCTCCAACGGCGGCGTGGACATGCGAGTCGCAGCGACACACAAAATCCGAGCATCGAATCTTGCTGATCCTGCTCACGAGCGCTGGAGCACGAGCAGGGGTCGGAGACGGAGTTATTGAGATCGATTTGCGGGCTGACGTCGAGGTGGACGAATGAGACGTCCAGCGCAACCCAAATCGAGAGAACATCATGAATAGGAGAACAAAGAAACGTCGCACGAACTCCACGCCATCACCCCCATTCCCGCAGACGGCTGCGAGCGCTCGCCGTCTTTTCTATCGCTGCCCCTGCATCTCATCTGGCTCGTTTCTGCCCCCCGAAATCTTTGAGCGTGACTCCGCACACAGTATCATATACCACGACGACATGCGGCGCCGATCCGTACTGTGAAATGCACGGACTCTATGCAGGCCCTATGTGGGCGTGAAGTAGTCTCGTGCAACACCTTCCCGCCTGCCAGTGAATTCCAAAATTCCAATTTTTTCCAGTAATTGCGATCGACTGTTCCTCACGCCCACCCTCGTCGATTGGCCCTTTCTGGTCACTTTATATCGCCGCGAATACGCCATCTATCGTCGGTGAATTCAAAGCAGGTAAATGTGAGCGCCGAACGCTCTGCAGTCGACGAAGGATACAAGCAGAAGGAATCATCACATGCCCAACTTGAAGGAGAAACGCTGAAAGCCACTGCTTCGTCTTGTCGCGCAGCAACCCTATCGAAACATGCATCGACGAAATCCGACGCTCATCCGGCCCCTTAGCTCTCCCGTCGACTTGTTTCTTTTCGATTGCCGAAACCACTGCCAGTGGCAGCCAACCCTTCGGCGCCGCATGGATCTACGTTAGCGCTGCATTAGCACCTACGCGTCTGCATCGTATTGCAGATTTCGTCTTCCGCATGCCGAGACTCGTTGTACTCAAGCTGTCGTTCTCCACGCCTGCAGAATCACGAGGAGGTATGTCTCCTTCCTTTGCCACCTTTGAGCTTATAGATCCAGGGCCAGAATCGACACTAGAGAGCAGACATGCGACATCACATATTCCACCTCAAATTTGAATTCCTCCCTCGTCTTGCGCGACGGAGGCTTGCGCAGTTCAAAGTTAACGAATCGTGAGCTTGGAGACTTGGTGTAGTACAGTCAGGTAAATCTGAACAACTATGCGGCTCGTAAATTGCCAATACTAATGACTTCCAAAGACAGAATTTTCCCTCGCGCTCGATATTCGTGGTACGCATGGCTCGCAAAGCAACTTCCTCCTTGAACGCCATCGGTCCTTTAGCTGCAAGCACCAACACTCTCTGCGCCGCCGCCAACGCTCTCCCCGGCTCCACCGCCCTATCCTGCGCCGACGCCCTCCTGGTATGTTCTCCATGTCCATGTGCATGTGGATGGAGAGCCCGGTAATGCGCATGCGGACTCGACGGTGCAGGCATTGTGGGGCTCGCTGCCTCCCCAACACCAACAACACCAGCACTCGCCCCGTGCTGACTCCTTGGTGCGCTCCGCCTCCCCGTCCCATTTCCACCCGCAGATGTTTCACCACCCCAACCTCTTACGCGGCCCCGTGCAGGTTCAGGGAGGGCACCACCGGTATATTTCAATACGACGCCGACGACTTGGCGGATGGTGTGCACAATGTCGCTTCGGAGATGCGTGAGTGTGCGAAGGTGGTCGGGGGTCAAATGAGGTGGCAGACGGACGGTGGGTACGGATGCAGCGAGGCGATGAAGTCGCGCAGGATGAGGATTTGAGCGTCAATATGTTGGGTTGCGTACTATACAATGACAAGAGACGTCAGCATTCTTTCTTCGAAAAAGAAATTGAGAGCAAGAGGAATAATCAAGATGACAAAAAGAAGAAACAAATCGTACCTGGAGCCAATTCAAGCAATACCTCAACCTCCGCACACTCTCGTCGCTCAGTGCGGCACTCATGATCAAACCACCAGCTTCTAACAAGAACAGCCTGCCATCGGCTCGGCTGGGCGTTTCCCGACGCTGGTGGCGGAACGGCGCCGTTGGGACCTAGGCATCAGCAATCCCTGGGTTTTGCCGTAGAAGCCGGTACTGGCCGGTAGCAGCCATAGCTCCAGGCCAACTTACGTAGCTGTCTGTAGCGCCGCGGCTTCTCTGTAGTTCTCTGTAGAAACTGGACGGCCGTGTAGTTCTCCGTAGGAGTCCGTAGGATGCCATGCATTTATTTCTCGACCCGGACGCCCATTGCCGTGCACGCGGCGAGGCGTCGCCACTGCCGTGTCGGCGGCGTCATCATACTTTGAAATCAGTGTCAAATCTTGGCTGTAAATTTGGTCCTTTGGAGTACCCGTTGTAAGGATTCATTCATTTCAATATTCAGTCAAGATAAGTAAGTACAAGATGTGGTTTGCATACAGGACTCCATCTCGCAGTTCGGCGGTCACAGATGAATCCAGCTCCGCAGGCGTGGGATTTGCGTCCGATTGATTCAGCGTATCGAGTAAAGAAAAAAACTAGACTACTAACGTTGAGAACAGGGGACAGCGCGGGCGGGTGGAATGACTTGAAGGAAAGCGGCGCGGAGACGTCGAATTGCACACTGAGGAAGACGTCGCGTCAATTCAGTCCGAAGGGTTCGGGCGAAAGACGAAGGGACGCACCAAAATAGTCCTTCCGGATACTCGCCCGCCTTGCATAGAAAACGCCAGGGAGACGTACATCTCCCTCGGTAAGCCACTCTGAGCAGTGAGTCCATTCCAGACTTTGGGGCTGGCCGCTGGCGGGAGCAAAGTCGATGACGGCTCGGCTTTTTGACCGTCTTCTCTTCACGGCCGTCTTGACATCTTTGGAGCGGGGTTCCGGGCGTGACACGAGGGTAGTCGGATGGCCAATGAAGAGGATGGACCCCGGGGCGGAAGCTGGCGGCGACGGATCGCAAAGAGACTGCACAGTGAGAGAGAGTAGATCGCGTCAGATCGCGTCACGGACTTTGGAGAAAATTTCTCCAAGTCCACAAATCAGTGACCGTCACAATCACATGACTTCGTGACTCTGGTTCGAAACAAATATTTGTCCTCGCCTCTCTTCCTCTCCTTCCACCATCCCCACTCGATGTCGTCCTCCTCGCGTCTTCCTCGCTGTTCAGTACTCCCGTTGACTTACACAGCGGGCAAAGCCTTGTCATGTTCCGTTTAAGGTAAGCGTGTCATGCACCTGTCATGCGCCAGGTCATGTTCTCAAAGCCCTTTGTTCGGCTGATTGGGGCAAATTCCGCGGTCACGGTGCACCGTGACTTTCTGTAAAAAAGAACGCATTCCGAAAAAAAAAACAATCACTCTCTTTTTGCCGGGTTTGTGTCCTTGGTACTTAGTAGACTTAGTAGAAAGAACAATAATAATAACTTTGTTAGCATAAGAAACGGACAACAAATACATTATTTCAAAGCGACCTAATGAATTTATTCTTATCAGCTGTCAACTGGGCTTTGTCGCGAAATCGAAACGCGTCCACCGTTCCCTCCTACACCTCTGTCTGCACCCACCTCCACTATACATGAACGATACTCTTCAAGATCCAGAGGGGAGGAATAACTATGTGTTATGTTTGTGCCGATCATTTGACTGCTGTGCGAGATTGTGGGAGGACATCGAGGGGATTGTACGCCCGGGCAACTGGGTGTCAAAGGTAACAGCGAGGAACCACAAAAATTCAGAGCTTGCCTTCATCCAGAGCGGACTGTTGCCTCCGGTGAGACCATCCAGCCTAACCTTTAATCTAAATCTGAGCTGACACTTAGAAGACAAATGACAAGACGGAGCCGGCGGCAAAAACACCAGTGGCACAACAAGAGCCAACGTCTCGGGCCGTCCTGAGCGACGAAGGCAGCTTAGAGGGGCCTCGAGGTAAGACTGGTGTTCAGACTACAGTGGCATTTACTGATTATATTCTTTCAGAATCTTCAATTGCTCACCGTTGTGTTATTTTCCTTGTGTGCACGCTGGTGGCGTGGCTTCACCTTGTATATGGTCTAAGCCGAGACGCGAGTGGTCGAGTTCTCAAGGTTCTCGCTGTCATCATCAATATGGTGGCTACGTCAGATACCACCTATAACATACTCAAGGATGTACGCACCGCAATCAAGAACCTTTCCATCGAACCCGATATCCAACATTCCATCTGCTGCCCCAAATGCTTCCGGGCATATTCCTTGAAGAGCCTTCCGCAAGTCTGCCTCGCTAGAGCCACCCCAGCGTCAAGGAAATGCAATACACCACTTTGGGTGGAACGGCAGACGAGTGGCGGCTTGAAGGTTGTTCCGCGTCGCCTGTATTCAACGCAAAGCTTTGAGAGCTGGCTGGAGCACTTCTTATCACGGCCAGGGATGGAGGAGTTGCTTCGAAAATCACACCTTCATCGACCGAATCCTGACAAGATGTCGTCTATTTGGGATAGCCCAGCATGGCAGAGCCTTGGCTCATATACATCCCAACGCAACAACCTTGTGTTCACCATCTACGTTGACTCGTTCAACCCATTCATGAACAAGATTGCCGGCAAATCAGCATCGTGTGGGGCCCTCATTGCGATCTGTCTCAATCTCCCTCCCGAAACGTGGCATGACGAGGAATCTGCCTACTTCATCGGAATCACACCTCCTCCCAAAGAACCCACTGTTACTACAATGACCGCTCTCGCGGATCCTGTCGTTGCTCAGTTCCGGGAAATGTGGAAAGGAAAGAAGATACGTACCTACAATCACCCCGACGGCGACTTCTACCGGGCAGCAATCATTGCTGCTATTGGCGATATTCTGGCACTCAAGAAACTCCTGGGCTTTGCCGGACACACATCACGGAATTTTTGTTCCTTTTGCAAGGTCCAATACGCCGAGATTGATCGAGTGGACTATGAAAACTTTGAGCCACGGTACGGAGCGGACATTCTCAGCTGGGCGAAGGCATGGCTCATGGCACGGACGTTGGAAGTTCGGAAGAAGATATTCAAGGATCACGGCTGCCGCTGGTCATCCTTGAATAACCTTCCGTATTGGGACCCTGTGAGGCAGACGTTGTTGGGACCAATGCACAATTGGTTGGAGGGTGTCGTTCAGCATTATGTTCGTCTCAAATTGGGGATTGGTGCGAATGGCGTCAAGGGCACAGGTGGCAGAAGTGCTTTCGACGATATTCTCTCCTCCGACTCGGACTCCGACGTGGAGATGATGGATGCAGATGACGACACCATCGAGCATGAGCTTGCGGACCTTCATCAAGACAGTCTGATGAGGAACGATGCCCCACAATCTTCGCTTATCCGTCGTGCATCGTTTGTCATGACTGCCGACACTGACAACGCTGACAGTGCTGGAGGGGCAGAAGAGGCGGAGGATGCTGCTGACGAAAGCGATGAAGAAGAGGATGGTGATAAAGGTGACTCTGCCGTGTACGAGAATGAGAAGCCGACTCAGATGGTTTTCGATGCCGAAGCTATGGCAAAAATCCACGCGGGACTAGCAGCAGTCCGGATTCCATCCTGGATTGATCGTCCACCCACCAACCTAGGAGAGAAGGCTCACGGGAAGCTCAAGGCAGATAACTGGCTTGTGTTGATCACAATTTTTTTCCCGTTGATCCTCCCTGAGATGTGGTACGAGGGTCCGCAGAGTGCGAGGAGAGATCTCAAATTGCTTGACAACCTACATGATCTGGTGGGTGCAACGAACATCCTGTTTTCAGAGACAACAAGCCCATCAGAGGCGGACGAATTCTCTGCAATATATCGCGAGTTCCTCAAATCCTCCAAAGAACTCTTCCCGGGCTTGACCACTCGTCCCAATCACCACTATGCCTTGCACAACGCCGACCAGATGAAGTGGTGGGGTCCTCTCATGAAGCTCTCCGAGTTTCTGTACGAACGGCATAACGGAAGACTGCAGAAGATCAGAACTAACAACCACATGTGTAAGTGATTGTTTCGCTGCGATAGTTCGAGCTTACACAGTGCAGGGGAGCTGGATTTGACAATGTTGCGCCAGATTTGTCGTCGCGGGAAGCTGTATGCTTCGGCAAACGACAGTATCAAGTTCGGTGACCCAGAGTCTCCGACTGTCAAGGCGTTGCACATCTTATACGGTGAAGACTCTATCAGCAACAGCACAAGCAACAACGGAGAACGACTCTCACCTATGCAAGAGACAGCTCATAATGGCTCTGGGCCGATATTGGAAGCGTCGACATATGACATGATTCTCAGCTACTGGAATCAGACATATTCGCCCACATACATCCACAAATCACAGCTCACATACGACCTGATGAATGCAGGCGTTAAAGTATTGCCAACTCACGCAGTGGAACTCACCCATTTCAAACACAAAACACGGCTCTTCTCAATCTTCAGAAAGAATACTGGCAGCAGCTCGATCTCATTCCGTCATCCCGCAACTGGACGCAAGGACTTCGTTTACATCCAAGAAGTCTGGAAGCAAGCTCTCCAAGGAGAGTATCGGATATTCGTGATCATCCAGCCCCATACCACCCTCTGAGCCCAAGCGATGAAGCAAAGACTCATTTGCCCACTCATCCACGGTTCAGATCGTTTGCACGGTACTCCAATCCATGTTTTCTACGCCCCAAACTGGTTGTCGAGCTTCGTCACATCATTTCACATGTCCCATTCTATCTGCGGCCAGAGGGACGTTCGGAATCAACCCAGCGATTACACTATTTGTGGACTGTCTAGAGAAGGGGCGGGATTGAGGTTGAGGAAGTCGAAAGCCATGGGATTGCTGAGGAAAGGGAGACATATGAGCAACGCGAAGTCACTCGCACCCGACGCGGAGTCGAGTGAGCACCAACGCGAAGTTGGTGAGATGAGGTTGAGGGGGAAGAAGAAGGCAAGAGCGTCGTATAATAACATGTACAAATAATTTTTATTTCCTTGCCTCGAGCTCAAATTTCCTTGACAGTCAGATTGGTTAGAATTCAAGAGATAGAACTACGACAGATGTACGACAATATACAGTACTTACTATCATACATACAAGGATTTGTGCAAGGGAGAAAGATATTTATTCAGGACCCAATTTCGTGCTCCAGGCGCATGGGAATAATTGCCGCCCGCCCAAACAATTCGTAAAAGCTTTGTGTATAGTACGAAGCAACCCTGGGCTCGAATTTGTGCATCTCCCGCCTATCCAACGATGATATGGGGCGTCCAAGTGTTTCCTCTATCTCTGGCGGGCGTGGACAAGGAACAATCCAGTCACACATGAGACGCGCCATGCCTAAAAGATAAGGCATGCGCTCTTCAAGTGCTAACGCTGCCAGCCCTCGCTGGCTCTCTCGGAAGTCCAATCCAACCAGTCCATCGCCCGCAAAGCACTTGCGGCACTCATCCGGTCGCTTTCGCTGGGACGCGCGAGAATCCAACGCCAAAAACTCATAGCGGAAGCTCATCTCCGCCAGCTCCCACAAAAGTTCTTTGGCGAAATGCACATTCATGGTTGGGACGGCGTTGGGTGCCACCGGAAAATCCTTCAGTCCGTTGATGCCGCAAGCTTGTAATGCTGGATGTAAAAGATCTTCGACGATTGAGCTGCGAGTTTCCGCACGACTGCCATGTTTGCCCTGCTTGACAAGTTTGCCTTGTAATACGTCCCGCCACTCCTGAGTGGTAAGCGGCTGTGGGCGAACGTCGCGGTCGGTGAGGCGAAACATGAGGGCATCACGTAACATGCAGTAGTGATGCAACAAAAAACGACGACGGAATTCATCGTCGGACGAAAGGATGAGTGCCGGCTCAGGCAAAACATAATATTGCGGGCGGTCAGGGCCACACGCGGGTGGGATACTTTGATCAATGTCAGCCAGGGCCTCAGTCCAGGGGGTGATTGTTGTTGGCATTTCGAAACGCTCCAGGGGCTTGAATTTATCACGCCCGGGCTTTGCGGCGGGGTTGGAGGTGTGGATGTACCTTTAATCCAATAGATGCAGCTGTGGCAGGGGGGGACATTGGATTATGGGTAGTGCTTGGCTGGGCAGCCGCGGCTGGCCCATAATGCATTGTACCCATCCCACCCCATTTGGATGGATGTTACAGCATAGTACACTGTTCCGTTGATAGGGTATTGATGCGACACGACCGCCGAACGCGAATTACAATAAAAAACAGATATATACCAAATTTATGGGATGTTCGGATGTATCGGCTTTTTTCGGAGGTAGCAGGTTCATTTCCGATCGCCGAGATCCCCGCACTTAACGTGTTGTTACAATGTGACACCTTGTGACACTCGACCACGATGACCCCGCCACTGGCTCGCGCCAGCGCCGCCTCCCGAACGACTTGAACGCTTGTTGCTGCTTCAATATAAGTGACTTGGTACTATCTTGGCCCGCCCCTCGTCTCAACTGCCTCGTAAACGCCCTCTGAGCATTGTTTTCACCCCAGTTCCACGACATCCATTTGCTCCAGCCAGCGCCGGCGTCACCTACTTTCATTAACCCCTGCTGGCTATTATCGTTGCAATGTCACGATTTCCGTTTACCCGACTACGTCTCGCTGGGCTCTCCGACCCAGACCACTTGTACTCCCATCGCGCCGTCCAGCTAATAACGGTCCGATGTCTTGTGGAAGGCTTGTCACCACCTTCACTGTCTTAATTTACACCAAGGGTAACTTCCGCTTTTACGTGCCTCAACAACGTATCGGGAATGCCGTCACCGCCATTTCTTCGCTTACTTCGTCCCGTACGTTTCCCCCTTGCTCGTCTATTTAGACGTGCGACCTTCTGCTATTCCCTCCCTGATTCTTCTCGATTTTTCTACATCTCTCCTTGTTTCTCACGCGTTATCCTCCACCCCCATGCACGCCGAATCAACGAACCTCAAACTACACGCCATGACCAACGTAGGGGCTTCCTCGGACCTCCCTCTACAGTCGCCTCTTCACGTCTCAGTCAATACGACGCCATCTCGCATAGCAAGATGACGGCGTCTTGTGTCGTGTCGTCCCTCCACCCCCACCCTCATCCACTGACACGTCACGGGCGACGTTGCGGCGGCAAACGTGCGTTGCTACGCCTTTCTGCTTGGCGCCCGCACTGACGAAACTCCTGTCTCACCCCCGTCACCCTCAGCCTCAGACGCGCGCCTGCACCCACCACCGCTTGAGTCCACCTGACCCCACCTCTCTCCCGTTCCGCTCCGGTATCTCCCGCCCCCAATCTCCACCCTTCAAGCCAATCTGCATCTCATCTCATCTCACCTCGCCATGCACCTCGCTGTCTTGGTCGTCAATGCCCCGCGTCAACCGGTTCAACATTGTCGTTGTCCCGCGTCGTTTCGATCGATGCGCGGCCGAACCCGAAGAAGACGATGAGAATCGCTGTTGTGTTAAATAAGGCTGCTTTACTCTTTCCTCATGATATCTTACATTCAATCTACCATCTCCCTGTATAGTATTACAAGAATCTTACTATGTTTCAATGTATGTATGAGTTGGAAAAGTTCACAAAAAGGAGCAAATTTACGAACCCTTAATTTCGGATTTTCACGACTTGTTATCATAATTAGGTGCTTCATTTGGAAAAAGAATCATCCAATGTTTCAGTGAGCCAGTTTTCGGAGGATACGAATGAAAAGTGCTGCCGTAGGCGAGATATGAAATCCACGAATGGTGAGTGCGCCACAAAACTTCTTCGGCCGATGAATTGGGCACGTCGGATCGTGCTCCCATTGGTTGGAAGCGCGGTCCGAGACGGGCGCTTAACCGTTTAGGTTCGGCGGCTAAACTTTTTTTTCATTCGTTTGTCACGTACAGTGCACTAGAAAACCTGTAAATATTAATTAGAGCTCTCCTTGGTATGCCTGTCAACATATTTCAGGATCACGTCCATACGATTTTTCCGGGCCTCAATACAGTGAGTGGTTTCTCCGAGCAAAGTGTTGAACTCGAAACTTTCACTGTAACCCAGCCCACCCAGTGAACCATTCGCGTTCCCGGTCACTTACGTCGCAGTACCTCGGTGCTTTTCACCAATTCTTGCTCATAGAACTTAGACAATTCACTTTTGAACCAAAAGGTTCGACCTCCTACCCACCTATGGCCCTAAACAACCGAAAAGTGAAAAAGTGTCGAAATTTCAAAGTCAAGATATCGCGTTGAGTGTGCAATAAAAGGTGACTTGGCTACTTCTGTTTGTAAGTTTTGAATTCATTCGCTAAGAATCTCTGCAGCTTCACACGAAATAAGCTTGGAGATTTTCAGGTGAGTCCGGTCATAACACATTGAATAATAGAGATAATGCAAAAATACGAGCTATTTCGGCATACTATGAGGTACCATGTGCTTCTAGATTTTAAGAACGAACTCCATAATCCTTTCGCAGCTGTCCTGACGGGATTTCTCTCCATTGACTTGTATTGAAGTAAGGTCGCTTAATAAATTACATATAACTTTCGTTTCTGTTCAAAGCGATCGAGCACATCGTATACTACAGCTTTCGACCCAAGCTGATCTCACAGGACAGTTGAAGAAGAGCCGGAATTGAGTTTGCTATTTCTGATCTTGAAATTGCCATCTTTGGACGCAGGAGTTGAATATCGGTGATCGCACCGCTGGCTCCGAGCCAGTCGGATGCGATGCCGACGTCGTGGCTCACGCGTCACGCAGCCAGCTCATCACCTTTCTTCCCTCTTCCGTCTTCCTCCTCGTCTCATCCGACTTTTTTAGCAGGCTCAGTTTACAGCAACGACTACTACAACAGCGAATTAGTTACGAACACCACCGCGGTAACGTACCTGAAGGCCACGACTCCACCGCACGCGCTTTGAGCGCGGATTTGGGACGACGATCACAGCTGGTGGAGGGGGACAATAGCCGGAATGGAATTCTGAGCAGATGTAGGTGGGGGCTTTGTGGATAAACATGTAATAGGTGAGATTTTCGTCTCATTTTTCATTCGGCTTCATCACGTCTTCATCTCCATTTCCCCCTTCAATCTCACATATCGCCCTGCGATGTTGTCCACCCACCCTTCCAAGTCACCCTCCTCCACGACGCACCCCCTTTTTCACATCGCTGCCGAACCATCGACGTCATTGGTGACCCTGGCCTCGTGGCCGTCGATGCCAGTCATCAACCCCAATACACCACCGCCTCACCTTCCCTCCCCACCACACCCTCTCGTTTGAAGTCGCTCGATGAACAGCGCGCTTCACTGCGCCGCCGCGCCCTCGCTTGCGCAGTCAGCCCCTCCCCAACCCAGCCCGTCGCCACCCGGGCAATGTCCGCTCGCTCCCGAGTTCCGCCATCACCGCGCCGCCCTCGTCGCTCCCCCGCATTCCGCGGAGCCCAACTCAATCCTCGACCCCGCTCGCACGCACCACCTGCCTCAGCGACACCAGGCTGTCACGACTGACGCCGTCATCGCGGTGCGCATCGCCAACATCGAACGTAACAGAGGTGGGGCTGTCGAGCGAGCGCGGGGGCAGCGGCGGCAACGAACGGGGGTTTCGTTACGCCGGGGCTTTCGACCGCACAGGAGCGGCGAACGCGAGGTTGGCGAGCGCCAAGCGTCGAATGCGGAGCCTCCCCGCTTGTGTGTCAGCCACATTTGTCACGAGCCAAGGGCGGCGACGCGGCTCGTTTCATAAGCGCCGAAGGCGCTTACATGCGCTTTTGTTAAATGATACGCGCTGTATTTTATCGTAAATAAAGCTATTTATTTCTGCTTATTTACGGCTGAAAAATTGAGTTTTTCACACTTTTTTTGTGGATTTGAGCCTGTGGGAAATTCCTTCACATGCCGAGACAGGCCGTGGTGATCCCCCGCGGTCATCAGTGATAAAGGTACATTGCATTAAGGGCCCGACCAAGGTGTACCCTTAATCCAATATCCCCCCCTGCCATGGCTGGGGATATTGCATTATAGGCTCACCCAACACTGGGGGTTGAGTGGTTTCGCAGCTT